>JAODKM010000039.1:9215764-9233465 GCA_026780845.1 Petrocephalus sullivani
AGTCTGTTTCCCCAGTCCGGTCATTGACGTCTGTCGTTGCGGTGTGCGTTCCCTTGCCTGCCTCCGAATAAACCCCTTCGGTTGAAACTTTCCGTGTCCTGCTCCTGCTTCCCCGCTCTGCACCCTGCACGCCCGACGTACCGTGACAGTGGGGGCTCTGGCTCATCTGGGCCCGGGCCGGCCACCGTAGTGGGGAAATAAAAGGCTTGAGTGGCATGGATGCTTGAGAGGTCCCAGACACGGCCTCGTTGAGGCTTGGCGTGCTCCAGTCCTCCTGCATCTGTGCTCTACGCTCAAACACCAAGCCGTCCCTCGTGCGAATGGACTCAGCGTGTGGCCTGTGATCAAACCGGGCAGGGGAACATGTCTGACTCACAAAGAGAGCTAATGTTGCCCAATCCTGGCAGTAACTGACTATTTCGCTGGCCCACAATCTCAGAGAAGTTATCTGCCCATCTTACAAATCCAAAGTTAACTTTTGCATCATAGTAAGTAAGTATTGCGAATCGGCCCTTTGAGGTAATGGTGATGCATTTTATGTACATTTGGTAAAGGCTGTGGATGGCACAGGGGCTCATTGGGTAACACTGTCGCATCACACCTCCAGGGTTAGGGGTTCGATTGTGGAATTTCCACATTCTCCTTGTATCCTCCTTGTAATTTTTCTCTGAGTACTCTGGTATCTTCCCAAAAACAGGTCGTTAGGTGAACTGGTGCCTCTAAATCGCCTACGGTGTGTATGACGGCGATTCTATCCAGGGTATTTCCCAGCTCATTTCCTGTGTTTTCAGGGAAAACGCTCCAGGCTAATCACAACCCAGCTTTGAATAAGCTTCTAAGGAGAACGAATGAGGAGAGAGAATCCTAAGAGTTGCAGCGAGACTACGTTCCAGGGACACCTGGGTCAGGAATATTTGCGAGAAACAGGACCTCCGCCCATTTATCTGAGGGACGTCAGATGGCAACTTGTGCGTCAGGTGGTCCTGATGCTGTGGTTTTTAATGAATGACCCTAAAAATAACTGATTAGCAAAACCAAACATGACATGTATAAAATATGCGTATATGCAAGTCAGGACAATCGTGCGGCATTTGCGAACATTGAACTGGTCTTTTTATTACTAGTCGTATAAAGTGTAAAGCACCTTCTTATCTGATATGTCCTGCTAATGTTTTAATTACACTGGAAACGTAAATTTGTCTCCGTGATTCAGCCCAGTCTGTGTTTTCATGTTTTTTTTACTGGAAGCTTTTGTGTCCTCCTATTGTTTTCATCCTGATACAGAAATCTGCACGCGGAGCCTCCTCCTCATCTTCGTTACTATCAGGGTCTTGGATAACACTTTATCAACTGTCAATCCGCTGGGGCTCATTATTGAACGTTTTTGTCAGCCGTGTGCTGATGCAATGATGAGTAAGAGGAAGGTCTGGAAAGCCTCATTCATACACCTAGATATTCACACAACTATATTTACGCAAAATGATCTTTGGATTTTTGCATTTTGGTTTCGTAATAGAGTTACACGCGTCCCACACGAGTTCATGCCCGCAAACGACGGTCATTCCATTTCCATGCTTTATGACTCAAATGAACTGACTTGTAAAGTTAGAAACTGAGTAATAATGAGCCCAGTTGGCATCAAAACACCAAAAGTAAAGAAAAGCCGTGAGTTGAAAAGGGAGTGTGACCAATGAGAGTGCTTGTTATTTTTAATGCGAATACAATGTTCAAAGTTCTGGCCCTGTAGGACATTTGCTGTTACAGCAAAGGACATCTTCCCTTTGTAAGGCAAAGTCAGTCACTTTGCACAAGAGACATGATGTTTTGCCTTCAGAACCATGGACAGCAGCCGTAAGCGCTTCTGTATGAAGAAAACACTTTGGCCAGGTATCTCGAACCCCAGTCCAGAGGTGTTTCTCAATATGCATACCTACCCGTACTCGTGTTCTTGTGTACCCATTTTACACCATCTCCCATTGCCGAAGACCAGTTACAATACTCAAGGACAGAAGTACAGAGGACGGTAAAAATCCCCGGATGTCGCTCTTACCCCGCCCCAAATATCAAGGATACATTGGTTGCATCCTCACCAAATGAGTTCAATCCCATGATTCATTGCACCACTGCATTGATTCAAGTTCATTCTTGGAAGGCAGGTTAGCAAGACCAGTTTTGCCAAGACCGCAAGTACGATCACTGTGTTCTCGCTACTGAGAAACACCCCTGGGGATCCCCAACCTTGCAAAGCTTAGCTCTTCTCCTGTTCCACCTGATTCAACTCAAGAGGAGGAGACTTAGGAAATCAGAGAGGGGAGATGGCTTCAACCCAGCTGGAGTGTTGGTGCCCCGGCACTGGCTGACCTTGCCTGCTTCTCCATCTTTCATGGATCATGACCTTAGGGATCCTGCAGATGCAGCTAACCAGACGTGGACGTAATTTCACGCCTTGTTTATTTTTTGCTACCAAACCATTATGCACCAATTTCCTGTCAGAGGGCAGAAAACATAAACTAAAAATGTCCCCTGTCTCATTTTACGATGCCTGTCCAATGTAACCTGCAATGTATCTCAGTATATCAGATTTTTAAGCATAAATACTCAAGTCATTGTGCTTTTGGTGGAGAGACCAAAAACATCCGTCTTCCTACTAGGTTTCCTGCTCAGATGGGGGTATATTGATAATTGGTTATCCTATTATGGATTTGGAAATCAGGATCCGAACCTAGAAAAATATAATGGACACCAATCCATCACACGCTGACTCTCACCTACCGAGGGCAATTTAAGTCACGTGACCTTCAGACTGATGGAATACCCAGAGGACACCCACATAACATACAAGCTCCTCCACACATAATTGGGGCAGAAACTTAAGCATCAACCCTGAAGCCTGAGGTGACAGTGTTACTTACTGAGGTATTTTAGCACATTGTCTGCATATTGTTAAAGCTTCTGCGTAAATGCATGCACCCAATTCACCTTACACACTTCTTTCAATTACAGCTTACTATTTGCTGATGCAATTAAGGCTGAGTGCTTACCAACAGCTGGAATGTTCATCAGACCAGAATAATTTGATTTAAACTCCTTAATAATTGGGCTATGTGTGTCCCTGCTGTTTTTTTATTATTCAGTTGTGCCTCTAAAAGTGGCCTCATATATGTCGTTGACAAAATACGTGTTTTTTTGGGCGCCCGACAATCGAGCGATCAGGAAATTGTCAAACATGGAAATCTGTGTGCGGTAAATTAATTACAAAAGCGGCATGCACTCGTATTAATCATCCTGCCTGGCTCTTTTTAGACTCGGCTGTGCTCTCCGGCAGCTGCGGATGTACACCATACTCCCATCCGTTCTGCCGCTGCTACCTCGAAACCTCGCCGTCCGCAGAGCACGATAAAATTAGCATTTTAATTTCTCGGTCTGCTCCTGTACGGCTTTCGGGAGAGGGGCTCCGATGCCCTCTAAGAGGGATGGTGGCTGACCTTCCTGCCCACACTGATTCTGTTGTTTTCCCAGCTCCTCCTTAAGTGAAGCCGCGCCTGATTCCACAGGCCCACAGAGCTCCTCACCGGGCGTACCGGCCTGACTACTGAATCAACAATTTAATTTCTCCGACACCTTGGCAAACGCTCTGCTCAGTCTTCCATGGCTGTGTCCCAGTACTCGCTGCCTCTACATATTAAAATCTTCCTCACATCCCACTGCTGTCCTGCCAGCTTGACAACAACATCAATCCCATCCATGAGAAACCTGCATGTGAAATCAAATTTCTTTTTCCTTTTTTTTCCACTATCTTCATCATCATCAGAATCTTCTTCTTCTTCTGCTTTTATTTTTACGATCCCTAAGACCCATAATACATTTCTTTTACCTGCGGGGGTTGAACAGCTGTAAATCCAAGGACACAAAAACATTCAGTTGAATCTTAGGCCATGGCATCAATCTCTGCTGCGGTCGCGAGCTGAAAATGTTTAATCACCGGTGTGGCTTCTCTGGTGGGAGGTTAGAGCGCCACCCACGGCCAACAGCCCTCGCCAGGCGAACGCAGGAGGACGATTAAGCTGGAGGCAGTGGGTGTGAGTGCGCACATTGTGATACCATGAGGACCTTTTCCGTTAAGCCCCCTCTCTCTGACGCGGCGGGGAGATGCTTAGCGAGAGCATTTAGCTTGGAGAATCTGAGGAGGGAGGCCTCTACGGGCACTCCCACGTGGAGCTGCCTTTGCAGCCCACCCTAGTGTCTTTGCGTTACACTCCTCTCCTCCTCCGTCCCTTTCTGCCAATTCTGAAGTCCCATCACCAGTCAGCAGTTTGTCCTGCTTCACTGCAGCCCTCCCCCATCTTGTACTTCCCCCAAGGGCAGACAGTTGGTTGAAGGAAGTCCCAAAACAAACTAAGACCATTGCAATGCTGCTAACGTGGTTTCGGGATTCTACTTGCTTCCATCTTCTATTACTAATTATTTACTATGGGGTCACATTGAGCCTGGACCCAACCGCAGGAATTATAAAGCCGAAAGGAGGTGAATATGGCAATATATTACAAGACATATCCTCACACTCACCAAGGGCTATTTCAAAGCACCGATTCACAAGGAAAACATCGGAATGCCACACACAGAGCTGAGGCTGAGAATTGGATCCAAAGCCCTTTAGGTACAAGGCAGGTAGGTACAATGCTATTGACCAAACCACTGTACCAGTGCATGAGCCTACCTTCAGGGACGAATACAAGGGCAGGGCCTTATGGGTACCGGCCCCAGCTTAAAGCTGATTGGCCCCACACTGGCTTTTCTCCTGTCACTCATTTCAATCATATCATTGGCTAATGATAAGATTGGCCCCTCTGTAAGAATAATGGCGCCTCTTATGCCCCAGAATGCAAAAAATCCTAGCTTGCCTATGCCTGCATTGCTGCAAAATTGTTTAATTCACCGCCAGCCTAGGGCTCAGGTGTTGCAGCAGAGTAGCTATGGTTTTCCCACCACGCTGCTACTCGACACCTAGAGTTTTCATTTTCACAGACTCACTGAAAGAGAAGCATGTCTTGCCAAATGCAATGAGTAAGGGAAATTCAATCAGGAAGCCGGGAAATCTCAGACACATTTTGCTTCTGAGACAACTATTCTTCGTACCCATTGGGGTGAGAATGTGATTTTGCCTGTACTCTTGGAGCGCCATCATATTACACTACTAATATATTAGCCTGGTAAAACATAATGAACTGAACACCACAGATAATGCAAACATATTTTGAACAACTTAAACTGTTTAAACATTTTGTCATGAAGTTCATGCAGGTATTTAACGAGTGATTAAAAGCCTCCTAAGCTGTCAGTGTGATTTATTCGTATTGTGAAGCACACATATTTTTAATAAGACATTAATATAACAATCTGCTGTGCCAATTTATTCAGAAGCACCCAACAAAAATGTACGATATTGCCAAAAGTATTGGGACGCCTGCCTTTCCATACACGTGAATTTTAATGACATCCCATTCTTAATACATAGTGCTTAATAAGGAGTTGGCCTAACCTTTGCAGTTGAAACAGGTTCAAGTTTTCTGGAAAGGCTTCCCACAAGGTTTAGCAGTGGGTTCATTTTTGACCATTCTACCAGGAGAGCATTTGTGAGGTCAGGCTCTGATATTGCACGTGAAGGCCTGGCTCGCAGTCTCCGCTCTAATTCATCCCAAAGCTGTTCTCTCGGGTTGAGGTCAGGGCTCTGTGCAGGCCAGTCAAGTTCCTCCACACCAAGCTCGCTCATCCATGTCTTTATAGATCTTGCTTTGTGCACTGGTCATGTTGGAATAGGAAGGGGCCGTCCCCAAACTATTCCCATAAATATGAGAGCATGAAATTGTCCAAAATGCAGCTGTTTTGCCATGGAAACCCATTCTTTCACAAATGTTTGTAGAAGTAGTCTGCATGCCTAGGAGCTTGATTTTATACACGTGTGGCCATGGAAGTAATTGGAACACCAGAATTCAATGATTTGGAGGGGTGTCCCAATACTTTTGGCAATATAGTGTATATTAGCATTAAAGTGTGCAAATTCAGAGTGACAATAAAATGTAATTACAGATTCTTTTTTTATACCTCAATTTGTCTGTGATGTTTAAATTGACATAAAAAGCTGAATTACCATCATGAAAACGTAGTCGCCAACACCGCCGCCGAAGTTCCCCCCCCTTATCTCCCGTCTTTCGAAAAGGGGCCTCGCCGCCTCAGGGCTCATTTACACACCCTCGCATTTTCCATTTCAATGAGTAAATAAGAAAGAAAAAAAAATAACAACAGAAAAAAACCACAGGAGTGCTTTGTTCATGTGTTATTAAACAAGCATGATGTTTTAAGGTTATTCTGTACAGATGCTACTTTCGATGCTCCGGGTTGGTGCGGGATGGGGGGTGCATTGACAAGGGGGTATGACTACACCTGGCTGGAGTCTGAAGTGGGACTGTTATCCCTGTCAAAATATGACAGCTCAACTTTTAAAAATCCTCTTCCCTGACAGATATGTCAAACTGGTGCCTGATAATTGGGAATTAAGACAGCAGAAATGCTATGCACTACAAATATTCACATGAATGTGAAAAGAAGCCTATTTCTGTCTATTAAAGAAAATTCTAATATATATACTTAAGCGTCAAAGTGGTTTACACTCGCATCATTTGTCAGAATGTCTTATTCCCATGGGCTGTTATGTACTGTAGGTACAACGAACTGCATCAGGACAGCAGGATAAAGAAAACACTCCCGGGAGTTGTACTATAACAAAAAATTTCTGAGAGCAGAAAAATATTTGGTTCAGATAGACAACCAAACAGATTGTTAAAGAGGTGGGTCCAGGCAATTAGAGCAGGTAGGAGCAAGACATCTGATTGGTTGGTTTGATATCTGACATAAGATCTGATTGGTTATCTTTCTGAACCAATAATTTTTTTATTCTGCCCTCAGAACATTTTTGCAGCAAGGAAAACGGATGAGTATATAAAAACTGGAGCTCTGTATCCGAATAGAGATATTGACTATGATAGAAGTAAACATGAAGTAATTAAATCGTATTCTAACACATTCAGGATTTTGTGGGCGACTGTAGATGTCGATTGGGTATGGGGCTCTTGAATAAAAGGCCAATACAGGTCCCTTTCCTGGCCTGGATGCACGTCTTTTCAAAGCCCCATTCAGCCACAGCAGAGCATTCAGCACAAGGAACTTCACGCTGAGACGTGAGCTGCACAGGGTCCCCTGGGGCCCGATGCTGTTCCTCATCCTTGAAGTTGTTTTTTTTTTTTTTTTTTTTTTAAGAGAAAGCTCTTAAAGTTAATAAGCAGTGTTTTTATTGATTTTTTTGAAAAAGCTATTATTGTGTTTTTTCCTCTCCATGCAACTATAAAGGTCATAAACCTTGTTTTTTGGTCTACATAACATTTGAAGACATTGTTAGATTTTTTTTTTTGCAAATACGTGCCAAACACTACAAATAAAAAAAATATCTCGAATCAGGTATCGACTTGTTGCATCATTTTTGGTATGCATTTTCTATACATGCTCTAGTCAGCCCATGACCTCATACTAGATAAATGCTTAGATGATGGATGAATGGATTGATTGATACTTGCCTCACTTGTGCATCATTTTGGGCAATAGTGTGTGCTAAATAAATACATGTGTAAATGGATGGACGGATGAATGGATGGGCTTATCTAGTAAAGGGTAGCAATGAACCTGGATGCCAATCAATAGCAGGGTACACAATGAACCATTTAGAGACACCAAATCCCCTAACCACTTGTCTTTGGGCCAAATACCCAAAGAGAAGTACTGTATAAATATGGAGACATCCTGCAGACTCCACACACAGGCCAGAAGCTGGAGAATCAGTCGTAACCACAGAAGTTCCACTGAAATTAAACTATTATATAACTTTATGGGGGTGGTGCAGTGGTTAGCACTGTTGCTTCACATTTCTGGGAGCAGGGTTCAAGCCTCCATTCTCTGTTCCTTGTGTGTGGAGTTTGCATGTTTTCCCCATGTTGTTGTAGTGTTTCCTCCGGGTACTCCGGTTTCCCCCCACAGTCCAAAAACATGCTGAGGCTAATTGGAGTTACTAAATTGCCCAAGGGTATGCATGTGTGAGTGACTGGTGTGTGGGTGTGCCCTGCGATGGGCTGGCCCCCCATCCTGGGTTGTTCCTCGCCTCGTGCCCGTAGCTTCCAGGATAGGCTCCATGGCCCAGGAGAATAAGTGGTTTCAGAAAATGGATGGATTTAACTTTATAGCAACAGAGCATCATATGTGAAGGATTGCTAGTTGACGCCCTGAAAAACTTCAAACTGAATAAATGGTATAATAAAGAGCATCTGTGGAATTGCAAAAATTCTCCAGCAGTATCAAATGTAACCTTTGACTATGCTAAGTTCAGCAGCCCAGCTGTTAGGATTCCAGGTTGCTATGACTACGCAGTGTCTTTAACTAAGATGACCATGGCTTTAAGGAGATTTGAGGTGATTAATTTGCTGGCTGTTTTTTTAGCCCTGCACTTCGGGTAACACGGCTTGGTATCGTTTTGAGTTTGAGTATGTTTGCAAAGCGAAATTATTGAAAGTGTTGAATGTGATTATGAACCACAAAGGATGCATTTACGTCACATCGAGAATGTCCTGAGCTTACCATACTCGGGATAAAATGCCACGTGTCTTGTTTCACTACATGATTACGGAACACAGGGTAATTAGAGAATTAATACTATCCACCTGTCGGACGGGTGCTCGTTGTCTAGGCTGATGCAAATTAAAATAAATGAAGCAAATGCAAGAGGATTACAAATTATGTCAAGGATAATCTGCCTGCTTTCATTGAAAAGGTCACCCCAATCAATGCTTTCGCAAGTAATGGAGCGTCATGTCTGTCTGACGTTGTAAAAAGCCTCTTTGCTTGTTTGGCACGCAGGCGCTGCGTGCAGAGTAAGTCTCTGAGACGGCAGTGCATGTCACACGCATGTCGGAAGTGAGTGTCCTCCCCCTCTCTCCCAGCCCCCTCCTTTTTAAACATCATCCCCAGCTAATAATACAAATGAGGCTTTTTCCAGGGGTGTCGGTGATATAGTGGTTAGCGCTGCTGCCTTCAAGGCAGTTGACTGGGATTCGATGCCCAGCCAATGCCGGCTCTTTTGGGGCAGTGTGTGGCTCAGCCAGTTTGCACTCTACATCCATGGCACAGGTCCTGTGGCTGACAGATTGATGCTACCTTTGGCCCCCAGAGCGAGGCCAGGGGTACCGGAAACTGGCCAAACCCGTGCTGTGACCTCCAAGCTGGCTCTCACCTGTATTTGTGTCTTCGTCTTGTGGAGAGGGAGATGGAATAGGTGAAAATCCAATTTCACCGTTGGGATGAATAAAGTATCATTATTCTATTCTAAATTCTAAATTCTGTATTTATTCCGCTATCCTCACAGCCGCTGCCGAGGAATTTGGTAGCTGACAGCGAAGGGAAAGGTGACGTGGGACAGAAAAAGAGGGACACGGAGTACAATATTCAAGGCACGGGGAAATATAAGCGTGGGTCAACGTCTCAGAACCAACAGAGAAGAAGCACTTGACTTCACTTACAGCTCTGAGATGATAAAAAGAAGACTTCAAGGCCAAATTAGATAAAAAGCCGAGATTCTTAGCCTGTGGTCTAATTAAGTCTGCAAGTGGCCTCTATCATACGCTACATTACTGCAACAGCGGCCGGAGATCCAAATACTAATATCTAAGAAAGGTTCTGCCTTCCGCCACTTTGTGTCATGCAGGCAGTCGGACAGGCGTTGCAGTGTATCGGGGCTGCCGGGTTGTAATGGGAGGTAGAGCCGCCTGTTGCCCACATAGCACTGATAGGAAACACCGTGCTTTAAATATCAGACTTTGTCTTTACTTAACACTGGTAACTGTGCACTGGCTGTTGTTAAGGTGTTGACCATTTTGAGCCAAAGAAGACTGACTTGATGATTCCAGTAATGGCCACAAGAGCAGTTCACAGCATATCTCCTGCACAAAAAGCTTGGATCCTCTCCCTCACTGCTGGTTCCTGTTCCTTGCTGCTAGCCCTGTCATGCCAAACTGAAGTGTAGGTCTTTCCCAAGAGAAGCCAGGTCTTCTCTGCCATCTCTGAGTCGGCTACGCTGCTCCTCACCCGCAGCTGTCCCCCTCTCATGCCTCTCGTGTTTTCTCATACTCCCGGTCTGACTGGACCGTGCACCTTGCTCTCTCAAATCTCCAGTATATAAAATAGACACATTATCTCTGAAGCATACCTCAGAGCTGCTCTGGAGCATCAGGATGTTCGATAATCATCTTCCTTCAGAGTAGAATTTTTATCATACGGCTGCTTAAAGTTAACATAAATGGGGGGGGGGGTCGGCCAGCCAGTCACTCCATCATGTGCTTAGCACTTTAGCCCGAATATGTTGAAAAAAGTGGTAAACAAAAAATATTTCAACTGAAATGAGCATCCGAGTGGAATGCTGCATGCAGGGATTCAGGCGGGGTGTTATGAATGAATCGCTCGCAGCGTGGAATGCTGCATGCAGGAATCCAGGCAGGGTGTTATGAATGGTTTTCATAGTTTTTCTCTCTGATGTTTCAGACTGGCGGCATCTAAAAAATGCACCAGAAATCCGTCTCCAGGTTGGCAGGCAACCACAAAAACACAGAAAATTGTGCAAAACCGTCACGTAGCACCTAATAGCACTTTCCGGTCACGTAGGCCACTTTTTGCACTATTTATTAGAGACCTTTTAAACCTCAGCAGCACCATTTAGACGACCTGGTATGATCCATTTTTGCTGCTTTAGGCTAAAGAGAGCACTGAGTTCACATTTACTTCACGTGCCACTCATTCGCGGTCTGATGCACCTAACAGTGTTGTTTGCTGTAACCTGTTAAATCTGACACAAACCTGAGTCTCCAAATATATATTTTTAGGCAAGGCTTTGGACAGTACCCATCACATTCATCAAAGAAGATTGTATGAGCATACAAAAGACATATTGATTTATGCCATCTATTATCCTCCCTGATCCCTGCTCTACCCCAGCATTTGTAAGCCTATTTCCTCCGGCCTGATCCCGTAAACACCAAACATCCTGGCATCCGTCAGTCTCAGTCATTAAACGAGGAGACCCAAGGTCTAGTGTGTGTGGCCCGTTAAGGTCTGGTGTGCGTGGCCCGTTCCTCCCCATCAGGAATCGTTGCGTCCGCGACGGCGTATTCCGTGAATCCTCTGGCTTTTATTATCAAACACCAGGGAACGCCGTGGTGATCCAAGGGAATGCGTCAGGATGAGTACATGCCGAGCAGGTATTCACCGGTGTGATGAACCTGATCTCAGAAAAGTGAGGCAGCTGGTCCCCGAGGCCTAGCCAAATCCCCGCGCTAAGGCTGCACGCCACGCAATTACATAAGGGAGCCATATTAATATTTCAGCACTTCTGCTATGTCGGTGCAGCAACTACTTTCCCAAACCTCGTGATCTGAGGGACTTTTGTCTGCATTTAAATGTATTCCTTTTTTCATCCAAAAATTCTAAAACCATAGATGCTGGGCCTGTGGAAATTTTCATTAGATAGAGACAGAATGTCAGCTATCCTTGTCATGTTTTGAAGTAAGCTTATGCGATTACGCCAGAGCCTCGGACGGGTGCTTTTCCATTGTTGTTTTTGAAATAGAATCTCCATGGAGTAATCAGCAATGGATTTGCACCAGTGATTTGATAACATCTGCATTATGAAATGTCATTATGAGCACGTATACTTCTGTGAATACAAGCAGACCCAGGGGATCTGGGAGACTGGAGGACAGAATAAGACCCCCTTTATTTGGGGTCAGAGGTTTCATAACACAGAAGAGAGAACATAAGCAAAGACAGGCAAGCCAGATAGGGAAGTTGGGACTGAGTTTGGGCTTAGGGATTTGGGCATGTGGCAGAAAAGAAATGTTTTATAAATTCATATAAATAAATCAGGATTGGTTTCAGCTGAAGTGGGGCTTAGCCACCCCCTCTCACTGTTATCTTATATTGTTCCTTTAACAGCATTCTAATTATGGCTTTTTTACCTTGGGATTACTGGAGATTAAGCACCACCCTGTATAGTTCTGGGTTCTTCTGACAGTGGGGCAGTGGTGGCCTTATGGTTAGGGGGCTGCACTTGTGATCAAAGGGTTGCATGTTAGATTCCCTGACAAGGTACAGTTAAGGTACCACTCCACCCCAGGGGGTGCGCTAGCTGCCTGCTGCTATGTCTCATATGGGTTAAATGCAGAGGAAATTTTGTTGTGCACTGTGGTGTGTCAACAATGACAATTAATCACTTTAACTTAATCTTATGGTCCAAATGACTCTGTTGAGACCTTTGTGTGGAGGCCTGCATGGATTTGCAAGCCCTTCTTGGCTGGTGGTTGGCTTCTTCTGAATATTCCTGTTCTAAGTACTGCACCATCAAGCCAAACGTTGTCTCAGGGTGGTCTTGGCAGTCTGTTAAAGGGCCCCTCTTATGCTTACTTAAGACTGGCAGGATATCCCTGATTTCTGTGTTTGATCTCTGAACCCCCGATTTTCCGACCTGGATTATGGAGCATAGACAACATGGTAACTGTTCTTAACATCTATATATAGGACTTGCCTGATGGCTGAAAGTGTGACTAGCTATGGCGCCGGGGGTAACTCCATTTTTAGACTTTCATTAAGCCCCCCTCAGCAAAGATAAGCTGGCATGAGCCCTCTAGCAAACCAATCCTGCCCTCCCCCATCTTTTCACACAATATATAGGAAGACAATTTCATGTGTGTTATAACGACATGGACTTTCTGGCCCCCCTCTAACTAAAGCTCTCCACAAAACTCCTCAAAACTTGCCCTCCTCAAAACTTCAAATTGGCCACACCTGAGCATGGCTAGGATAAAATAGCTTCCTCGCTCATCACTTGGTATTTTTGTAGGGGGGATCCTTTTCCTGTTGAAGGCCCACCAGCAGCTGAAGGAAGCAGAGATCAAGAGAACACATGGTGTCACCAAGAAGTGCGCACAAATCTGTGGGTGGATAATCGCTTCCTTTCCCATTCTGTCACATCTCACATCCCATGACGGTAAACATGCTAGTCAACAGGAAGGCTTAGGATTGAAGATCTTTATTGGCCATGTGCTACAGGTGCATAGAATTGCTTAGTTGCTCAGCCGCACTCAATTACAAAGGTCTAATTACAGTGAAAAACAATACAGATAGTGTAAGATAATACAGATAGTGTAAAACAATACAGACAATAGAAACAATAGAAAACAGGGCAAACCTGGACAATGCAGTCAGTGGCTGGTAAAGTGCAGTGTGCATTTCTTGCAATTGCACCGCCCTGGTGGACACCCTTGTGTCTTTGCATATCTTTCAGCAAGTACTGTATTATGGCTAACTGTGGAACCCTTCCAGGCAGTGTTGGAGAAGTTACTCGCAAAAGTAATCCATCCAAGTCCAGAAAGTACAAATCCACAGCAAGACTTTTTTAACCAAGCACTTGAGTATAAAGAGTCACAGTCACAGAGTACTCAATTGGTACTCAACTCAAACCTTGGTGTGGATTACTTTTGTGAGTAACTTCCCCAACACAACTTCAAGGCTGTCCCCATTTTGTAAGTAGGTGAGGTTTGTTCTGGGCTGTCGTTTTGACGTTGGCAATAATGTTCCCTCCTCTTGCAGTTATGGTGATGTATAGTGATGAGAAACTGCTCTTTATATCAACTGAAGGTGTGGAACCCCTCCGTTAATGGCGGGAGCATGAAGGGGGCTGATGAGGAACAGGTTTGACACTGCTCATGTGACTCTGAATTTTTATTTCAGCAGCGGACATTTGCCATTGGTCCCGGTCTATAGCATGCCCCTGCAGGCAGCGACAGGGAAGTGGCAGGGAAGACAATTTACAGCCCCTTGCTATTCCTTCCGGGAAGGAGGTGGCGGCTTATGCATTCCATTTACGATCCTACGGCGCTGTAAGACCATCGCCGCGTGCGACCACAGCAGTCTCCCGCCACCTGACAGCGCCTGAGTCAGCTCCTGCACATCAGTACATGTTAGTGCGTGTGTCCATTCGTCAATTTCCTCTCCTGCGCGAAATTCCCCTGTCTAGCTTAACCGTGCACAGCAGACATACTAATAAATAATGCAGCACGTAAATTATGTGCAGGATCAGTGTTCACATTTACCCTAGCTCGTCCACAGAATATCGAGCAGGATCGCATCGTGAATGTATATGTGGCTTTTATTTTGCGAAATTGTTGATGGCCTTTCATGTCGGAGAGGGTCTTTGGCTTCTGAAAGCCAGCACCCACCTCACTTTTGCGGATTCGCCTTTGATTCTTAAGTGACTCGGCCTTTTTGCATGCTCTCACTGGGTATGCGGGGCTTTCAGCAGACGGAACTAAATATGTGCTGGCATTATGCAAATCAACCAGTCCTCAATGCTGTTACTGCGAGTCGATATGGATTAAAAAAAGTATTGCTTTGGTTATTTACAAAGTTATCATGCAAATTTTTAAATGATGAGTGCATTCATTAAAAACAAACCAAAACAAAACAAACAAAAAACAGTGGATCAGTCTTTAGACATTAATGGTGTAAAATAGGGCATATTGTTCTATATTTTAATGCATACGATTTTTTTAAATATATTTAATATTTTTTAGCCAGTGAATCTCCATGATTACTGTACTAAAACATTGAATATTTCTTAATTTGGAAACTGCAATATTCAACATGCAAAAATATTTTGGGTTAGTTTGACTTTCAGACAGTATAATAGGTCAGGTAAACCTTTGTCTAACTCTGGAAGCTTAACTCAGGAAAAGGGGTGGTTATGGAACATCTGCAAGACCCCCTTGGCAGGGAACGCAGATTTGTACCGCATCGAGAGAGATGCTTTTCCTGCTCTACAGAGATGTAACTCTGAATGTTCTGGCCTTATTATAGATTGCAGTTTTTATATGCCAGCCATTAATGCAGGTACTTTTCTCATTGGGGCAATTCTCAATGAGCACTTTCCCTGTCTCGCTCCCTCTCTCTCTCTCTCTCTCTCTCTCTCTATCCGTCTCTCTCTCTCACTCTCTTCTCCCCCTTTGCTTGAAAGTGCCAGGAAATGAGGGGGTGTGATGAGTCATGGGCTAGAGATGTGGAGGAACGGACAGACTTCATTGGCGGTAACAATAGCCCCCGAAATGCTTGTTGACGCGCGGGTGCTGCCATGCAGCTCCAGACTAGCTAGAGGACGATAGAGGACGTGCTTCCTGAAAGCTGAGGCGATGTTTGCGTTCGCCTGATGCTGCCTATTTTTTTTTTATCTTTTGCCATTTATTCATTATTTTCATTAACCTCGCAAATCTGCCAAAAGACTAGCTGAAATGTCACCAAGGTACTTTCATTTAGGCATGAAATTTATGTACCATACAGCTACCCTGATTTGAAAAATTGCAAGCAGAGTGTTTGAGGGGTGCAGGCTGTTAAGGGCGCACAGAAGTGTCCCCTCCTCATTACTCTGTACTTATGTTATGCAGTGGCTGGTACGGGGCCCCTCTTTAATGTGAAAGGTATCTTGTTGCTACTGGTTTTAGGAAACCCACAGAGCCATGTAGCAAAGACAGAGAAGGTGGCCCTACCACTGCACAAATGAGGACTTCGTATCTACCCTTGGCTTTATGTGTGGTTTTCATGTCCTACCTGAACTTCTGTGGGTGTCTTACTATGGTCTAAAGTCAAGCAGGAAAGGGAAACTGATGTCTCATGCCCTGTGATTGCCAGGAACTAAGTATCGTTAATTTGGCTAAACAATCATAAGCAATGGGGGTGATGCGGTGGTGTGGAGCTTGAATTCTACCCCACTCTGGGAATGGAGATTACAAACCAAGACGTGTGGGTCATCTCCCACAGTCCAAAACTTACAGCTAAGAGAAATCAAGTCTTTTTATCGCACAGAGCCTGCGTGCATGTGTGTGTGTGTGTGTGTGTGTGTGTGTGTGTGCGCGTGTGTGATGGACAGTGCAGCCACTGCCATATGACATCTAGGAGAAACTTCAGTTCCTCCCATAACCAATAACAGGCCAAGAAATTATCAGAGAGACAGATTATTGGTAATAGATATAATATTGTATAGGCAGTCACCTCTTTGCAGCTAGTATGCATCAAAAACAGGCTTCAACCTGTTTTCTGTACACTAATACCATCTTCCTAGCAAAGAGATGGACACAGACTATGAGAACATGCCCAGCTCATCCAAGGGTGTAGATCTGGCTATAACATTGGTAAGGACCAAATGACCCTCGGACCCCTGTCTTTCTAAACACACATGGTACTCCTGCAGTATTGGTCCCAACTGTCCATATCCGCATTTACACCTTTGGATTCACGGTGGACTATAGAGCCAGGTGGCAAATGTGCTTGACAACAAAGAACAGGGAGCGTCAAACCCAGCGAGCTAAGCTAGCACAACCAACACACAAAGAGCAGGTAGAATAAGGAACTGGTGTTACTAATCAATCTCACTTGACCCTCCCTCTGATGTAGGCCTGAGGCCACACCCCTTCTCTGATGTAGGCATGAAGCTACACCCCTTCTCTGATGTAGGCATGATACCACACCCCCTTCTCTGATATAGGCCTGAAGCCACATCCCTTCTCTGATGTAGGCATGATACCACACCCCCTTCTCTGATATAGGCCTGAAGCCACATCCCTTCTCTGATGTAGGCATGATACCACACCCCCTTCTCTGATATAGGCCTGAAGCCACACCCTTTTCTCACACTGGACTATTTTTCTGCCCATGGAATGCAGCTTATCATAATGACCCTGCAATATAACAGAGACTGCACAGTATTTTTCAGAATCTACCATGTACCTTGTCCTTATATAATGCATTATGCAACTGAACAGTTCCTATATAGGCCGGCTTTACTTACCGGTGAAGTAATCCAGTGACTATACTTAATAATGCAATTAGAGGGTGGTAAAAAGAGGGGTAAAAAAAGACAGCCAGGATGCTAAATGTTTGCACTGCATTTTAAGCTCTGTGAGCAGCATTTTAAGAAGTCATTTTTTATTCTCCCTTTACCCATTACATTTTATCACTGAATCAATTATTCTTTATTTAATTAGCTGTTTTCACCGGCTAGCTCATGACACGGTAAAATGAAAGATCGCTGCCTAAAAGCTACGAAGCACGACAGGAAGGGAGAAAATCGAAGGAATGTAGAAAAGTCGGGGCTACATTCGCGAAGGGAGACGGTGAGGGTCCGGTGTGACAGCTGAGAATAAACGTCCGATAGACGCAGAAGAGTGCGCTCGCATACTTACGCGCGGATATATTAAAACACCTGATGGCCAAAGCATGACGTGATACGGCACCAATTAGGGAGTCGAGGGGGTGCGGGTTGAGCTGCCGGGGCTTTAGTTTTAGAAGCGATCGATAGACACGCCGCCGCTCCACGCTGCGGTGACATTAGGCACGTTCGACAATCTGTTCGGCTTCCTTGAACATTGATTTAACGCCACAGAAGAAATCTATTTATCAGTATGTGGTGGGGCGGCAAACTGGCGAAAGGTGGGGGGTGGGGATTTAGCTAATTTTTGTGTAACTTTCATAATGGGCCGGAATAGGGACCTTGGAAGGAATTCCAAGG
>JAODKM010000039.1:9246434-9272189 GCA_026780845.1 Petrocephalus sullivani
TACATGCAAATACATGTATATGGCCAATATTGGGATAACTTGGAAAGGCTCTTTGTCCTAAGGAATGTGGGTGACTGTGACGGGGGGGGTGCAGAACTCCCCCCCTCCTGCCTCTTATCTGCCTTCTTCCAGCGTGCTGAATCCTTAAATTATCAGGACCTTCTTCCCTGGTCCTCTGCATCTGAGAGTCATTAAACTTTGAATGTGGATCTCCCCCTGCTGTACTCTGGGGAGTCTTGGGTGTGTGGGTGCGAATTTTACCCCCCTTGGTTCTCCTTGGTGCTATGGCCGACTCGTACCTTCAGTGGCCATAAAACTAGGAATGTCGGACTGGTGGCATGGGTGTGTGATCCTATACTACTTAATTTCTCCTTGTTTCTCCAAATAAGAGTCTCACACATCTTTGCTATTTGTTTAAGGCTGTCATGCCCAGAGCAGGCAGCCTACGCTAGGTACTCCTCTGACAGTGTTTTCTGTGAGGGAATTTTAAACGATTGTATGTCAGTAATTGCTTTAGTGTTTTGTGTGTGTGTGTGTGTATATGTGTGTGTGTGTGTATGTGTTTCCTTGATCTTGTTTCAGGTAAATTCATAAGACTATTGCTATATGAAATTTCAAGTGTTCTTGGATTGAACTGAATTAAATTGGCCTCCGATATCTTGAAGAAAGAAGGTTTGAATTACAGGGTGATGATACATCTCAGATTCCCGATGCTGGTGTGCTAGGCAGGAGGCTTCAACAAACAGTGGAACCTCTGATTTGGCAAAACACTGAAATCAAATTGATTTTCGGTTTACACAGGTACAGATACAAGGGGCCCCATCATGCTTACCTTTGAGATACAAACACACGTATACAGTTAAAAGTGAAGCTTAGGGTCTAAATGCAGCCATTTATCAGGTGTTCCAGGAGCATTTCAGGGGTAAGGGCCTGGTGCTAAGGCTCAATGAACATATGACTATCCTGCCGAGAACAGGTTTTGAACCGACGACCTTCTGATCACAGGCCTAACCTACTAAGCACACATGCAGGTTGTGTCCTGTATTTGGAATGATTAACTGGCTTTTCACACACTCACTGATGTAGCTGGGCTCACCAGAAGATAACCCAGTGGATCTGGACATGTCTCATGTGCGTAATCTGCAGGATTATCTGCGGAGGCTTGGTCTCCTCTAAAGACTGTGCACCTACTAAGTCTCAGACTTCAGACACTAGACTGCAGTTGAACTGTGCAAATTGGATGGGTTATATAATCACTCTTGTTGCTGATCCTCCCTGACTGACCATTTGGCCAAGGCTGTGCCAGGGAGCTGGCCTCCCCTCCCCACTCCACACAGATGATGCTTTCCTTCCTCCTGCACCAAACTGCGCTCTTCAACATGCCCTGGCGTGTTTTTATTCTGAGTGTGAGGAATGGAGCATTTTTGGTCAGGGTTCAAGATCAGTGATTCAGACAAAAAAGAAATGAAAAATGAAATCAACTTCAGAGTGAAGGAGGAGAAGCCATCCCAGAGGAGCACTTCCTTTCATGACATTCAGACTGGAGGGGAGGAGCATGACATTGGAGGAAGACATCAGCTACAGTGGCCGTATCGATCTGTGTTGGTGCAATGGGAGCAAACTCAGCTTGTGTTTTCCAGGTCAGCATGACTAAAAGGATAACATTGCAGGCACAAGCAGTGGAGATAAAATTTGTTTGAAAGATTCTCGGCAACGGTGGCTCAGTGATCTATGAGGCATCGGGACAAAGAAAGTCCGCTTTCATATCAACCCACGCAAGTCAAGGGCTCTTGAGAGTTTGGGAACATCTGGAAATTCTCATGCAATCTCCCTGGTGAAAGGGAGCTTTGGTTGGCTTGCTCCCACTGGGATCCCTGTCGGAGATAGCTGGTTTTCAAACTGGACAGGTGGAATGAGTGGACTAGAACTTGGCTGCTACTGTAGATCTTGCACAAGATCTTCATGGTACAGGTGGATGGGACACATAAGGTCGCCAAAAGGTTTGTGTGCATGTGGTGATTCAGAAATCACCCGGCTGCCCCACCCTCCCATTCTTCACTTACAGAGGCATACTACTCTGAATGAGACACCGCTGACTATGAGCCAATCACGGCAGGGGGATTTGGAAGGCAGTTAGCTGGTCGCATGTCATTCCTCACCAAACCGGGCATTGCTGCTCATTCTAGATCCTTTAATGCTCCACTTTAATTTCCCCAGGATTACCAAATTCTCTGTCTCTCATCGGCACTCGTTTTTCCTTATTTATAGGCACAGGACCCATGGGAATGTGTGTCGATCTGAGAGGGTGTGTGACTTTTTTGGTTATGCAAGTTTGCCTGTGGGCAAAAGGGGGCTTATGTGCGTCAGAGTGCTTGAAACTTCGCTTTTGCCACCTGGCTTGTCAAATGTCGACTTTAACGGGATGCAATGTCTTCTCTTGGCTCTCTTATATTATGTGGATTCTTTGGAGGCCAGACGGCTGTTTCATTAAATGCGTTTGGAAACCTTAAGATACACCAGTCAGTTTGTTTATCCTTCTTATTAGTAACACTTTAGTTTAAGTTTGGCTCATTAATGTTTAATAAACTGTTGCTAATCTTTTCGTAATACACTAATACACAGAAAGATTCATTCGCAAAAAAATTTATAAATGCATTAGAATCATCATTTTGTCCTTATTATTTACTAAACAGCTTACAGATTGCTTGCAAATATAAAACAATACTCAGCATACTCAGAAATGAGTTAGAATTAAACATTTATAAGCTCTTCAGTAAATATTTTGTGAGATTGGAGTAATATATCCTTGTAATACATTTCTAAATTTGATTCTAAGTGAGTCTTTTTTATTTACTAAGACATTATCAAATGATTAGTACCAGTTTATTAATAGCTAAGGAGCAGACCTTTAAGGCTTAGGCATAATTAATTACTAAGTATGCTTACTAATGCATTGTTTTTTGTTGCAAGTGATTTATATACTTTTTAGTAAATTCACTGTGAGACCGCAGCAATATATCTTTGTAATACATTTCTAAATTTGATTGTTAGTGAGTCTCTTTATTTACTGATATATTATCAAATGATTAGGAACAGTTTATTAATAGCTTAGAAGCAGACCTTAAAGTAAAGTGTTAGCCATTATGATTATTATTAGCGCGAGAACCTGCTTGCTTCTTGTAGCTAGGCGCTAAGGCAAAAGCAGCACATGGCAAGAGGGGCGGGTTTTATGCTATCCAATCAGAACCGAGGAAATGCCATGCTTGAGAAGGGGCTCTTGCAGTGCCATGGCGACTCTACACACCCATAAATCAAGATGCCTTCTGGCGATTACTAGCGAAATGTAATCAAATTTCCTTCTCCACAACTTTCCGTACAACTTTACTTTTTCCATAAAAATAAATGTTAACGCTAGTGGCTCCCAAGGCTGGTTCAGCCAATAAGCATATATCCATATATTTACCTAAAGCTATTCTTTGCTTGATGCCCAGTGGTAATTTCCCACTTGGGCAGCCTGGAGATAAATATAGTAAATTGCACACCTAGTCGTTCTACCAAAAAACTTACCTTGTGATACATTTCAGAGTTGCAGGCACTTTAAAGTTATGATTTATGAGCCCATTAAAAGCTTGAGTCGACATCCAATAACTGTGGACAAGCTATGAATAATCTGATGAGGAATTGTTGAAACTGTCATGTTTTTTATGTCAGTACACAAGACCTGGAGAAAGCTTGAGTTCCCTATATAGTGCTGTATGGCTAACTTTCTAATCTTGTATAAATGTAAACAAGAAAATAATAGTAATTAAAAAAAACTTGGAGTGACTAAATATTAATGTCTCAGTTGTGATGTTTGTCTTTTTCTATACAGTTTGCAATAGAAATAAAGAAAAAGAAAGAAAGAAAGAAAGAAAGAAAGTAAAACTTAATTCTGCCCAAAAATCTTTCCCAGCAGACACCAGCCACAATTCCAGTTATTCTATTTTTGTTCTTCAGTGAAACATTTATGTGTGGCAGGACACAGGTGCAGAAAGAAAGCCCAGAAATACTTTTGTAGAGTGCACTAATAAAAAATATAAAAAATAAAAAAAGACAACAGTTGCAGAGTCTAATAATTTTGTGGCCAGGGAGATTTTTTACTTTCACATTTTATGGGTTGGTTCTCCTACACATGAACGACGGAGGTCTTTAAATTTCCCTCATACAGCTGAAAATGCATGTGGCTAATCTGAGACTTCAAAGGGTGTCCTTTACAGAACATTTGAGGGTTCCCTAAATCGGCACGGCCATTTCAGAATTGCTAATTTCTTAGGTGCCTGGGGTGCAGCTTCCAGGAGCTACGCGCCCCACCCCCCCTGCTCTGAGAGCCCCCTGTCCTCCCCGCCTCATGCTGTGGCACTCGCTGGTCACCCCTCACCCCTCACCTCTCACCTCTCACCCCTCCCCTCCCTCCATCCATAGGTCGGTTTTATCTCTAATGCCTCTGGCTGGCCTGGCTGGTGTCAAGTTGTACAAATATCTAAACTTTATTAAGTACTCATAATTAAATTCAAACAACAGTATGGACAGCAAATATAGCAATGGGTATTTCAGCAATCTGTACTTTGCTAGTACAGCTGAGTTTTACACTTGGGTGCATTTGCATGTTGGACACTACGAGCAGGTGGGAATCTTGTTCGACTTCAAAAAGAGTTAATTAGTATTCGGGAAATAATTTGGACTGTAGGAAATTAGGGAAATGGCCACATCCAGCCTTACACAGCAGGTAATTATAAGAAAAACTAGCATACTTATTGTGAAAAGTTCTCAGTTGAAGTTTTGTTAATGTGGAAATAGTTACAAAGAAATCAGCAAAGCTGGCACATGGACCCAACTCATTTCCCCTTCCTTACCGCTGTCCTCGAGATTAATGACAGCCAGGAGGTGCTATCAATATGTTAATGGAATACGGTGGGAAATATCAATATGTGCATGTAATTTTACTGTTGGGACCCCAGTAGATTTACTAAACTCATTTGCACATTTGATACATTTCTTAGGACAAAGCGGGGGGCTTTATGTGGAAAGGCTGATGGACACTGAGGGCGCCTTTGACACGCAGAATGCAGACAGAGAGGGGCAGGGAATGAATCATTTAATATACAGTAAGACCTTTAATCTGCCCTTTGAGTGTGAGTTTCATTGTGTTCCAAATGCACCTTCTGTTTTTCAAGTATGCCGCAAAGCCGACTATATATAAATCTGGTGTTGCTCAAGTTAACGGCTATGTGGAAAAAGTAGACATGAAACAAGCAACAGGAACCTCTTTATACAGAATGTGGGAAAGGAGGACTTCTAAAATTACTTTGATTATGTCACTCTGATATTCGTCTCTATCCCGAACACCGATATGGCATAAATATCACCTGAGCGGCTCTGCTTACAGTACAAAGCCTAACGGCTGGCTTCTCCTTACCCTATTTGCAGCGACTGGACAGGAGGGATTTAAAGGCGCTGGCTTTTCACTGGTGTTAACGTCACATAAATGTGAAAGGCTGTCAAGTATGATCAGGCCGCGCAAGTCATGTCGCCTCCTGCTGGCAGGGGCCCTGTCTGCCGTGGGCGGGATTATGCTGTGTCACAGGTTATGTCCCTGAGAAAGTCAGTACTGATGCAGGACGGGCTATTAGAAGTTGGATGGATGTTTCAGCATGACAGCATCCCGGCCTGCTGCTCACTTCTCCGTTATAGATGTCAGGGTTTGTGTATCTTTATTTTCCCCCCAAAACAATGCTGGTGATTTTAAATGCATCATCTCTAGATTCCTGGCATCAGACATCTACCTTTGCTACTGATTCTGCATGACTGTCCATCTACAATTTAATGCATTAGCCTGGGAATTGGGATCTTTTGCCTTTATGTCAAGGAGTATTTTGTCGATAACTTGTCAAGTAGCAGACCTGTGTCCAGTTAAAGAAGCAGAGAGAGAGATGCTGTTCAATATTTTTTACAGTTACAGGTGAAGTTGACCCTAAACTTTCATTAAAACTGAAATGCTCCCTAATTTGTAGAAACTTGGCACATTTATACTGTGGACTGCAGCGACAGAGAGAATATCCATCAGAATTGCCTGGTCTTCCAGAGCACATGAGCTATCGAGTCAGGCAAAGTCACTTACGCTCTGGGTCGGATTTGGCCAGAATGATGAGTTCCACCCAGAGCTGAACTAAGGCATCTTCCATCTCGTCCAGAAGCCCAGCTGCCCAGCATGTAGAGTAATCTGTCAGGAATGTCCCAGCAGATAAGCAAGATGCTAGGAACGAAGGAAGGTCACACCCCTCCAGGCTGAAGAGGGCTGTTCTCTGATCAAATCTGACTGCGACTCTATAATAACTGTCACCATTTATCCATATCGGACTTTAATATCTATTGGATGTCAGATAATTTCAATAGCATTTCACGTATTAAGTGGCAAACGAAAGACTATTAAAATTTGATTCACACTGTTCTTTGAAATAAGAGAGAGAATGACTGACAGTTTTGATATAAAAGTTCAATATGAGTTCTTACAACGGAAAACAGCATTCTCTGCTGGATTATCAAATTTCCTTTTTGAGTAGTAAGCATGAGTGAAACTTATATGTAAACAGTGAATGCCTAAGATTTAAAGTTACTCTAATCAGGTCATTGTGCTACAGATTGCATGGGCTTCTGTTTAATGCACATTTATATGCACACACACACACACACACACACACACACATATATAAATATCGCTGTGAATTGATAACAGTTTTTTAAACCCTACCTTTGCAATAAGGACCATGGACAGGTCTCCAGTAAAAATTTTAAGTCAGCACCACGGACAGTGCCTGAGCTCCAGTTTGGGCGAGATCCTGCTCAGCTCCCTGAACAGTGCTAAGAAAGAATCAGTCAGAACACTGCCTGGCCTGGCTGCTAGGCTGGACCACCCAACACTTACAGTGCAGATGGTGCATGCTGGCACTTAGCAAAATGACTGATGATATCTCCCCCATCTCTGCACCTCAAACAAACATGTGAACCCAAGTCATGCATTTCCTTTATTGTTCATGCTTAAATTCTGCAGGGAACATGTTTTTTGGATACGTCCTTTGGTGCTGTTTGTCTGCCAAAATCTAACTTGAATTCAGACCAAAACTGCTACATGAGGCACTATCTATAGCCGACCAAACACAAGACGTGCTTTTAATAAGGTTTATGCAATTTCCCCACATTTGCCTGCCCTAAGAAGATTACATTCGCTCACTGAAAGGTTCGAGTTGGAAAATGATGCTGATGTCGATTTTGGCATCTCGACTCTCTGTCTTGTGCCCTGCAGGGACAGTAACAGAGACATCCGCAAGTGGCAAAGCTGGATAATTAGATCTATACAGAGCCTGGGCTCGTCTCAAATGACTTACAAAAAATGAGAGGGTAAGGGGAAGAATGAAAAAAATCCACCACCAAAGATAAGTGGACTTTATAATGAAAGATAGTCAGATGGCTATGGTGGTGTCTTGGCTTTCACTCTATGCAGCATTAATGTGTATATGCGGATTTTAGGTATTTTTTGCGACGCATTTTTTGTTATAACTTTTTCTGTGAAAATTCCGAACCTATCTTTTGAAAACATACACACATACCTATATACAATACTACTAACCAAAGTGTGTCAGCTTAGCCATTTCCAAATGTCTGCTGAAGACACCCCAGTATGTGAAGCAACCATCCAAATACACCCATCTATTTTTTTCACCTGTAGCACTCCTGGCAAAGCTAGTCAATATCTCATTGACCCTTTAAACTAATTGAATGAATTAATTGAGTTGGTAGTGAAAATATTTTATTGTACTTTCTTATACACTGTTCTGGCATTAAAATATCTCTCCTACTCCCTGGCATCCCATGTTTAATTATTTAATCTTTCATCAAGAAAAAAGAAAAATCTTTATTAAAAATGACAATTCTTTGTTGTTTCATCTTTAAGCTTTCTCTGACTGTTGAACAAGCAGGATTCGTTTGGGAGTGGGTCCGAGAGCAACTGAGACCTTTGATGTTGAGCATCACAGGTGAACACCGGGGATGTTTGGGAGCCCCACAATGTACTGATCCTACCTCACAGCACTGCATAGGAAGACGTGTGAAATGACACATATATTCATCCTTATAGATTTATTTATAGGAGCGACATGTCTTGCGCACTCAGTATTCACTGATTTGTAATTCTGCCTTTTAGGTGTTCATCAGAAATTGCTTGCAGTGTTGAGCGGCATGGAAAACCAAATGCATCAATAAAGAACAAATAACGTGTGTTATTTTCTTTAAATGTCCAATTTACAAACCGAACTGGAATAGAACATAATAAAACAACTTCGTAACTTTATGTCCTAACAGTGAACCTGTTAAGACAGCAAAAACAAACAGAGTAACCCTGCACAGTGCATCCTCTAAGCAGAACTTGGTATTTCTGTTGGCAAGCTGGAAGGATTTCACAGCTCCTGATGTATCTGTGCCTGGATAGCAGCGCACAGGGGCCAGGCAATCTACCCGTCTTGCAGGAAAAGGCCATTTTCTGCCTTCGCTTCTTTAATGGATTTGAGGAGGCTTTCAGATGCGCACATCATGGGCAGAACTGTTTTAATTGTCTCAGAAGTGTAACGCACAACAGAATTACACAGCCTAAACACTCCGAGAAGCTGTTATGTTGGATAATACCATTTAGAGTATGAAATATTGCAGGTGCTGCTTGAAACGGGCTTTTGCTCCCAGGCAGACGCTTGCAGTCAGTGCTTACCGGGGATAAAATGCCAAAGTGACCTTTGGCTTTCAGTGGACTGCAATGTGGTAATGCAATTAGGGTTATCAGTGCAACTTAAACATCACTGCCAAGTCCTCTGCTGCCTGAGGGACACTCAGGCTACCTGGCTCCAGATCAGGCTGCTGCATAGGAATCTTACTGCCTTCAGCTGAGAAGAGCGTGCACTTTTTAATCATTACTGTTGCTGAGCAGACATCCTCCTCCAGGTGGGCTTAAACATGATGGTCTGTCAGTCAATATACAAATACAGTAAAGGCAGTGAAGAGGCCACAGTGACTTAGTGACGACCAGTACAATGATATCTATCTATCTATCTATCTATCTATCCATCCATCCATCCATCCATGTGTGAGACTTCATATGTTATCAGATCAACCCATAACCCCATCAAAACGTATTTGCGAAACTTATTTTGCAACTTATTTGCTATTGCTTGTGGCATGTATCCGAGCGTCAAGTTAAAAGAGAAATGGGAAGTCCTTAGAGATGTAGTAGGAGCCACCTGCACAGGACCACAGGCATACTGCCTGATCTGCTTAATGGATGGGCGTGCAGGCTGCAGTGTCTGTCACACATATGCTAAGTCATGCACCTTTCCTGTCGAAAATGAACAACACCTGATTGCTGACTCCCAAATGCAGTCTGGACTGTGACGTGTCTTCAGGTTCTGTTCCATGCTATGAAACGTGTTTATTTCTTTATTTTGTTTTTTGCAGATTTCCCAGGCATCCGTGGGTTGCATTTTGATGGCTCTGACTATAGCTGAATGGCATTGTTTTGTAAAGAAAAACGAGAATAATTTCTGAAAATAATTAGCAGAAATAAGGCACTGAAAGGAATGTTGAGGCTTATTAGACATATTTGCCTAACTACATGTCTTTGGGCTGAGAAACCAAAGAATCAAAATTAAACACACACAGCATGAGGAGAACATGTATATTCCATAAATAAATCTCCATGGGTTACTTATTTGACCTCCCAACTCTTGAGGTGTCATTACAGAATCCCAGGCTAAAACATAGACAATGTGAACCACAATCACACATGAGACAATGAGAACTAAGATCACACCTGAAACAATGAGAACCACAATCACACATGAGACAATGAGAACCAAGATCACACCTGAAACAATGAGAACCACAATCACACATGAGACAATGAGAACTAAGATGACACCTGAAACAATGAGAACCACAATCACACATGAAACAATGAGAACTGAGATGACACCTGAAACAATGAGAACCACAATCACACATGAGACAATGAGAACCAAGATCACACCTGAAACAATGAGAATCACAATCACACGTGAGATAATGAGAACCACAATCAGCGTGAGACAATGAGAACCACAACCACACATGAGACAATGAGAACTAAGATCACACCTGAAACAATGAGAACCACAATCACACATGAAACAATGAGAACTGAGATGACACCTGAAACAATGAGAACCACAATCACACATGAGACAATGAGAACCAAGATCACACCTGAAACAATGAGAATCACAATCACATGTGAGATAATGAGAAACACAATCAGCGTGAGACAATGAGAACCACAACCACACATGAGACAATGAGAACTAAGATGACACCTGAAACAATGAGAATCACAATCACACGTGAGATAATGAGAAACACAATCAGCGTGAGACAATGAGAACCACAATCACACGTGAGATACACTATATTGCCAAAAGTATTGGGAAGCCTACCTTTACATACACATGAACTTTAATGACATCCTATTCTTAATACATAGGCTTTAATATGGATTTGGCTCACCCTTTGCTGCTATAACAGCTTCAACTCTTCTGGTAAGGCTTTCCACTAGGTTTAGGAGTGTGTTTATTGGAATTTTTGACAATCCTTCCAGGAGAGTATTGTCTCTGAGGTCAGGTACTGATATTGGACGAGAAGGCCTGGCTTGCAGTCTCTGCTGTAATTCATCCCAAAGGTGTTCTGTTGGGTTAAGGCCCAAAGTGTTCCCACAAAGTTGAGAGCATGAACTTGTCCAAAATGGCTTTGTATGCTGAAGCATTAAGAGTTCCTTTTACTGGAACTAAGGGGCCAAGCCCAACAACTGAAAAACAACCCCACACCATAATCCCCCCTCCGCCAAACTTTACACCTGGCACAATGCAGTCAGGCAAGTACCGTTCTCCTAGCAACTGCCAAACCCAGACTTGTCAATCGGATTGCAAGACAGAGAAGCACGATTTGTCACTCCATAGGACATGTCTGTACTGCTCTAGAGTCCAGTGATGGTGTGCTTTACACCACTGCATCCGACACTTTGCATTGCACTTAGTGATGTAAGGCTTGGATGCAGCTGCTCGGCCATGGAAACCCATTCCATGAAGCTCTCTACGCACTGTTCTTAAGCTAATCTGACGTTTGGAAATCTGTAGGTGTTGACTCTGCAGAAATTTGGCAACTTCCGCACACTGTGCACCTTAGCATGCGCTGTCCCCGCTCTGTGGTTTTACGTGGCCTACCACTTGTGGCTGAGTTGCTATCACTGTACCACGCTTGAATTCACTGAGCTCCTGAGAACTACCCATTTTTTCACAAATGTTTGCATGCCTACATGCTTGATGTTATACAACTGTGGCCATAGAAGGGATTGGGACACTTGAAATCAATGATGTGGAGGGGTGTCCCAATACTTTTGGCAATATAGTGTACTTACATACTGAGTCACAAGGTCTGTAAAACTAGCTTATAAACAACTACCCTAGGTACCATTTATAATGCATCATAATTTTGTCATTTTTCACAACACTGAATAAAAAACTAATTATGTAATTTCTTTGCACAATTTTGCTATTCAGAGAGAATGACATGAGCTTGACAAAGTATAGCTTGTACATAAGCAAATTAAAATGTGTTTGCTTCAACCAGCTCATTCATTCATGAGGATTTCTTTGATTGACTTGGTTTATTTGAAAAGCATTAAGCTACCTTTGGTGCTATTCTCTGGCACAAGATGCCTTATGTTTTTCTGAATTATCTGCTTCTTGGATTTAATTTTATTATGGGCAGAAGAGTTCTGTATTTATGTGAAATTACAAAAATTTCAGAAAAATATATTGCCTAACAGCTATCTAATTTTCTACCAAACTTAATAGCTATGACATATATGAGCGTGGATTTAGACAATACCATAACACTGAAGTAGTACTTGTCAAAGAAATGAATAACTGACTTTTCTCCTTTGACTACTGTCTCTGTTGTTGTCCTTTTGAATTTACTTCAGCTTTTGACACTATAGATCCCCACATTCTTTTTGACAGACTGGAAAATCTTGTCAGTCCCAGTGGACAGCCATTCTCTGTCAGAATGTTATTAGCTTGTTCAAGTAAAGTCTACTAAATACTCTGTGCTCAAGTACATCACCCTGATCCAATGATAGAATGTGAAGGATTCCTGATGAAATTGGCTTGTAATAGTTTTGCCACTTCGGACAATTGAGCAAAACCGTGGGCATCGAAATACTTTGAGCGTGGGCTTAGTATCTGTAACCGCTCTTTGCTGTATATATAGTGTAGTAGATATAAAATTCTTGCTATTCAAGATATTATTCGCCAGTATGATGTTAACCATTCATGTGTTGTACATACACAACTCATTGAGACTGCAAAACCCAGTAGAATTTTTCAGTTCTCTGAACTGGAAGTGTGTATAAAGGAAATTAAGGGCTGCCCGACATCAAACCCCCACTTCCTGAGACATAGATGTCGTGGCTAAGCCCCGGGCCACTCAGACACACATTGCCGCAAGTGAATATAAGTGGTGTCTGTATTACTGGCAGAACATTTGAAGATTCTATAATATTCTATAATATTTCTAAAATTTCTTTCCCTTTCAGAAAGAAAAATATGACAAATGTGGTGCATGGATTTGAATGACTAGGCTATGCAAATATATATGTATATGTGTTTCGCTACATGCCACTAGAAGTTACAGAATGCGTCTCCAAGTGGAGTCCGCATTCAATACTGTTTAGGGAGACTCCAGTTAAAACTAACAGCATATACTGTAAAGACCATGATTAGGCAGGAGCATGCAAGAATAATGTGAACCTGAAGGTGTACTTAAATCGAGACAATATTTTATTATGACGAGATTACTGTTGCTAGTGTTGAGGACTCAAAACTACCAGAAGTAAGTTAAGGGTCAGAGTATCTCGAAAGTCAGACCAACGGAGGTGAGAGTACCCTGAGAGTAATAGCAGGTAATGGGAAAGATAATGGTAACATTCTGGGAGTGTTTGGCAGAGTCTCTGACTACAGGAACATGAAGTAAGATACCCATCGCATAATTATCACAAGTCCTTGGACAGAGGGGAATGTCCTTCCAAAGTGGTCTTTCATGTCTCCTTGCTTAGTAACCCAGAATTCTAATGGCAACTATTTTATTTTAATGTGGTGCGAAATTCCCTTGGACAATAAAACTATGCTTTGCGTTTCACCTCAAGTTGTACCTGTATTACTATGCATGCCACAAATAAATTAATCGTGAAGATTTTAAAGAATTTGTGCTGCTATTATTTACTTTATTCACCTAAAATCATTGTTTTTGTGCTTATTCAAACACGTGGAGTGATGTCAGGTTCAACATGTGAGTAATAGAAGCCATAGTTTGTATACTGGTCATGTATGCTTAAGGGCAATCAGGGCTTGTGGATCACTAAAGGCTCTACTTACATAATCCATACCAGATATTAAACAATGCTGTTAATTACTGCTCTTTAGCGACTCTAATTAGCTCTGACTCCATAAGGAAGATTGTGACACTGAATCATAACTGTGAACAATTAGCATACGACTTGGTGTGTGAATTAAATTGTTTTAAATGCGCAGCTAAACACTTATTCTAACACCCCAACAAATATTAAACTAGACAAAAACACTTTTTTATGATTTCTGTGTATTAATTAAACATTCCCTTCAGTGTAAACTGTTTCCTAGCCGTTTGTGATCGTACACGTGATCATGCAATTCTTAATCATTTTTTGGACGATTGATATTTTTCTCCTGGTTCTCTTATTTAGATTGTACGGTGGGAGAAAATGCTATAGTTGATTCGTCTGAGAGATGGGTCGATCTATTGACCCACGGAAACGCATTTTATCACTCACACTGAAACAGTGCAGGGCAGGATTTTAAGTGTGCAATATTCAGTCCGTGGAACACCAGAGCCATCAAACACCCTGCCTCTGTTGCCATAGACACAACTCAAAGACAAAATTGGAGATGAGAAGAAGGTGCCACTCCAAAAATGGACAGCTGCACCTGGGGATAAAATGGACCGACATTTTCTAGCAGCTGACCTCCTGAGGAAGAGCCGTGACCTCCTCCTCACCTCTCTTCTCATTGTCCTGATGTTTTTGTGGATTATTTGGAAAGCTCGAATGCTGCTGGCAAGTTAGCCACATGAAGGCCGGTCTCGCCTGCGAGGAAACGCAGAGACAGTTGTGGTTGACAGAGATAATAGGGATGTCACAAACGTTTGACGGCACTCACTTTTAGTTAGCATATTGTGCCTATTTCGCGTTTATAAAACCTGCAGAAACAGAGCCATAGGAGTGCCACAACAAGGATAATTCTGTACAAGAACAGGGAAATACATGTTGAGTAAGACAATTAAATAAAGACAAATAAAAGAATAATACAATAAATGCTTTTTTTATTGCTTTTTCTTGAAGGGTTAAGCTGTCAATCAACTGGCTTTGGGCGGGCCTTACTGCCTGGTGGGGGGGGGGGGTGTATACTCTGGTTACACCCACTGAGTGGCAAAAAGACAAAAGACTGCAGCAGCGAAAGCGTTACGCTTGAATGCTGCGAAAACACATTGCAAATGGGAAAGCTGCTGTGCGACTGATTGTATGAGACGACTCAACAAGAAATTGGAGATTTCTCTTTACAGACGATGGAAAACTAAAGCAAAGAAGCAAATGGATTGCTTCAATCTGCAGCAACAACTGAATTCCAAGCTCCGAAATGTGGATTTGCAGTTGCTGTTTTGTGTCAATTATATCAGAATTGCCGACCGTTATGCACCTGGAAACATTTTCCTGATGCAAGAAATCTTAAAAATCTAATATTAGCTACATAAGAAGCCTCGGAGTAGTTTGCAAACCCCACTGACTATTTAAAAGGTTATAAAAGTCTCAAATGCATGATCATGTGTGTGCGTGTGGGCTTGTATCAAAATGAAAAACTCATTCCAGCCAGCTGACTGTAGTTGGCAACCCAGAACATGTAGACCTTTGGGGTAAAATCATACCTCAAGTTATATACTGTATTGACTACCCATCAATAAAATACTTAGCATCATATATATTCTGCGTAACTGTAGGGTTTTGTCAGCATTTATATAAAAAAACCTATGATGATGAGCCTTGTGTTCTAATAAAGTTAGGGATGGTTAGTTAGCCAAGATAAACAGTTTTCATTATAAGGGGTTACTCCAAACAAAAAAACAAATAAATCAATAAACAGACAAAGAAATAGACTGCACCGAGATTATTTTAAAAGTTGTCAGGAAACCTAACTGCTGTCGATATATTATGGTTCAGTGGTCCTTTGGGAAGTTAGGCAGATCCCTGTCGAGTCCAACTGTATTTAATTTAAGTAAATAATCTTTTATTAGTACCAGTAGTTTTGTTTCTATGTTTGCCGTGACTAAAATCAGCTATGTTGCAGCATGCTTTGCCAGTCTGAGGAGACATGTTTCTGGGTGAAGGCCCGCCCAAAGCCAGCTGATTGGCCCTTCCCTCAGAAGCAAACGCAATAGCAAAAAAGCAAAGCATTTAATTTGTTATTATTCTTATTTGTATTTATTTCACTGTTGTATTCAGCATTTATTTTCATATTATTTTATGGGCTGATTCTGTTTCACAGCACTCCTGTGAGCGAATATGCCCATTTCCAAGTGTGCGGTGTCTAATTTCCAGAAATTCTGTCTAGGCCAGATCTTTTCTTCTTTGCCCCTGAGCTTAAACAACAGCGAGAAAGAGAGAGAAAGTACTTTTGGGATGCCGTTGGGATCTTTGGTAAATTTACATGATGATTTTGCATGTGTATGCAGCAAACTGTCCACACACAATCCCGAAATGGAATTAATTACACATAAATGGCACCCCCTTTTCCCAGAGAAACCCCAGCATTGTCGGCACACTCTAAATGCGTCCCTGCCCTATTCATGCAACTCTCCTACTATCCTTGATTGAGGGTTGGGTATGCTTTTTTCTCTGTTCTTTCTGGGACACGATCCAGACACGTGTAACCCTAGAAAGACGTTTTGCTTAGACAAAGTGGATGGGCACGTGGACGTTCTTCTTGCAAGAATGTGGACGTTCTTCTTGCAAGAATCAAAATTATGTTTTCGTTGTTTGTTATTCGTGGTGTTATCAGTGTTATTGATTGTGAGACACCTATGTTTTTTTAGCATGTGCTTTACCAAGAGAAACCTCAGAGGAGAAAGCATGGTGCTGAAAATGCTAAGACTGTGGTTACAGAATATCAAGACTATTCGGCATCATGTCATGCAAGCATCAATAACAGCAATGCATTAGTGATACAAGACAGCATATAATTTGTCAAGTTCATGTTCTATACAGTATGTGAGTTACCCCCCTGACCAGGGTAAATATTGGATTAATATTTAATTATAAATAAATTTATTGCATTATAATAATTCAACAGAATGGAAACTGTCAAGATATGTAGAGAATTAGATGCATAAAGGCTATATGCTACACGCATTGTCAAAATAATATAATAGAGGGACCCGCTTTAAGCAGATGCTCAACCTGAAAGTTTCGATAATGTTTTGATGTTTGTGCATGCACTTGCTGTACCATGGGATGCAAATTGAGGTTTTCCTCTACTTCTGTGTTAGGAAAGGCAACACCAAAAATTGTAATTAGTTATTGTTATTTTCCCTGGTTCAAAAAGTAATCTGTGTCTTTGTTTTCTGATGCATTTTAATGAGTTATTTTATATTTTAATAGGTTTATAGTCAACATGGGAAGTTCAAAGTAATCGGTTACATAATATATCTACATCCTTAACTGGGTATTAAGTTTTCATCAGTGGGATATAAATGAATTCATTAACTTATTGTGCAAAGTTACTGTACAAACGCAAGTGCCAACAGCAGTATTTACTGTTAACAAGGCGTCATTTTGATTCAGATTAGGCACAGCAGTAATTCACAGTGTTACTTTTAAGAATGGTGAAATGGTGATAATTAAGTGACGCAAAAAATATATAAAAATTACAGCAGTTAGGTATTACCCAAGTAGGGCGTCTTTGAGGAGCCAGGTCCAGATGTTTGACGTCCCCGCGTCTTAATCAGTGTGACAGATCTGCTGATTTTAACTTCATCAGCAGGCTTTCTCCTGTTGTTCCTGCTTATCAATCAGAGAAAATTACATTCTCTCCATTTAGCGGATGCGGCAGGATGATTAATGTGCTCCAAACGAAGTTAATTCGCCATTTCTCCAGCTTTTGACTTTCAGTTTAAAATGCAGGAGGTGAAATGTGAGAGCTCAAGTCGCACCCGAATCGCATGCAGGGAAACAAGACGTCAGAAGACAGGATGGTACCTCCCAGCCATTTTATTGGTAAAAACGAAAAAGACGAATCGCAATAGCGACACCCCCGCGGTTGATGGGGATCGTTTCGTACCTCCGCAGCATTGCAATGTGGGCGACATCCCCAACCTGAAGCGTTATGACGTCACCAACTGTCTAGCTCACATCACGTCTCAGTACAGGCATGAGCAGTTTGAAGCTTATGAAAGTTTAAATGCATACAAGTATTTTCTGGCTGGTCATGTACACGGGACTGGTGTATGGGAAATTCCCAAAAAATATCGCCTAAGCCTATCTATGGTGAGATTCTCATCCTTATCTTATTAATGCTGCAATGCCAATTACAGACAGACAGTACGTAGAGCAGTTGTCTGTAAATCAGTTTTGATATTTGCTGGTTGTCATGGTAAAATATTTTATCATGATTTTTTCATATGAAATAATATTTATAATTATCACAACATTTAAAGTCATTATTTCAGTACATCGATGCTAAATTTGAACTTAAATTATAATTTCCCTTATTACACAGGTTCAGAACAACATTTAACTGCCAATTCCCTCATCTGACCACTGCAATCCACTTACTGCGTCTTTCTGGGTCTTCTGTTACGAGCCATGGGAGGAAGGACGCAGGAGTAGGAATCAGGGCAAACAAAACAGGGTTTTATTTAGGAAATAAATGTAAAGGGATCACAGGGTATCCAAAACGAAGAGGCCGGCAAACAAGGGAAAGATCAGAGAACAAGCAGGGCAGACTCAGTGACTTCAATGACTGGACTGGGGAGCACAGGACTGGGAGGCATTCTTATACAGTACAGAGTTAACGAGGGGGCAAACAGGTGGCAGCTGGAGTGATCCACATGAGGGCTGAAACGAGAGGCAAGACTAAACAGGCAACAGGTGTGACTCATTAGCCGCACTTGGGAGAGAGCAAGAGGGGCAAGAAGGCAGGGCACGACACCAGGTTTATGTCCAACCTTTCCAAGGTTTTATCCTGCTTCCTGCTCCTTTATTTTCGGGTTGCCCTTTCCAATCTGAAGAAACAGGGGACTTCCCAGTAAAAAATTATCCCAGGTGGGGGGGGACATATCGCGTCCCATACTGGTTGAGGACACAGCATTTTATTTCTCATTAAGCCTATGGAACGATCCTGCACAATATGTGATGGAAGGCAACTTAATTCCGACCTTAAAATTAAACTCCATAATTCAGTTAAACTATACCTGTCTATACCAGTGGATGCAGATACCTAGTAACCTAAATGAAAGTGATCCATTAGGCTATGTAGTAAAATGTGCCCACGTGCAAGCTTCTGTGTGATTCACAAATAGTATATAAGGTTGTCACAAAGATGTATTTCTGACAAATTATTCCAGCAGATTATTTAAGGGTTAGCGGGACCTTTTGGACACCCCCCAACCCAGGGCAGCTGTACTTTGTTCAGTTACTCTCATTGAAACTGCATGTTAATTAAAATCTTATTTTTATTAAAATATTGGTCATCTCTGAGTCTTGTGAATGTATATCAATTGCCTCAGGTCTAATTAAAATGAAAACCAATCATGTAAATTTTATCAGGCCTTTGGAAGCTAATTGTATATCTCGAGTACCTTAAGAAATTGCAAATATATCATCTAAAATGCTTTAATTAAAAGGATTATAAACCAATGCCAGAGCCAAAACTGAATACAACAAACGCTGTTCGCAAAGGTTATTGGGATTTAGCAACGGTCACTCTATGAGTTTTCAGTCACGAGATTTACTGAGAAACTGCTTGAATCGAACTCACCAAAATACCAAACTACTCAGAATGTCACAGTGAACTGCTTCAGTGGAATGCACCGGATTCACTAACGTGTCGATTGCCGGAGTCGGGAGTTAATGAGACACAGCCACCATGTGACTGGCCACAAACACAGTACAAACACAAAGGATTACGGTATGCAGGGGGGCACTGAAGGTAACATAGCTACGGAGAGTGTACCAAAAGCAAATATAAGTGAATTTTAAAAGGTCGCTGTCTGTGTTAATACGTTAATTTGTCAAATATCATTAGATTTTTTTAATATAAGATGTGTACTGCTACATTGGGTGGATGTACAGAAAGTTAGATTATTTTAGGATTTGAAAACCAGTTTAACCAATTCACCGAAAAGAACAGGTTCCGAAGAATGATTCGTTCATTAAATGACATCACTACCTCCTGGGACTGCATGGGATATGGCATATGTTATGCTATGCACTGTCATAGCTGCCTACATGTTGTGCATCATTGTGTATCTGTCTGCATACGTGCATACCTGCATACCTTTCATCCAAGTCTGCAGCATTATGAGAGCTCAGCTGGAGGCCGATCTTTAACGTAAAAAAGAATAAAATAAAAAATAAAGTGACTCCCTGATATGTCTCAACTCAACAAGACGGAACACGCCGCTAACATTGCTCAGCCTGGCAATGTGTCACGAAGTGTCATAATGGTGTGTAAAGATGCAGCGCGGTACTAAAGTGCTGTTATTGTACGGATATCTCGTAACCTTAATCATTTATAGAGTGGAGGGAACAATGTACTGCAAGTGGTCTTATCATTCTGGGCCAGATTAAAATTGGAACCACCTGAGTCGAAATTGAAATTGCCATGTCGAAGATATAATCGGTAATAGAAAAATCCAATCAGCATGTAAAAAAATTGCGCTCCCACCCCCCCAGTTCTGTTGGCTTAATTCATTTTCCGTTACTGATAGTGGAGAAACAAATTAAACAAATTGAGAGTCAAATTAATTTTGACTCAGTAGTTTACAGAACCAAAGGATATCCTTGTACTCAGGCTGCTACTTCTGCCCGTACTGTCTGCGATTAGAATGATGTCATGCTTCATTTATTGTACTTAAAAAATAAAGTCGGAGAGGGCAGAAAGTTTTTAAATTCTCACGAGAGAGCTTTTGTGTTACTCCGGCCTAATACAATGTAATCCAGGGCTATCAGCGAAGAGCCTGCTTCATTTTGGATAACCACAGTTTTATTTATATTAGTTAATTCACATTCATTTGCATAAATTTAAATGAATTCACCTAAGAATACTTTTACATGAAACCTTACAAAACACTGCATTTCTCAGGGTGATATGGCTTGTAGGAAGGACTCTGTCTACAATAGTCTCTCACCTCCAGGGCTGAATGTTCAATATTTCTTCTCAGTTCTATGCATGTTCTTCCTGTTTTTCTCCTGCAAAGAACACTGCTACCTGAGAGTCTCACAGGGACCTGTGCCGGATATGCAGTTAGGGAGGGACGTGTCCAGTTTCCTCACCTACGTATACTTTTACCTGAGATACTTTTTATTACAGAGTTTCAGCTTTTTCCACATTGGTACTTAAATACAGGAACGGTGGTGTTAAAGTGAAGAAGGAACCATCTAGAAAGTCACATCAGCATGTGACTGTTTCGACTTTGGTGGAAAATATATAGTATAAAGAATAAATCTGACATAGAAGAGGGGAAGAATTAACCAGTTAAGCTTGGAGATGAAAGATGGAAGAAGACAAACATCTAGTGGAGTTCTAGCCATGGGGCACAGTAAACAATGAACAGCCTGTGGGATAAAGGTTGTAAGCAGAGACCCCCATCTCACAAAAGTCCATGGATCTACATGATGATGTGTCAGTTTTATTTCTCCAAAAAGAGGCTTAGCTGGCTAAGCCTCAGAGTTTTTATTTTTTTTGGTTGTTGATTTTATTTGACTCCAGCGTAACAGGCCATGCTGCAGTTCTCCAGCTGCTAGTGCACAAGCAGGCAGACACCCCCTCAGGCTGAGGGTGGGGGGGCGATGCCTGTGCGTGAGGTGCTATGACGAGCACGTCCCCTGCCGGGGGGGGCGTGTTTCTCTGCAGAGAGGCCGCCTACCGTCGCCAAAGCTAGAGCCATCAGCCGTCTTGTCAGTTTGGGCTGCTGATGGCTTGAAGAGTAGTCCACGAGACAGGGATCTTGTCCACCGCCCTCACCAGAGCCGTCGCCCGATTGGCTGGCTTATTGGCTGCATGGAGGCCACATGGCGAGAGTGAGGGCTCCCGTTTCATCTGGCCCGCTCCTGCTCCCTGGCATGGGCCTACCTTGCTGTGCTAGGCGTTTTATGTGACAGCCATAGTGTGATCCTGTGTTACACCACGGCCTGGCGCAGGGGGAGAAAAGGTAACGATCCACTTGCAACTCCAGTGCAGAAGGGGCTTATTGACAGAAACTGAACACCATGAACCACAAAATAAAAGGGACCATGAGGAAAAAACAACAAAAGAACAATAAACTAGCAAAAAAGAGCGGAACCAGGCTACAAAGGGAGCAGAAATAGGAGGCACAATCAGAGTAACATGGAGCAACAAAGCACAATGACCGGCTAACAAGTAAAACAAAAGACAGGCACTTAAACACACTAACAACCAGACTAATGAGGGGCAGTTGTGGAACGTAAGACAATCCACCGATCCAAACTGACACTACCTATAAGACACAGGCGAAGTAACTAGTACTAATAAACACATAACCAAGGAACTACAAACCTGAAACAAAGGCATTGTCCACACGCATAGGGATATATTTTCTATGTGTTTTGGCCTTTTGTCCATATGCAAATGGTGTTTTAGGTCACTGAAAATAGAGCTTTTGTAAAACTCCATCCAGGGTGAAGATTTTTGGAAACTCCATTTTCAGTGTCGATAAGGAAACCAGAGTTTTTAGCTTGTAACATCAGAGTGTGTGCCATTATCTACTTTGTTTGACATCAGTGTGCGTGCCATTTGCTGCTTACGGATTCTTGACAGTGCATTTTTAATGTTTTTATGTGGACAGAGATTTTTTTTAGAAAATAGTGTTTGTGTCAACAGGATTATAATTTTCTTTTGTAACAGAGGAAGAAAAACGCAGTTTTTAACTCAGGTATGTGTGTTCAAGGCCTAAGGAAATACTGGGAAATACTAAACTAGGAAAAATGAACATGAAATAAAAGTACAACACAAAACCAGAACAGATCACAAGGAGAGCAAATCTAATACTGGGAAACTAAGGCAGAAAATGTAACAACATATTGGGGAACAGAAAACCGAATATATATATATATATATATATATATATATATATATATATAATAAAACAGACAAGGTTGGTCATTAGCCAGTCTCAAGCCCATGACAGAAGGAAAACATTTGCCAAGTCGCAGACTCAGCCAAAGGAGAGATGCGGCGGTCTGGGGCCTAAGGAGAGCACCCTGCGACTGAAGGGCAAGAGACAGGAAGGAGGACAGGATGGCCAGCAACACCTGCTGGTGAAGAGGGAGGGAGACGCCAAGGGCCGAGTCAGACAGGCGCTGACCCTGACATCCTGATATAGTCTCGCTAATGTCCCCCTGTGAACGTACAAAGCGGGAAGGAGTTAGCGCGTGACTTGGGGATCTGCGGAACTGAATGTGGGCTTTCATAGATCTTTGGAAGGAAACAAACTATGAAGTAAAAATAAAGTAGATCCATTTCCCAGCCTTAGCAGAGGGTAGAAGTATGGAGAGCCAAAGCAGGTGTTGAGTCCGGGGACCTTTAATGAGGTCTGGGCTTTAGGGCTAAGAGAAAAAGCGAAGGTGGAAGCCTGGTCCATCAAAGGCCCACCCCCATTTACACTTCGTGAGAACTTGTATATGTTTCGACTTGCTTCAAGCCTGCATCTCTGCTGACCGGGTCATTGAATCTCATGGCATTAAGCCAATCTCTGTGTAATCCGTCATCACTGCACCGCGCACGGAAAAGAGGCTGAAATGTCAAGCGTGGCTGTTCTTCATTCGGTGGCGTTATACACCGGCTCGAGCTCGTCTGATTGGTCTGCGGATTGTTTACTTAACAAATAGTGATCAAACTGGCATCAGGTCTGATGTTTCCCCTGCCAGTAAGCCTGTGCTTCCTGGGATTAACTCCAGGCTTACCACAACCCTACACCACAGAAGTGGTTGGGGATGATGAATGGATTGAGGAGTGAAATATCATTGCTGTGATTTGTACTGGCCTTGGAATCCTTAGGGATAATATAGGTATTAATATTGATCACTCATTAATTAAAGAGTAATCTTGAAAAAGATGGGATGGAAAGCATCTCCAGATTTATGTAGGGGAGTTAATAAACTGCTTTTTTCTGTAGACTTGTAATGTTTTTTTATGTTGGTGTCATAAAGTATTTAATTTACAGACCTTTCTATGCACTATATTGCCAAAAGTATTGGGACGACTGCCTTTACAGACACAAACAATAATGATATCCCATTCTCAATACATAGGCTTTAATATGGAGTTGGCCCACACTGTGCACATATAACAGCTTCAAATCTTTCTGGGATTTTTGAGGGCCGGCACTGATGTTGGACGAGAAGGCCTGTCTTACAGTCTTCGCTGTAATTAATCCCAAAAGTGTTCTCTCGGGTTGAGGTCAGGCTTGTTAGCAGGCCAGTCAAGTTCCTCCACACCAAACTTGCTCATCCATGTCTTTATAGACCTTGCTTTGTGCACTGGTGCGCAGTCATGTTGGAACAGGAAGGGGCCAAACTGTTCCCACAAAGTTGGGAGTATGAAATTGTCCAAAATAGCTTTGTATGCTGAAGGATAAAGAGTTCCTTCCACTGGAACTAAAGGGCCAAGCCCAACCTCTGAAAAATAACCCCACACCATAATCCCACCTCCACCAAACTTTACACTTGGCACAGTGCAGTGATGGAAGTACCGTTCTCCTGGCAACCGCCAAACCCAGACTGGTCCATCGGATTTCCAGACAGAGAAGCGTCTGCACTGCTCTTCAGTCCAGTGGCAGTGAGCCTTACGTTACTATATCCAATGTTTTGCATTGCACTTAGAGATGTAAGGCTTGCATGCAACTACTTGGCCATGGAAACCCACTTCTTGAAGCTCTATATACACTGTTCTTGAACTAATCTGATGGCCACATGAAATTTGGTGGTCTGTAGCTATTGACTCTGTCGAAAGTTGACGACTTCTGCACTCTGCGCACCTCGACATGTACGGTCCCTGATATTACATGGACAACCTGCTGTTGTTCCCAATTGCTTATACTTTGTTATAATGCCACTAACAGTTCACCGTGGAATATTTAGTAGTGAGGAAATTTCATGAATGGACTTATTGCACAGGTGGCATCCTATCACGGTACCACGCTTGAAGTCACTGAGCTCCTGAGAGTGACCCATTCCTTCACAAATGTGTTTAGAAGCAGTCTGCATGTCTAGGTGCTTGATTTTGTACACCCATGGCCTTGGAATATAGATGGATGTATCTTTTCCAGATACATGTGATCAAATGTAGGTTTTTATTCTGACTTACTACGAAAACATCTTTATCCACACATTGCTGATTTATAATGTGTCACGACCGGCTCATTCCACCCATCATGTTGGCCCCACCCCGACTGAGGTCTGTTCCCGGTGTGGCGGTAATCAGCCACACCTACTGCCTTCCCTGCCTTACCGCTCCTTCTTGCCCTCGCGTGGAATGTCTCCAGCTGTCTCCTGTTTAGTCCCTGTAGTAACTGTATTTACGTGCTCCTTCATTCGTTGTCAGTCCAGTCATTGCTGCATATCACACTTCCTTGCTCTGTGTCCCGTGTGCAATAAAGTCCCCTCAGCGGGCTGTTCTGGGAGTTACAGCCTCCGAGGCCTACCTTGCCCTGCCTGGTCATTATAGAATGTCATTACAGGAAGTTTTTTACATCAAAGTCCAGTTAGATATTACGGTTGCGTCCATTGTCAAACTCATGGAAATGAAAATAATAACCAGAAATGAATCATAACTAGGGTTGAGCGAACACCTGGAAGTTCGGGTTCGCCGGGTTCGGCTGAACTTCGCCGCAAAGTTTGAGTTCGGGACCCGAACTTGACCCAAACCCGAACCCCATTGAAGTCAATGGTGTCCCGAACTTTGGGGCACTAAAATGGCTCTAAAAAAGTAATAGAAAGGGCTAGATGGCTGCAAAATTGGGGTAAGAGCAGGACAATTGCCCTGCAAACAAATGTGGGTAGGGAACAGGGTTGCCACACGTCCCTTAAAATACGGAATCGTCCAGTTTTTAACAATAAAATTATGCGTCCCGTTTTTAATCAATACGGGACGCGGATTGTCCCGTTTTTCCGAGTTGCGATGAAGGCAGCATCATCCCATCCACAGTTTGTTTGATAATGCTGTTGGATTGATTAGATTAATTTGTGTTATTTATATTAATAGGTTATGGCTGAGTTAACAATGTTTATCCTGAAGATTAATTTGATTTGTTAAGTGTTATGCA
>JAODKM010000039.1:9272214-9294538 GCA_026780845.1 Petrocephalus sullivani
ATGCATTGAAGCAACTGCCATGTGATTGGTTGATTAGATAATTGCATTAATGAGAAATTGAACAGGTGTTCCCAATAATCCTTTGGGTGAGTGTAGATGCCTAGCTGTAAGTCACGTGGTGTTTTAACCATAAGTGTGACCCTTTGATGAGGTTTGAGTAAACTGCGACTTATGAATGACAGCCAGACTTATTTAAAATGAATGCATTCCCCCATATGGGGCAGTTCGGTTAAGAGTCATTGAGGCCTGCAAACCTCATCCCAGAGGTGATAGTTAGTGGGGAATAACAGATATTCGCAGCACACGGATTTGACAGAAGTATGGTACTTCCTCATGATATTCGAGATGCCCCTGTACAGCTGCCATCAACCACTAGGCCCTAAGTGACCTTAGCAGAAGGAATTATTTTCATGCCATTTACATGTTAAACATTTCTGCATTGCTTTGACAAGCATTCTGGACATTGAATGGCAACTTTTATGCTGGGCGAGCCTCCCTACTGCTGCGTTTTGTAATGCATGGCTTCATTTGATAATCATCTGTATTCATGATCAGGTGAAGAGGGACTGTCTGCTCTTAGTGATGGGGCTTTAGTATTTATCATTTATTATAGCGGACACTTTAACCCAAAATGGAATAGAGGTGAGGAGACCACAATCAGCCATAATCCAGCACCTCTTGAACTGTTGGGGTTAAAAAGCCATGCTCAAGTGATATAACTGGTCTACCAGCCATAGGATACAAATACATGCCCTTCTGGACATTGAATGGTAACTTTTATGCTGGGCGAGCCTCCCTACTGCTGCATTTTGTAATGCATGGCTTCATTTGATAATCATCTGTATTCATGATCAAGCCATGCTATCAGCTTGAAGTGTGGAAATGCAAAAAGTAGGTCAAGGTAAATTCAATTTTTCAGTCTGCTCCAAGGATTGTGACCTTAGCATCGTGCAGGGGCTCGCATGCTTTGAAGACCCACAAAGTTACAGTACCTGGTAGGACCTCCCTAGGAGAACAGGTCTTTGGGAAGAAACCAGACAAACTACAATCCTACAAATTCCCCCATTAAAGGTATGAAAAAGCAAAGTATCTTCCCTGGAAGCTGGTTGCAAGGAACCTCCACAGAATCTAGGCTTGGGTGTGATGTTCACCCAGCTAGGCTCAACTCGAAATGGCTTCATGGAGACACCTTTGGGCTCACCACCTTCAAGATGAAAGATAGGGGTCAAGAACAATACCGTCTGTAAGTCAAGCATGAGCCAGAAAAACCAAGATGGGTTAGACCTTGGGAATGCACACTGGCTTTGTGAAAATGGAAGGCTACCTCTCCAGCAAGAAAGGAGCTTGAGCAAGTATAGGTGTATATAGTTAAGATACAGTTATCTTAACCTTCATTCACAGTGCTGGATCCTCATCTCTCATTGGGAATGGAGTCTTTCCTACTGAAAGATCTCAAGTATATGTGCAGAAATGTAAAAGTCCATCAAGAGGGTGCTTTTACAGTATGTACAGTATATTATTGTTTGTCTGTAAGCAATAAACTTGGTACCAGGGAGCCCTTGAACAATGGCCCGTTATCGACTTCGTGGTTGTACTATCTGACTATAGGCATTGCGGATACTTAGTTGGAGAGCTATCAGTTGATCACCTCCTAGTGGCGAGTTTGGCACATGTGATGGAAGTGGTTTGGCCCAGAAAGAGCCAATCAGAAGTCAGAACAGCTAAACCGTTTATGCAAGATTAATTCAGCATAACTTTGGTAAAACACTGTTCTTGTGTGCCGAGTGAGGCTGGGAACATTGAGTCGGAATAGACCATGTTCAATACCTTGCCTTCAAGAGATGCTGCAGGAATAAAGGGATCCAGGGCCACTACTTTTTGCTGTCTGCTCCCTGCATGAGTGTAACAATTGTTGTCTCTGTGTCCTTGGGACAACATTAAAGGTTATTAGAATGGGAGCTGACCTCTGGCGAGAGTGGATGTTGTCTGTAGTCCTGTTTGCGATGTACACAAACAGGACGTGTTTGATATGGAAGGCCAGAGGACCTTCCCTGCTATTTGTAGATTATGTTATGCTTCTAGCCTCATATGATTGGCACCTCCAGCATGCACTTGAGTGGCTCGAAGCGAGTGTGAAGTGGTGGGGGTGAGAATCAACACCTTCAAATCCAAGGCCATGGTGCTCTTCAGAAAACAGTGAATTGCTCCTTTCAGGTGAAGAGGGACTGTCTGCTCTTAGTGATGGGGCTTTAGTATGTATCATTTTTTATAGTGGGCACTTTAACCCAAAATGGAATAGAGGTGAGGAGACCACAATCAGTCATAATCCAGCACCTCTTGAACTGTTGGGGTTAAAAAGCCATGCTCGAGTGATATAACTGGTCTACCAGCAATGGGATACAAATACATGCCCTTCTGGACATGAGGACAGATTGTTAACCCAGTGATCTCCACACCTCCCAGACCAGGGGATCTTGTTCTTGAGTGATGATGATAGACAGGTGGACTGATTTTCTGGCTTCAGTTTTGAGTGCATTGAACAGATCTGGGGTGTCAGATGACACTTATCCAGTCAATCAATGTCCCTATAGAGCTGTGGGCAATGACTAAGACAAAAATGTTGTAAGCATACTGTATTTGGCCAAAATGAGGTTTCTCTGTAGGGTTGCCAGGTTCCTTGTGGTGATGAGTTCAAAGATTTTGAGGGACTTTGTTACATAACAAACCAGCTAAGCTGGTTTGGGAATCCCAACGCTGTTCTAAGTATTTCCCACTAGACAGAGGGCCTAGGGCGGACCTGTAACGGTATTGCTCAGCTGGCATGAGAACATCTTGGGATCCCCCAGAACGAGCTCGAGTCTGTGGTTTATTTTGGGAGGTATGGTCTGACCTGCTTAGCATGCTGCCACTGGAAACCTCACCAGGAAAAGTGGTGTGAAGAAGACGAAGAAGGTGTTGCATTTGTGTCAAATTGTGAAGTTTTTAGTGTGGAAGCCCTAGCATAATTAACTATGGCGCTCAAAACAATGGTTATTCTAGGGAGCAAAGGGCTCAAAACAGAAGCCGGAATGATTATGCACCTCCATTGCAGAGAGCAGTGAGATTTTGGTCATCCTTTGAGTCAATGCTTTGCAATAATTCCTCTCATATCTTACTGAGCACACACTGGGTTTATTAATAGGTCGTTAATGAGGAAAACCCACTCTCTCTCCAGGAGAAGGCTCCCTCACGGGGTCTCGGCAGCCTGCAGATTCATTAATGGTGATTTTCTTTTGCTTTGAGTAAACATCTCAGGAAACGAAGAGACTTTGCTCTGCAGTGAGCCCTCCAAATCGACGCTTTGAGTACGGACTGGATCAGTGCTAGTCGAGGAGGCTGCTTACTAGTTCTCTGTTTTGTCTACTCGTCTGGTGAACATCCAATTAGTGACTTTGTTATGAAGTTAGCCTGTTCCGGTGTTAGTGTGCTGGGCCGCTGACTGGTCCTCCGAGTTATCTGAACTGTGCACATCCTTTAATTACAGTCGCACAAATACAGGGCAGGATTTGACCCAGCTTGCCAAAATTTGACTTATGTGACTTCCTTCTAAACTGCTTAGTTCAACAAGTTTTGACACCTAACAAAAATCTATAATAACAAAATAAATAAAGCATCAATTGTAAAGCCCTCCCTGGAAGCATTGATTTCAGATCGCTGGCCTCCTCATACAGTACCACCCCCACTTGCCCGGAATATCTTTCAGGTGCCACGGAGCATCATAGCCACCCTTCATTTTTAATCACCAGTGATTTAAAGACAGGATTCCACATTTGTCACGGCTTGCAGCTGCGCTAAACTATTTTTAGTGTCCCACTGTAGATCCCCTGCCAGCGAATTTGCAACGTTTCGGAAGATATCTCAAAGCTTTGCTCGAAAAGGAAGGGGCAAGGGGGGATTATTCTTTGTCAGTGCTACGGGAATTCTTGTCTCTCTGTGATGCTTTTCATAAAATACCCACCTCTGGCAAGAAAACGGCAGATGAGGCCTGCCTGACTTTCCAGTTCACTTCTCCTCATGGTCTTTGGAGAGTTTGAGACAGTAAAGACAGTAGACCCAGGGTGTGTGGTAGCTGCCAAGTCATTTGATGAAGGTCTGTAAATGGTCTTTTGGCCCCTACGGAAGGGGCTGACCTTACCCTCAGAATGATGGATTTCTTTGTTTTCAAATGGAAAACAAGTATAGCTTGCCTTCCACAGGGCCTAATGTGGGGGCAGAGGAAGAGTGTGGGATGTACACAGAGTAAAAAGGAGGAAACATTGGCAGAGAAAAAAATGAAAGAATAATACCGTATTCTGTCATGGCTCACTGTCTTATTTTTTTCAAACCTACACTGGAAACTGTTCTACGTGCAATTCAAATGTACAGCACAACCTTAAACAGCATTCCTCCGTGTGAGTCGACTTCCTCCAGAAGGATGGAATTTTAATGGCCTCCACGGATGACAGCTAGCAAACAGCCCACTCCTTGGTAGAGAGCCTCCTTCTGCAATTAAGCAGCCTTCATTTCCATTTTGTCGACTTTGGTATGTACAAAGGATTTAGGCGGCGTGCCTCTTTGGAGCAGAAAACTTCTGGGACGGAGGGGAGAGACAAGCAAACAAACTAACTAAATAAAATAAACTGACGTGGGTAGTAGGCCCGGGATGACATCACAGATATATGATGTCTCACTTGTGAATTTGAAATCAGTGGCATGAGACTAGATGGCATGGGTACATGGGTGTGCTCCCCCCCCACCCATACTTGTCTGCATTAATCTTTCATACCTGAAGACTCTCACACCTGAAGTTAGGCGATGAGGGCGGAGGCAGCGAACAGCCACACGACTTGAAGCCTTGGCGGAGAGGAACATGTATTATGGAGATTCCCCTTTCTGGATCGAGAACTGGAGCCACTGCAACACATGTGCAAGCACAGAATCCAGGGTGGCGCTTGACAAGCAAACAAACAAACACAGAGAGAGGTACATCAAATGATATCAATAAATGCACACAACTGATCAGAGAATTGGAGCAGATTACTGGTGCTGTGCTTCGCATAAATCTAGGGTTACTGGGACAAAAATCAGAACGTATGCATTGTGAAGAACATACAACACCTGCTTTTTTGGGGGGGAGGGGCTAATCAACACATGTACCTCTGGCACTTGACCCCACCACCCCCACATATAGGAGGAAAGCATTTTAAAAAAACTGCTTATTACTTCTTATGAAACACGTGGGTGGTCATTGTTGCAGTTGCACTGAAGGACAGGACTGCACAGACGAGAGTTAAGTTAAATGCAGGTTCACCGATTAGTTTTACATTCAGAAAAGCTACTGTGTGTATATATGCAGTCAGCCTCATTTGTCAAAACTTAATACGTAGTTGCATATGTTGACGTATAAAACAGCTCCACAAGAAGATGTAACTGGGTTCACAGAAGATAATCAGAAGTGCAATAAGGAGGCTGTACCTTTATCGGAGCTGTCTTATACGTGCTAGCTTCATAAATTACACAAGTTGCTTCAGCTAATGTTGATTCACTGCCTCTGGCCGCCACTTCCCAGCTTAAGTTCGTCTTTCAGGCTTATTATTATCATTATCGTTTTATCATGTCTCACACCAAAATGTAATAGTCGCACTAAAACCCAAAATGTAATAATTCAATAATAGGCTTTCTCTAGTCATTTCAGTGTGCTGGGCAGCATTTTCTCGGGACTTCGCATGCATAGCTTATTTTTCATCAGCTGGTACACTACTGTGATGGACTGTGTGTACCTGCATGTGTACCCCTGTGTGTATTCCTGTGTATACCTGTTTGTACCCATGTGTGTACCTGCGTGTGTACCCCTGTTTGTACCCATGTGTGTATTCCTGTGTGTACCCATTTGTGTACCTGCGTGTGTACCCCTGTGTGTATTCCTGTTTGTACCCGTTTGTACCTATGTGTGTACCTGCATGTGTACCCCTGTGTGTATTCCTGTGTGTACCCATTTGTGTACCTGCGTGTGTACCCCTGTGTGTATTCCTGTTTGTACCCGTTTGTACCTATGTGTGTACCTGCATGTGTACCCCTGTGTGTATTCCTGTGTGTACCCATTTGTGTACCTGCGTGTGTACCCCTGTGTGTACCTGTTTGTACCCATGTGTGTACCTGCATGTGTACCCCTGTGTGTATTCCTGTGTGTACCCATTTGTACCCATGTGTGTACCTGCGTGTGTACCCCTATGTGTATCCATGTGTGTACCTGCATGTGTACCCCCGTGTGTACCCCTCTTTGTACCCATGTGTGTACCTGCATGTGTGCCCCTGTGTGTACCCCTCTTTGTACCCATGTGTGTACCTGCATGTGTACCCCCGTGTGTATGTCCATATGTACTCGTTTGTACCCATGTGTGTACTACTGTTTGTACTCCCATGTGTACCCCTATTTTTACCCATTAATGTACTCTTCTTTCTACCCTCATGTGTACCCCTGTTTGTACCCCCGTGTGTACCCCTCTTTGTACCCATGTGTGTTTTCAGATTGATGGTAAAACTATTTTTTGTTACATTTGTCCTTTGTTACTCCACAAAATAAAATTGCAGCAAAAATAATGCATGCATCCATCCATCCATCCATCCATCCATCTATCCACGCATACAATTTCTATCCCCTCTTGTCCTCTGCGTTATCATGGAGACCCCGAGCCTATCCCAATGGTAAGTTAATTAAACCTATATCTAATAGATCCCTATCTTTATCTATCTAAGTACAATGTTTGATTTAAATAGTGTGGAAAACTGCCATTATGGTGATGTAGGCCTACTGGTTATATACAGTATAGGTTCTGTGGTTGTCATTGGTTCTCTGCACTGGACAGCATGAAGGCTGCTGTTTTCCTGGCTGGACTAGGCGATGCTTCTTTTTTAAAGATGAACATCACAGTTAGGAACACAAGCAGCATTACAAGGCACATTAGAACTGTACGTATGTATGAGCGTCTGTGTATGCACACGCACGTATGTATGATTTTTGGGTTTTTATATTTAATTGGCCCGTGACGGAAATATCAGGCAATTTGTAGTTTGCTATTTCTTATGATGCTCAGAAGCACAGTGAAGTCAGAGAACAACTGATACGCTGATATCACCGTGACTAAGTAGCGCTTATGGGAGACGGGTGAATGCCTAAGCGGCTGGATCAATTCAAATATTCTGCTTTATTTATCAAGGAGCATTATCGCAAAGAGCTGTAGAGAGTCCCAGTCAAAGGTCCCTGGGGAGTCAGGGGCAAGGAAAGCCTCCGTCTGAGAGAAGACGAGCCCTTAGGAGGAAGCCGGCTTGCAGGGATGGCCGTCCTCCTCTGGCCGCCACCGGAAGCACACGCTTATATAATGTGATGCTATGACTCATATTGGTATCAGCAGGCAAACCTTTTCAGCCCGGTATGTCCTCTTTGGCCGGCTTTATCTGATCGGCCACTCGCCTCGCGATGTGTCGGGATTTCCAGTGCGGACCAGAGCTGATATGGAATTTTCTGTGACCTTTTCTGCGGGGCCCGGTGTTAGGCGCGGCGCACGGGTGTCATATCCGTGCAAGCGTGACCTCACTGGCGCTCCCCTGCGGCTCCATCCCCAGCCGGCCCCACGGGGGCTGTGGGCTGCAAAGTGCCGGCGTCGGTGGGCTGCGATCCGTGGATCCACATCATTATCGGCGTGGATGCGTCACCTCACAGCGGAAACGCAGCCCCTTCAGCGATAAGGAACGCTGTCGGGGGGAGCGAAGAGGAGGAGGCACGTTTGAGTGGGTACACCAGTGCCCAGCACCCAGCACTCTCTCTAGGCTGGGGGAGCCTAGAGCAAATGGGGGGGGCAAGTCAGCCTCAGGCAGGACACACTTGGTTATGGAGGATTCTGTACTAAGATTGCATACGTGAAAGAAGGAAGGATACAGGAAGATTTAGCACACAGTCAGTAAATAATTTGTTTACTTCATTGGCTGTTCTGCTCTATATTCTATATGTCCCAAAATTGGGACCCCCTCTGGGATTTGATCCAACAACCTTCTGGTCTCGCATTCATATCCATAGATGTGCTGCTCAGTTTTTATTGGCTGGCAGCCTGATCTCCATGGCGGTGACGCTGTAGCAGCTGGAAAGAAGGACTGTCAGGGTGGCCCAGAACAGGCCGCTTGCCCGCGTGCTGCTGGCAGGACATCAGGAAGGGAAGACACCGGTGCAACACGCTTAGCATGCCAGGACTGAGCGGCGCGGCCGCTGGAAATGGGAGCCAGCAGGGGGCAGCCTGTGGGGGGCTTAGCAGTTCAAAAGTAGCCATTTTATCAATGAACTGTGCGGGAGGAGAGTATGGAAATTAAAGAATGACTCAGTGGTATGGGATTACTCTACAACCAACAAACAAATGAAAAACAACAACAACAACAAAAACAATAAATAAAATGAGAAGCAAATTTGAAGAAGTGTGTATGGATTATGATAATAAGAACAGCAACAATAATATATAATATTAATCATGATAAATAGTAATGATATAAGTAACAGGTTATAGGTCTTGTGCCATGATGTTTAGCATTCTTACCTGTTCGTCAAAGCTTTTTTTCAGTATTATTCATCTGAACCTTTTTTGCTATTTATATTTTTATTTGTTCTGAAGCCATTTAGGTAAAGAACCAAACTGACGGGTAAATGAAGGTTCTCTCCAGGGGGATCGAACCCGCAACAATTTGGCTGCAAACTGCGCCTGCTAACTTTGTTAGCGGTCTGTCTCGGGGCCGCAGAGACACCACACCGGGGCTGTGTTTTCTAACTAGCAGGCTGCTGGCCGCAGATGCGTTAGGCGTCGGAGGACGGTGGCATCTGAGGGTGTGAGGCAGCTGTAATGAAGGTGAAAATGACAAGGCAGGACAGCGGCGCAGTGGCCAACCTCTCTGAGGGCTCTCATATGCGGGGGGAGGGCACAGGTGCGTTATGAGCTGTGACTCTCTGCCGCCGGTGCAAGATAATGAAACAGGGACAATCGGCTGCGTGTTCCAGACAAGCCCAGAAGACGCAGTGAAGATGTGTGCATTCTGGCTTAATCCTCCTCTTTTCATAAGCCACCTCCCCCTGCCCAAACCCACTCCTCCTGCTCCCTGATCACCGAGGAGGGCAGCATGCCACTCAGAGAGCTCTCATCACCCTCATCCTCTCCCTCTCCCAATTGGTGTCACCCGCACCGCTGGGGATAAGGTCGCAGTGCTTCACACCACTTCAGACATCATCGCCTGCAAACTTACGTCCCCAGTCTACTTACCTTGAATTTGTCCTCACTATCAGATGTAAAAAGGATTAAGGATATCGCCACTGAGGTATTTTCGTCCGGCTTTACCTCTCCATCGAGCTCCATGGAATTTTTGTAGGATATATAAAAACACGATGCAAGCACATGGCCGTATAGAGGAGTAGGATGCTGCTTGGGGGGGTTGGGGGGGTATTATTACACCACAACTGGGTCATAAATGCTTATAAGTGATATATATATATATATATATATATATATATATATATATATCAACAAATATATCATCTTGCTTTCATACACCACCCCCCCACCACACCTGCTCTCTGAACACCGATGAGGGCTCACACAGAGGCATCATCACCCTCATCCTCTTCATTCCACCAATTTGTTGTCATGATATATATATATATATATATATATATACACACACAGACACAGACACAGACACACACACATGATATATACACACATATACTATCATCCTCCTTACCAGACATCCGGACATCCCGTCTGGTTTTCATTCAGTCTTTTTTTTTAAAGGCACAGTGCCATCTAGTGGACAATGATATTCACTGCCGTTTGGGACATTAAAGGGTGGTGCAATAATAATATATTTATATTTTAATTATTAAAGTATATATAAGTCAAGTGTCAGTAAAGCCCCAATTAAAATTACTGAGGGAAATGAACAGTATAGATTTGTACACACATACTTACAAAGAGGCTAACTGGAAATATAGGACTGTACGTTGATTTTGCGCAGTGTCAAAACCAGGATAATAAATAAATTACAGTAATTCTCTTTAATAATATTATTTTAATGGCAGCGATAAGCTGCGGAACGGTAGAGGATCCGACAGCTGCTCATTGTCACGGTTCCTTTTCGCCTTCCGCCAAATCGTCGCCGGGGCCCCCACTTCATGTGCGGATTCCGGGGCAGATACGCTACACGGTGCCCCGAGACAGATCACGGGACTCAGGTCACAGACACACGCCGCTGCTTCGCCAGTTTGTTCTCATTTGCCGAGAGCGGCGCCTATGTCCGCACTTGTCTGCCTGGGTGACTTTGTTAAAGGTTCCGTTTTGGGCCAGTTTCAATATCCGGTCCTTCTCCAGTAAATTAGTTTATTAAAAAAGAACTGCATTTAATTGTTTTGTGGCACAGTTTCTCACCATAACATAATTCAGAATTTTACAGCAACCTATTTAGTGAATTATGCTCAGATTACCTCACTAACTGTTTCTGGACATTATTTAAATTAAAGTAAGCAGTAAAGTAAATAATTAAAATACCCAACCATATTACTGTATTGTTATATATATATATATATATATATATATAACGTTCAAGTGATTTATATTCTTAGGGTGACTTTCTGTCCAAAACTGTAGACCCTCTAAACATTTTTATGTAATTGGAATTCTTCATAAATCAATGAATGAATGATACAATGCAACGAGAATTCATAGTCTGCAGAATACAATGCTTGGCTACACTATTATTAGCAAAAATAAAGCATTTCAGCCAAAAGTGCAGCCCCCCAACCCCCTACACCGTCCCGCATCCACGTATCCTCACATGCAATCTGTGGTGTTTCACGGGAGTACCATAAAAAACAGTTCCAGAGATTTGTAATGATTAATCATACATTTTTCTTCTTTTTCAAAGAAATAATAAAAGTAACCTCACATACACGCATCAGCAAAATAATCATACACAATCAATAACATATACAATAGTTAATTAGGCCCCCTAAGTTTAGCCCTCTGTTGGCCACAAACCGTCACTAATAATAATATAATATTATTATTATTATTATTATTATTATCATTAGTAGTATTAGTAGTAGTAGTAGTATTAGTAGTATTAGTATTATGTCTCTTTGGATAAAGCATCTGCTAATTAAGTTAAATGTACGGAATTACCATTATTAATAATTTTTTGGATGCACAAAATGTGGCCAACTGAGATCAATCAAGAAAACAAACACCATCACTGTCATGCCCCGCCCCACCTGATCCTCCTGTTTCCACGGCCTCTCTCAAGCCACGCACACTAGTCATTTGTCTTACCTCGTCTTCCAGCCTTCATGTGATTCACGGCACCTGCCTCTTGTTACGCCCTCTCATTATTCTCAAATATAAGTGCCTCTCTGGCTTGTGAATCCTAGGTCTGTCGTAGTCTTGTCTTGTCTGCCCCTGTCTGGACTCAGTTCCCCTTTTTGATCTGCTTTTGTTTTACGTTTTCAATGAGACCCCATTAGTTTGCCCGATTCCCGACTCCGTGTTCTCTGCCCTGTCCCGCTGCATGACAATCACAGACTATTACCACCATCCTTACTAAAAAGTAACCACATTATAAGACTGAAGAGAATATGTATTATATTACAGAGACTCATTAGCATTCAACCAATCAGAAGAAGCCTTGCAGTCTACTAGTAACATTGACCTAGGGAATCTACATCTACATTACTGAGGCTTTCTCATTAGTATAACTTCAAATCAGAAGAGGCCTTACTGTCCACAGGTCATATTGTGACCTAGGAACTCTACACTTACATCCATCGATCTAAGGAAAGCCTGAATGCCAGCTCAATGGAGGGCATAAAAGGCATTAAGCAATGTGTTTTAAATGACATCAGAGAGATATATAGAGTATCATCTGATAATCCAGGAAAAACACTTTACATAAAAGTTATAAATTGATTAGCATGTCATCGTACCACATGCCATAAAATCCTGGATGAGATCTTCCCTCAGCCAGAACACTGAAGATGGGGTGGCTAAAGAAGAAGAACATTAAGGTCTTGGAGTGGCCAAGCCACTCTCCACACCTCAGTCATACAGGAAATGTGTAGAGGGAGCTGAAGCCTTGAGCTGCCAAGTGGCATGGCTATTTGTGTGAGTGTGTTGTTTGTTTATAGGCACATTTAACAAGTGAAATAAGGAAACACATTCCAATATTTGCCCCTGAAATTGCCTCTTAAAATGGTAATGGTAACCCGAAGTGGTCGCTGTGCAATTGAGTAAAGAAGTGGATATCAACTTTTTGCTTGGCAGGAAATGTCAATTTTTGCATTGTAGAAATTGATAAAATTGTACGGCATAGAATTCATTTTTTATTTCTGTCCAGATTGGTGAATATTAGCATTCTTTCCCTCTATAGCGGACAGGAACCCCTTACATGTATTTTATGTTTCATATTACCTGTCTGACATCGTACATCTGTGCTCTGTGCCACATGCACTGTCCCATCCAGAAAAGAATTCCTCGCATGCTTGACATGTCAGGCAAACAAAGTGGTTCTGGGTGAGAATAAAATTACAAACTCTAAGCTTATTTCAAAGCCATGTTTTGGAAACTCTGAGACGGCAAATTGCAGTGGTGAATAGAATCTTATTGTTTGTGATGAGTATCTATTCGTATAAACACAGATATGAATGAACTACATTGTTATGATTTAAATACCCCCAAAACCGGCGTGAAATTGCCTGAACAAGAAGGGAATTATACTTATATTATTAACATACTTTTTTGAGCATTATGCATTTGTAGCGTTTTGCTAGATTACATTTCCATTAAAAACTGTGAGTAGGCATGGCACTCTTTCATTAGCACCCAGTATTAGCCAGATAGTTGGCTGTCATCATGTTACAGCAGGTCTACCGGCGCCGTTTTTATAATGTTACCAAAAAAGTAAATAAATAAAATAACAAAACCCCATTTAGTGTGCATCACCTGCCCAGCTTCATTCCGGCTTATTTGCTGTGAGCTGCAGCTCCATTCATTTCATACTGGATATTTCAGCTTCAAGGTTCTGTTGTGGCCTTTGCACGCTGTCCGAGAAAGCCGGACTTTCTGTGAAATGTAGAGCATGGTTCAGTGGCCATTCGTCTGCTGGGATCCGCAATCGGTCTGCGCCACTGACCGCGGGGCTGTCATCTATGTTTCGCAGGAATTGGTGCTGAATCACTTCAAGTTTTTTTTCTTTTCTTTTATTATATCGACAGATACGTAGGTAGAAAAAAATGAGTGTGTATTTTCCAGCTCTATTCATCCGTGCAAAGAGTGCAGCCATGCGAGTCAGGGATTCCTTTTATCTGGGAAATTACAATTAAAGTAGGGTGCTATTGGTAGTGGACTCCTTGGAAGTGGAAGTCCTTGTTGCACCCATCTAGGAGCCTACTCTTCCAGGGTCATCTGATATTCAGGCCTCCCAACGTCTATCCGCAATAATGAATTCTGTTCAACGCACTGTTTAATTGAACATTCTCAAAATGGGAATTTGACTTTGCCCCAAGTTTGTGCTGCTACAGTGATATTAATTTGCTAACATTTGCCATCTTCAAAATCATCTTACCTTCTTACCTTTTTTTTTTTCCTGCGGATTTGCTGCAGTATATGACAATCGTGTCTCTCCATTTGACATTCTGCTTTTGTCTTCTCTACTAGAACATATGTAAGAAATCCATTCATTCTAAATGGATTTATTGAATTTATAACTCACACTTAAAAAAATAAATTAAAAGTGAAATAACAGTTAAAAAAAAACTCGCTGTTTATAAAAATGACAACGCGAGCTAATTAAATTCCCCACACCTATTTCAGAAACCTTTGTGTATGACTCAAGGATAGATGTTTAGTAATGGTTTTAATTACCTTAAGAGTGGTTCCATCCATGGTTCCATCCATGGTCAACGTTAAAAGAAAATCAATAGCTAATTTCAGACGGTCTTTAATCAGGAAATAAAAGGCTGACATTGAAAAAAAAGAAGAGAAAAAGTAGCAACAGCATAGTATGTATCGGATATTTATTAAGGTAGTCTTATTAAGCGCCCTATTCCTTTTTATTATAGGCTGACATGTAACAACATGTGTAGGTCACTCTTGGTACGTTGGAACGTTAATGTCAAACATTTTTTGCAGTTAGTAGTTTAAACAATTAATTAAGCACCATTATCCCTGGGCACCGTTGAATTCTCGCATCTGTAGGGAGTTGGTTAATTTTCTACAACGGCAAATGCAGTGTGCCAGGCCGGCGAATCACAGCAGCAAATCAATGCGCGATTATAATCTCTTATTCTAACCAACGTTACATATTTAACGGAAACTATAAAAGCTATGAATTTGCTGCAGGACACTTAGAAAATGCTGCTTCAGGATGAGAACCTGACATTTAGTCCATTTATTTGTTATTGGTACTTCAGTTGTTAATTATTTCTTACTGTCCAGGAGCAACTGTATCCAGATAATTTCCTCAGGGATCAATAAAGTATTCTGAATCTGAATCTGAATTTATTCGTATATTTGTGGGGACTCTCCTCTCATTTCTATGGGCACAACCCTAATCCTTGTTATGACAGCCTGAACCCCTACCCAGCCCTAACATTAAGCAACCAAACAAAATCCAAGATTGTTGGCTATTCACTTTTGATTGCATTCACAATTTTTTATAAAATGTATTTTTTTCTTATGGGAAAACTCACACACATAGACTCGTGTACCTGTGTAAATGGGGACCTTCCATCGATTTCTATGGGAAAAACCCTAATCCCAATCATAACACCCTTAACCCCAACCCAGCCATAACCGTAACCATAAGTAACCAACCCAAATACAAGACTTTTGGCATTTTTAGTTTTTTGATTGCATTCACAGATTTTATATTTAAAATTCAGGTTATCCAAATGGGGACCTGAAAAGATGTCTCCAAAAGTAGAGAAATGTCAGGCTTTTCTACACTTTGGGGACATATTGGTCCTGAAATGTGATCTATGCAAATCCACACACACACACACACACACACACACACACACACACACACACAAGCAACTGGAAGTTCTTTGTCAGAACTTGAGATACAGGAAGTTAAATAAAAGAAAGTCAGCTATTTAAGAAGGGTGTTGGGGTGACTCAAAATGAACTGAGAGGAGCCCGCCGGACCTGTGTTTGTTTGGTGTGACAGAGCCCGCCGGACCTGTGTTTGTTTGATGGGACAGAGCCCGCCGGACCTGTGTTTGTTTGGTGGGACAGAGCCCGCCGGACCTGTGTTTGTTTGATGGGACAGAGCCCGCCGGACCTGTGTTTGATTGATGGGACAGAGCCTGCTGAACCTGTTTGTTTGTTGGGACAGAACCTGCTGGACATGAGTTTGTTTGATGGGACATGATGGGTCTGAGAAATCTGTCTGGATGTCCGGCAAGCCACATATTTTCCCCAGGGGAATTCACTTATGTAATACTTTAAAAAGCGTTCATAGTGTTAATGAAGTGTACATATTCTTTACTCTTGCTCTGGGGTGCAGGAGAGAAGAGAGGTGTAATGAAAGTGTGTGAGGAATTTAATCTAACGGCAGCCATATTGGCAGCAGCACAAAGGCACTCTTGTGGGGCTAATCCTGCAGCAGAGGAGCAGTGCATGATGGTACTTGTCACCTGACTTCACTCCGGGATGTCAACCCTCCCTCTCATACAATCAGGGTTTGCCAGAAAAACATTACTAACAGAATCAAGGATAAACTGCTGGTTGAAAAAACAGGGCGCCTTCAGGTCCCCTGCAACCTGAAGCATCATTCTCTTGTTTTCAGCTGTTGGGGGTCTTTGTTCTAACAAGCCCGGTGACAGTCCACTGATTTCAAGGCAAACGCTGCTCTGTCTTCTAGCCTTCTCAGCCAGTCACTCTGTCGCTCGGCACACAGGTCTCTCTGGCTATGAGGTCCACCTCAATTACTCGTCAGTGACAAACAAAAGCAATGTCATAACGAGTCAGGAAATGAATGCATTATGTAGTAACTTCTATTATCTTTTATCTGTCATCTGTACCATTTAACATTTTAGTATCCTGATTATGTAGTAGTTTAGTTTGGAACACTGTTATAATAAAAGTTGAATAACATAACAGAGTAACGGTTTCTTTTTCCCGTGCAGCGTTGCAATGCTCTCTGTAATCAGGCCTCTCACACAGCAGCTACCTGATTTGGAGTGTCCTTCCTGGTTCTGGACAGCAGGTGGCAGACATGGTCCACCCTTCCCATGATCCATCTGGGAGGAAGACGCAAAGTGAATGGGAGGAGGACTCGGGAACCTGAGTGGGGTGGCAGGGTTGGTGGGGGGGGCGGCTTCTCTAACATTAATGAAGACCAAGAATGACAGGCTTTAGAAGAAGGTGTTTTAATTAATCCGTAAGCGGTACAGAAAAAAACCCACCCTGGTTGATATTCAGTGCGTATAGGTATAAGTCTTCTCCAGGGAGGCTGGCGAACCATGCTGACATCTACATGTGTGCCTGTTACAAACTCATCAACGGCACCACGAAGGACAGTTTGATGTGCCACCCACAATCATCTGACAGCTAGGCGGTCACGCTTTGGATCAATGGCAGTGGCATCTATCTATCTATCTATCTATCTATCTATCTATCATCTATCCCATGACTTCAGCCCCAGGACACCAATAGCTAACAGTCCAGGAGAAAGCCTGGAGGGAGTTTTGCCGATTGAGGGGAATCCGTGCCCTCCTGCAGAGGACCCTCACCCAGTCCATCCATCCCCTGGACTGGCTGCTCGTCGGTTTCCCCTTCCCGTCTTCCCAAGAACAGCGACAGCCCCCAGAGTCTTTCAGGCCCTTCCCAGACTCTCCCTCCGTCTCTGCCCGTGACAATAAATATACAAAACAAAAAACCAAACATGTCAATTCTCATGCAAATGATAGATGCAAATTGTGAGAAGTAGCTACAGCAGGTCTCACGTGGCCAATTAGAGGCTCCGGTTTAACTGTCAATTTGATCGACCTCTGTGTCAAGGCGGAGTTTTTAGTGCTGCCTTTATTGAATGGACATCAGTGGAATGGGGCACATAAAGCAATAGGGGACGGCCTGCGGATTTTGGCAATAAAATGGGGGGGCTTCTCACTGAGGCTTCTTAATGCCGAGATCACACAGACACCTGGAACAACAACGTCTTTCTGTAACATGCTCTCTCTCTACATTCCGTAGCCCTCTCTATTTGCCTACCTCTCTGGAAATGTTTTTTTCTTTTAACACATTGCTGATTCAATACAGTTATTGCTTGTTTCGCTTCATTTAGTGCTGTCCCTAATTTCAGTGCTATTTTTAATTATTTAGAGGACATGCCATCTTATAAAGTTGTTTTCATTTTTGCCCTTTCTCTCCTAGGGGCCTCCAGACAACTGGTTATGACAAATTAATTATAATGATTAGAAATGAACGGTAACATTTCTGGAACATTGCGGCACGTTTAATGTGTTACCTGGCCCTGCACCAGTTTTGGGTTCAACCAATGTTCATAACACACATATCACAGCATAAGATGAATATGGTGGAAAAGAAGAATAAGTAAGCAATTAAATTAAGAATAAGGAGTCCATCACCTTGCAACGGCCCTGGGTTCTGTCTACCATTCCCTCCTCAAGCCCCACAGATACGAGCCGGCAGGCTGTCTGTGATGCAACCCAAGAGCCAATAACATGCTCTCTGTCATATGTATAGTTACGTACCCCACAGCCAATGACATGCTCTCTGTCATACGGATAGTTACGTACACCACAGCCAATGACATGCTCTCTGTCATACGAATAGTTATGTAAACCACAACTCTCTCACCACCTGCATTTTCCACATTCACCAGCAAGCTGCTTCGTAATCACCGCAGTTCTCAACAAGGGGAGACGTCTCTATGAAGCTTTCCCTTAGATGGAAGTGCCCTATTTCTCAGACTTGCTGTCCCCGGCTAATTCAGGTGAACATCAAATTAATGTTGATGCCTGTCTTGAATCCATGGAGACTGGAAGAGAAATTAAGCATGACTCGATGCCCCCCACCAACCACAGCTGAAATCTTTTATTTTTTTTTATCTACATGAATTTAGCCTTTTATCTATTGTGATGCTGAGGTATAAATCTTGGCCAATATGGTCAAAAAGGGCTCATATCACAAAGCTGATTCAGATTCTGTTTTCATTTCATTTTCTCTGACAAAGTATATCATCAAATAATTATATTTTAATGTCACATTAAAATATATGTGCCATGATCAAAATATCCTTTGTTCGCGCTGGAAGCAGGCTATTTGCATTTTTATTGAAAATAAGTTCAATCTCAACCAAACAGTGCTATCATTGTGTCAGATTTCGTCTGTGTTTTTCTGAGGGCATTGTAAAAAATCAAATCCTGTTCATTGCGTCGGACGAACCCACACTGTGAAGTATGATAACATAAATTTAATGAAGTGTAAGAGTGAGTCGATGATGATTCCCTCGTTGGCACTAATGCTGCTGCAGGAGAACCACCTTGCTGCCGCGAAGAATAATAATCTCAACGAAAACGAGAATCGGATCCGGGCGAGGCAGAACCTGCCGGCGATTTTCCGATGAGTTTGTAGTTTATTCACTGGGCGTGGAGGCGTTTGATCTGCTGTCTGTCTGAGCTACATGCAAAGCAATCGTCTCACTTCCACTTCATTCATGCTAAGGCTAGATTGCATAAGAGAAGTTTTTGGGCTGCACAAACCATAATTACGGGCCACTGTCCTGAGGCCTGAGTGATATGAACACCTTTCCTCAGAATGACATGCATGGGCTGGATGAGTCCTTAACCGTCCCCTGAGCTGCTGTGGAGGTCAGCCATGACACTCTTTGCTTCAATCACACCTGCTTCTTCGGCGGTTTCCAGTCCCTTGAAACATCACAGAAGCCCTCCACATGCAATCGGCATTAATAAATAATTCCGTGGCTGCAGGCCAGTTATTGGCTAGGGCTGAAGTCATACACATTTTTCTCTAATGGATGTATAATTTGTTATTAAAGAGTCTCCGTTCGTTTTCAGAGCTAGCAGATGCCTTTAAAATATGCATTTTTGGAATACGAATGAGATACTTGATCAACTTTGTCCTAAGGGCAGTCTTAAATGAGACAAAAAATTTAGAAATCTACCACTGAGCCCTGGATATTCGGAGGACCAGCAGGAAGCAGACCTATTACTATGGCAAAAGCTTTCTGTAAAAACATACATATTTCACAGCTGACTTATAAACCCTTAACTCAACAATGCCATCACTGCCTCAATTACAATTCAATCACAATTTTCTGATTACCTAATAAATTATTACTCCTTTAACAGAAAACTGACAATTTGGATTTAAAATTTGAATTTTGAGATTGTGAACTTGAAGGATACCAGCGTGATGATGATTCTAATTATTTTCCGCATTGGATTTAAATCCTGTTTGTATAAATGGACAAACTTTAAGAGTGGGATGTTGGAAATTCCACTACTAAACTGCAATGTAATGTACATCTGCTCCTGCTTCAACTGCCTATCCTGCACAGGGTCACAGTGATTCTGGAGTCCATCCCAGAAAGGACAGGGAATAAGGCAGGGAGGCAGGGAGACGGCTTGGGCATCCCTGTCTGCTTTTAAGGCACACGCATTCATGATTTCTGGAGAATTTAGATAGTCAGCATGTACATGGCTGGAGGAAGCCAGAGTGCCAACAGGAATACAGAGAGAGCCCACCACCTCTCGACTGGCAGAAGGGTAACGGCGACGCCTCACGTCACTAGGCCGCAACCAAAGTGATGTGCGGCATTTTTACACAGACTGGAAAGCCGGGTATTCAGAGACCCCTCTCAATGACATTCAGCATGCTGGTCGCAGTGGATGATAGGGGGCAAAAAACATCTAAATCCCCAGAAAGGCTGTCCGGGTCATTCATTTATGTGTGGAACATTCCAGAAAGCGTGACATCGCCATTTATCGTTTTTACACACAGGTGCTGGGATCGATGGGGTGGTTTTTATATTCAGAGTGGGTCATGGGGCCATTATGGGGGGGGGCGAGTGGGAGCTCGCGGCCTGCAGGCACGGCGGAGGGGGCCATCTTTCATGCAGGCGGGTGGGGGGGGGGGCTGTCACCGCCCCTGTGTACCCGAGCCACTGCTGCTTGGGGGGGCTACCTGTATGCTGAGAGCATGGCCTGTGGAGCTAGAGAGAGATCTGCAGAAAGAGAGAAATAAAGGAAGGAAGGAAGGAAGGAAGAAGGAAAAGAAAGAAAGAGATAGAAGGGAATAACCCAGGCCGGGGCAGCAGCGCACTGCAGGGCATGAACAGCAGCTTCCCCTCATCCTAGCAAGCCCTCCATGACCCGTGTGCATGTGAAGAACATGTAAACTCTGAGCCAGAGACTCCAGCCCCAGTTTCTGGAAGTGTGAGGCAACAGTGCAAACCACTGGGCCACTTCACCACCCCATATTATTATTATTATTATTAGTTAATTTCCTGCTAAATTTCCTGCTAAATATGAAACAATAATTTATTTTGAACAATGCCGTTTGAGATACTGATAAATGTAGTAAGAAGGGTTAAAACCATATTTTCAGACACGAAGGGCATATCTGCGTGACGCTCTTATCTCCAGAGAAAGAACGACGTTGCATTATAAACACTTATAAATACCCAGGATGCACCTGACGGGAAGCTTCTGGGGTAGCCGGGCAAAAACCTGCAGGCCATGCGGGACTCTGTGACTGCAACAAGAGGCTTAATTAAAGGGCCATTAAAGAGATCCAGCATACTATGCACATGACTGACCTGTTTAATAACACAGTTAATATAGTCTAGCTGTACGCATGGAGGGAGGCTGCTTCAGATCAAACACTTCAAACCTTAACCTGGGAGAAATTAGGACTTAAAAAAAAAAAACAGCACATTTTCAACGATAACAGCTAAAGAAGATTACATAATTAATATAATTTGCGTGAACAATGAATTCTCAATCCTTTAAACATATGCAGTGGGAAAAAAAATGAACAAAGTGAGCAAGCTGGGTGCTGACGTCAGCATAGGCCTCGCTGCATTCTGCTGATTTCTTCTTGGTATGCCCTGCAAACGATAAAGACATCTTCAGCACGAGTCTCACAGAAGAAGGAAAATCCAGAGCCTTATCTTACGGAAAATTTCCCAGAAAAAATGTTTGCTAAAGTCAGGGAATTAAGAAAAAATAAATCGGGGTTAAAAATGCTGTATGTACTTTTTTCAGGCTTTTACCAGCTGAAGATGCTACTGACAAAATGTACAGGTACTAAAAGGCATTTGAGGGTGCTGGCTGACTCTGCCGTCCCTCTCTTTCGGCTCGATTGTTTTAATTGGGATAGCATATCTGAAGTGTCGGGCAGCTATGAAGCAGCACCACACCACTTATTATACTGGAGGTGTTCAAAGACTGCACTCGTCCTGTATAACAGAAGGAGCTGACCTGTGACACTACGCTAAATTAGGCGTGTGACAGCCAGAGAGAGACAGGAGGGACATCATTTGAGCTGTGACCGTATAACAGACCTACCAGTACATGCCTCCTGGCAATCGCCGACATTCCACCTTCCCGGTTTCCTGTGTCGCTCCTTTATGCGTGAGGGATGCCCCTCGGAATCTGAGCAGCACTGGTGCCAGTTAAGGGAGTCTCATTCCCATTTTGCTCCAGAGCTACATGATAACCATTGACTGATTTATGTCAAAGGCTCCACTCCTGCCTGCAGGTTTCATTCCTGGGGGCACTGTTGCTTCAACACTGCCCCTTACTGGCACATGGATTTTCTAACAGTTAAATGGAATTGTATGGGAGCACATTGCCCCTCTGTCACATATACGCCTTTGAAATTTCAAGACGGCTTCAACGTATGATCTGAGGGACTTTCCATGGTATTGATAAAATACTCCCAGCATATCTTCAAGGACTCTCATGCAAACCTGGCTCCCTCTCAAAATGCACCCCCCCCCCCCAGGATCTCTGCCTTATTCCCTTGGTCTCCCATTTTTATTCCCACCTCAGCTTTAATTAACTCTCAGCTTTTCTTTACCTGCCACCCTTGTAAGGGGGAGATCTGCATGACTGAAGAAGCTTACTCAAATTCATTCTCCTGATGAAGCATCGGACACTCCCCGCCCCCGCCCGCCCCTCCGCGGCCGGGCATTGGGCGGGGTCTCGGCGGAGGAGAGGGGGGGGAGGAACGGC
>JAODKM010000039.1:9304947-9327426 GCA_026780845.1 Petrocephalus sullivani
CAGGAGGGGCCAATTAAGCCCCGCCAGAGGGCAAAACAGGGAACGAGGCACGAAGGGCGGGGCTGAGTGTAACAATAGTATAACAACAATCTAATTCTCTTTTCAGTGGCACGTAAATGGAAGTTTTCTCCGCACTTCACTTCATTTTATTTTTCCCTTTAACCCATAGATTGAAAAATAGATTATTTGTAGAAAAAAACATTAAATTAAAAATGAAGAATATAAGTTCAACTATTTATCTAACTATAATAAAATAATAATACAACTATAATTAAACTATAATAAAAGTACCACTATAATTTTGGACATAAAAATCTTACTATTATACTATAATTTTACAAGCATTACATAATATTACAGTATGCACAGTAAAATAATGTCTAAAACTATATATTGTACATTATAAACTTTAGCTACTTTTTATTATTTTCTCATACTCGCAGAACATGGGCAACAGTGTCAATCCATTCTCTTTCTCAGTCTGGATTGTTCTAGCAGAGCCAGGACTCTACCTGTGGGTTAAAAAAGCCCGTCAGCCAAAACTGATTGGGTCTGCCACTGAAGAGCCAGGTGTGGAACTGTTGGTTCCTCTCCAGCAGCTCTGTGAACCAGAAGCCCAGGGTGGCTGACTCCCAGGAGATCTTGTACCACAGCTTGGGGATACGGGCATCATACATGTTGTCCAGAGCATCTCTCAAGTCCTCTGACATGATGATAGTGCCTGATCAAAAGAAAACAGCAGGGTTACCCTGGTAATAGTTATGTGACTGTGGGCTAGAAGGTTGCCAGTTCAAATCCCACAGGTGCTAGTCAAGGCCCATAACACCTAATTGCTTCTTGTTTCTCAATGGAATATCACTATGGATACAACGGTCTGCTAAATAAATAAATGCACTTTGTTGCAAATTAAATTACGTACACAATAAATTTGTTATTAGACCAGTTCTAAATGGTCATCTGGTTAACATCAAGGCTGGGATGCCAACCCCTGGCAGATGCAAACACAACAGTCATTTCAGAAACACCGAGCAGCTGAAATGCATGTCTTTGGACTATGGGACTGAACCCACAGGACACAGGGAGAACATGCAGATGCAGGGGGTATTCAAACCAACAAACTTGGAGCAGAGAGGACACAGTGCTACCCACTGAGCCATCATCCATGATACCCACATAGGTCATTTGTAATCATTTTAGTCCCTGAAGTTGCTGATTTTTCCAGATTAAGATGAATGTTTGTAATAAGAATACAGTTAAAATACATATTATCCCTTAACATCCATTAACAAAATGAGAGACCTACCATTTTTGTTATATATATGTTCAAAATAAATGAGCATATACCTTATTATGATTGAATACTATTCTGAGAAACGTAAATGACTTCCTCTGTCCATCTTCCTACATCAATCTGCCCTCCCTTGAAAGTTTGAAATTGTTGTAATCCAAGCCACTAACTGATGCCTCATTAGAGGCTCACTCAGTTATGATGAGAGTCCCCATTGACCTATTCGAATCTGAGACAGCATGGCTGTGTGATCTCAGAAGCCATAAAAGGTCCCCACAGCGCTGTTCTATTCACTGCACTGATGAAGTCAGCGTCCTCATTTCTGACACTGACAGGCTTGACTAGAGCAGAAGAGGCTTGTGCTGATTGGATGTTCCTCACATATTCATTTGCACATAGGTTGATGAAGGAAAATCACATGGACAACCAGACACAAGTTCTAGTTTAGTGATGCCAATTAGCCTGAATGCATGTCTCTGGAAAGCTGTAGGAAACCAGAGTACCTGGGTGAAACTGATACTATACAGGGGGAACATACAAACTCCATACACACACACACATGTACGCACGCACACACACGCATGCACACACGCACATGTACACACACACACACACACACTCACACACACAGCCTCGACGTACCTATCTAAATGGGGACCTTCCATTCATTTCTATGGGAAAAACCCTAATCCCAATCACGACACCCTTATCCCCAACCCAGCCAACCATAAGTAACCAACCCAAATACAAGACTTTTAGCATTTTTACTTTTTTGATTCCATTCACAGATTTTTATAAAATTGAGGTTATCCAAATGGGGACCTGAAAAGATGTCCCCAAAAGTAGGGAAATTTCAGGTTTTACCACACTTTGGGGACATTTTAGTCCTCAAATGTGATCTATGCAAACCCACACACACGTACATACACACGTTTGCATTCATATTCTTTTGGAGACTGTTCATTAATTTCTATGGTCATTACCCTAATCCCAACAATGACACTCTTAACCCCTACCTATCCCCTACCCTTAACCATAATTAACTAAACAAAATATGTGCAGCACAGTGAGGTGCAGATGTACACATGTTCAGGATTAACTTTGCACAGACCATGCTATTTGTCACACTAGTTATAAATTAAGAGTAATGAAAGATGGTTGGGAATGCAAACACAAGCTAAGTAGACTTCTGAAAGTAGCATAACTCTCAAAGAAAAGTAATAATTTCAATCAGTATGTTATGCTCTCTCTGACAGGGAGAAGAGCACACCTGTGCCAAAAACTCTCACCAATCTTGGCAAGAACAGAACATGACGAGCAACCAAGGAAATGTATATATTTTTTCTTTCTATATGGCAATAATGATACTTTTGTTATATATCGTAACATATACATACCCCCCCCCCCCCCCCACACACACACACACACACGCACACACACACAAGCATCCACCTACACGGGAAAGTCTGCCTGTGAGTAGCAGCATCGCAGATTTAAGCTGCTCTGATTATTATTTCTCACTTTCACTGTATTCTGTCATACGTCTAAATGACTTTAAATTTTACTGTGGCAATGCACTGAACCCAGAACGTCTACCAACAGCTTATTACTCACCCTAATGAAAGGCAATAGACTTAATAAATCGGTCAATGAAATAGGAGTTCGATAACAAAATGCCTCAGGGGACACTTTTTGTAACAATGAAGATACAGTGATACAATCTGGATGTAAATCCTTTTTCTGCATGGATGTGACTATAGGGATAGGCTCTGGAAACAGTAATCCTTGATATATAAAAATATCAACATATCAAGACAGTGTAGGGCAATGTTTCTCAGCCCAGTCCTAGGGGACCCCCAGACATTCAACAATTTAGGTTCCTCATAGCTCCCAGCACAACTATACCAGGTAGTCAGTGTTGGTCATTGGCTAGTCAGTGTTGGTCATTGGCCGGGAGCTGGGAGAAGCCAAAGATGCAGACCATCTGGGGGTTCCCCAGGACTGGGTTGGGAAACACTGGATTAATTAAGGTGTCCACAAACATCACCTGGCTGATAATTCACTAGCTTGTCAGTGTTTGGTTACTTTGGAAGAAGCCTTGCGGATAAAGCACCGATAGAGAATGCGGCAGAGACGGGAGGCAGCTGAACACGGCCGCGGTCGGGGCGCCTTGCCAGCTGCCCGCGGCTCTGCCGCGCCTCCTCCGGAAAGCGACCCACGCCGAGGACCACGGCCGCTCCTTGGCCCTCTCTCGCCCTATGCCCCCGCTTTGAGGCCTTCCTCAGGACCACCCACACATCCTCGGAAAGACCCTCTGCACTGTTCATCCTGCTGCAGCGATTACTGCATCACTTTCACAGCTCATGCTGCAGCCCGGCGCACTGCTATCGAGGCCGTGTTAGGATCACGAGCGATGGCTGCCATGCGATGGCTTCCTCCGCCCTAAGGCTCAGGCAGTCCTTTCACCAATGTGTATATTGTGTATGAGTGTATTGTATTCATGTATATTATGTATATAAGACTAAGTACCCTGTGGCTTATCCTTGACAGGAAATCACGTCCTGTCTGCCCCCTAAGCCCTGTGGGGGGAGAAAAAAAAACACAGTGACCTCTGGCTCACTGCACTTCTCTGGCTTCCAAACACTGGCACTGCAATATAAAAGAAATAACATGGCAATAAATGTGTATAGCATAAAGATGCTTTTTGGAGGTCACATGAAAAGTTCCTACATAAACCCATACTGATGTTGTCACTCATTATTTTTAGCCTTCAATTTTGGACTATGCAGAAATCGACAGCACATTTTAAATGTATTGAGGGTTATAATCAGTATGCTTTTTCATAAGACATTGGAAATACAGCATCAGAGTCCCAATGACATTCTGCACAACCCCTCTTTCATACTAAACACAGTGGACCAGAGTCTTCTTCTCTCTAATTCTTGCATCGTCACTTAACAACCCGCTTCTGTGAATTGTGCATGGGTGTACTTTATTAATATGTCACGTCTTTAAGTCGCCCCCCTTCTCGAATCCCATGCACATGCATGGGAGGGTGTGTCAAACACCAGCAGCCCTGTAAATGAAGATCAGACTTCACTCCACTTTTATTGAGGCCTACTTATAGATGAGAGGGACCAGTCAAACCATGTCAGGCTCATGCATTTCCAACATTCTAGTTACATGGAAAGTTGGACTAAAAACCTTTTCAAGGCCATCTCGGTGAAGTGAGACATGGAAGTTTAATTCCATGGATACCTCATCACCAGGAAAGAGTGACACAAAGATCAGGCAAAATCTGTAAATTAGTTAACCGCACACATCAGAAAGTATTCGGGGTGGGCACAACTGTTGAATCAGAAACTCACTCAGCGATGGCAACAACTGAGCATGACTTTGCACTGCTTAACTATGGCTTGACCCCTGAGTCAATATACAAGTCATGAAGCTCATGAGTGATTTACGTGGGATGTTGTTACATAATTACATGGAGCACTGGGTAGCGCATGGACACCCGTCTGTGTCACGTGTGGGTGAGTGCACTCCCACATAACTCTGTTCTCTCTGGCTGCAGGCTAATTGGCTTAGTCCTTAAAGCACGGGGTGCACCACATCTTTGAGTTACTCTCAAAAAAGAAAAAGCACTAAATGTACGTTAAGAATAGGATAGTGCTAAATAAATTTTTAATGCTTGCAAATGCATCCCTTTACCAGAGAGCATAAAGCATCTCCCCGAAAGTAACAGACACAATGCAGGGGTCATTCTAAACGGGATGCCAGTCTGAGCACCATAAAGAGAGTGTTAAGAGATGACATTGTGCTTAACTGCATGTCTTTGGACTGTGAGAGGAAGCCTTTATGCCCAGGAAAAACTAATATGAAACAGGGAGAAAATGCAAAGCTACACACACAGCAGGAGGAGGGAACTGAACCATAAACCATGGAAATATAAAGTTAAAGACCTACCCACTCCACCAGCATGCCACTCTCTCACACACAGCTGCGTGTCAAAAGTTTGTTTGGTTGATTTCATAAGCAAAAATAACATTAGTCACGAGGAACTTGACATGGATGTCATGTTTCACATTTAAATGCATAAGTACTACGTTTTCTCACTTTAACAAATTAGAAACAATAAAAAATAAATTGCTCTGTATGCAAAAGTCTGCATACCCTGTCAGCTCAAGTAGGTTTTTCTGCATTTGTACTTTGTATGAGTTTTTACAACTCATAATTGACTGTGATTTTATCTCAAGATTCTTGAGCAAGTTATTTGCTTCTTTATTTATTATTATTGATATTAATACTATTATTACTATCTTTATGAAAAGGAACAAAACAATATATAGAGATGCACGATATATCAGTTAACATACCAAAATTGCCATCCAATATTTAAACACATACTACAGCAAAAATGGTCATGATTTTATTGACTGATCAGCCATTTTCCAAAGCAGAGGGTGACAGTTTTCACCGTCTCATGCACCACTTTTATCTCAAACTGCCAGCAATGTTTATAATTCATTATTAAATCCGACCCATAGGTCGGCCTTCTCTTTTCTCTTGCTAATCTGCATCGATAAAGTCGAAAGGTTTCACTGCCTTTTCTGAATAAAAAGAAAACGTCCACTTATTTTCTTGCTTTTCCTTTTTGTGATGTGTGGTAACTTGCAATGCTATATTGCAATCTGCATTTAGTGAATTTAAAAGGGTAGGCTACTTTTTGTAAGATCGATAGATTTTAATGTATAGTACATTTGACTTAAGTACTTTTACAACTAGGTATTTTTTTACTGTTTTCAGGCATGCTAGAATGGATGATCCACTGGGCAGTTGAGTGACAATAAGAACTTTATTGAAGGCAAGAAACACAAAGGGAGCCAAGGCAATGTAGTGCATGCGTACATAAATAGGCACAAAATAGGAAAACTAAGAAAAGCACACAAAAAAGAACCATGTTGGCCTCAGTTACCCACAGCAGTAGTTCTCAGCCACACATTTGGCCCATTGAGCCGAACAGCGACCTGGGGACCTGGTGTGCACACTGAGGATGGGGAAAGGAGCCAAGCACAGAAAGAACAGGATGGCCAGTGCCACCTACTGGCCAAACGGGGACAAAGCCGTGAGTCAGACACCAATCCTGACACACGAGTAGTATTTTATTGGATGAAATTTACTTGGTTAACATTTTGTATGGTATCTTCTGCTTAAGGGGGCGTTTATGCTCATTTTTCTCATACTGTACGTCTCATACTATTCGCTTCGTGTATAACTCTGGCTGTGTTCGACATGGGCTTATGGCTGTCTGCAGCTGAAGTGACGTACAACTTTCACTGCTCCTAGTGCGCGAGATCTGACTGCAATGGTCGCTGCGTTGCCGTTTTTACCATCATATGTACAATTTATTATATTTAATTGTATTATTCATTTATTTATTTTATTTCAACTTTATTTTACCAGGTAAATTAACTGAAAAGGAATTCTCACTGCTTCGCCTTTCTTTTCAGGGGAAATAGCAGATAATGCATTGGAACTTCTTGGGATACAAACGTCAATCATGTCATTAAAATCTTCAGCCAATAAATGCACAGTTGTGTCGTTACGAAGGCGGTTCCCAGTTTGTGCAGATGGGCGAGAGGTGTTGCACTGTTGCATCTGTCTTATTTGGTCTTGCTCTCATGAGAGTTTTGTACCATGTGACATGGTGACGCGTGGTGACGTTTTGCAATGCCGATTGAAGACGGACAAGAAAAACTAACCATCATGCATTTCATCAAGACCAGAATGCATCGCTTTAAGCCAGCGCTGTAAGCAGCTGCAACAAGTCGAACGCACCCTCTGTTAGAGCTTTAAGCCCCAGCACCTCATGGGCCCAGTGTTCTCTGATTGGACAACTTGCCCTTCTGCACCTGTCCTGCAGTCTGCAGACAAATCCTTCCAGGTAGGAAGCCAGTAAGGATGTTACGAGGTGACCTCACCATGTAACGGAAGTAAGTGCTGGAATTCCAATGAGGTGTTTTAGGCAGATTAGAGAAGAGTGGTTTTTATGCTCTTTGATTTGTACTGTGGACCTCGTGTACTTTGCAGACCACTAATATGCACATAAAGCTACATAACACACTAAAATAAAAGAAAATACTGGAAAAGCATAATAGTGCCCCTTTAAGTATGAAAATTGAGTACTTTTCCCACCACTGCTCCTAAGTCATCTTTCAGATCTACACACCGATTCTCAATAATAAAAAAAAACTTTTTTTGATGAGACAGCATGTCATGTTTCTTTGTGATGACTCTTCCATGCAGATCATGTTCATGCAAGAAACACTGTGCAGTGGACCGGTGCAGCCGTCCTCCTGGGTCAGCTACACCTTCCTGCGGGTCCTTTGCAGTGATATGGCAGTTTGCTTTGGGTTCCTGACCAGCAGTCCAATCAGACAGTGTTCTTGGTCTTCCAGATCTTGGCTTGACTTCAGCAATTCCCCTTAACTTCCATCACTTGAAGACATTTCAGAGAGTAGAAACTGCAAGCATGAAGCATTTAGATGTATTTTTATAACATTGCTATGGGAAAAAAAAGTTATCAATATTTTCTCATCGTTGGTCAGCTGCACAGTCCAATGCACGCTTTTTAAGAGTAAGCACAATATCCCGCGAGGTCTGAGCTCTGGAATTGTGTTCATCTAACCTTGATTAAGGCCTAACAAGTCAATTAATGTCTGAGAGAAGTGTGACACTGGAAGATCAACTCGAAAGCTGCTTAATCTTCTGCACATGCCACGTTTTCTCTTTTTTTCCCCGATCTGTTAAATAAAGCAAAAAATAGTAATTAAAATTTAGAGAAATATGTCATGTTCCCCCTTGCTGGTTGTGTTCATTTCTATTCACATCAGAAAATCAACGATACGTAATTTGACCAGAGGTACCCAAACCTTTGCGTGCAACTGTAAGTGTGTAGTTGTATGTTGTATTGTGCAATTGCATGGGAAATATACCTCCAGCAGAATAGATCATCTATGCAATCTGTATATCCAGAATGTGTAATTTCCAGAAACATCCTACCTGCTAGGATGCTTAACACATTGAACACGTTAGCACTTATCCAGTGGAAAATGGGGTTATTTATATCTATTATTTTGTATACGTATTACACACACACACACACTCCCAAACACATACATATAGATGCATAACCCATAAATTGTTGAAATGAGTGAAACAAAACAATGTGACAAACACATATATTAGATATAAATATGAGAAACAGCTGGGCAAATTTGGCATGTGGCTCTTATTTTAGGTAATTGGCCTGAAATGTTTATTTGGCGCCATATTCTCTTGTAAACGGCACAAGGAAGTGTCTCTTTGAAGTTGTAATACATTTCGTAAGCCTTGAATTAACCTGAATTACTCCAGTGAAATTCCCAGCTGTGTAAATGGATTATGCATCATGCACTGGCTAGAAAAATAAAATGTGAACATACAGAAGTATAAGTGCCATAAGTGCTTTAAGTGAAATCTTTCAGCTAAAGCAATTGCATGAACGCATGAGGAAATAATGACTCTGCTACTTTGTGATGTGGTATGATGCCTAGAACACCATAATGATTCATCATAATGTAAATTAGATTTATTTTTTTGTTTTTCATTGTTTGTTGCATTTTTAATGTCAAGGAGCAGTCAGGTAACGGCACAGTAAGGATCTCGATGAAGGAGCCGGCGCACGGGGAGTAGCAGGCAGGTAACGGCACAGTAAGGATCTTGATGAAGGAGCCGGGGCGCGGGGAGTAGCAGAAAGGTACCGGCACAGTAAGGATCTCGATGAAGGAGCCGGGGCGCGGGGAGAAGCAGAATGGTAACGGCACAGTAAAGATCTCGATGAAGGAGCAGTAAGGATCTCCGGCGCACGGGGAATACAATGCCGGTGTCAAAGGCGGCACTTTGAAAATAACTACTGTCCCATGAAGTGAAGGGCTCTCTCCTGGGCAATTTAGCACATCATTGTATCTTTCAGAGGTAAACACTATCCGGCAACAAACACGCGTCACGAGGAAGGGCAACCCCAACTAATTTACGTCTCTGTTCAAAGCGATGTTTTTTTTTTATTTTTTTGTAACATCTGCTTACCCTGGGATACATGCGGTGCGACAGATGTGGTCCCTTTCCCTGACGGGCCATCACAGAGCCACGTCATGGGGCTGGAGGAGGAAGACAGGAGCGTTTACATGCTGCTGCCAGATCCGAATTTTGCTGGAACAAAAGGTAACTCATGTTTGTAGTGTTGAAGACCCCAGGGGAAAACTGGAGTACAGAGGTCTGAGTTTAAATATACTGCTCTGTTCAACATGGGTGCAACCATAGTATACAGACAGATTTTGGAATATTTCAGGGGAGAGCACAGAGTACTAACCTTCACCTAAGAAAACAATTGGGATGAGCTGGAATGGACAATTACAGCATGGCAGACAGTCCTCTTCAGTACCAGAAATGGTAAATGCATTACGTGAGGAGGGGAGCAGGACACTGGCAATTTTCAGCCAGAAATTAAATTTCTCCACAATGCAATGGAATGGCCATTGAGGTCAAAGGTGGAAGAGGGCCATGTTAATCCCCAACGGTAGGACAGTCAGCTTTGTGAGGCAGGTTTCCGCCAGACCCTCAACCCCCAAACATCGTACCTTCAGTCTGCCCTTTTTCAATTATCAAGATAATCTGACTGCAGAGAACAGATAAATAAATAATAAGACAGGGAAATGAGTGGAGAGCGCAGACAGCAGGACTGACAGGGGCCGAGGAAGGGGAGTGTGCCTCTGCGGCTGCCTGCTGTTTATTCAGTAGGGACATAACGATGGGGAAGAGAAGACTCAGGGTCGACATTTAAGGCTCCCGGGCGCAGCATTGGCCAAATATGCACAAAGACGGCTTTAGCTGGGCAGCGGCAATGAAACGACAGGCCAGAGTGGCGACTTTTGGAGGTGTTTAGAGGTACTCAGAGTTCAAAAAGTTGCCTCTCTGTACCTCAGTATCTACAGCTGCTTTTAGTATCAGGCATACTCCTTTTATACACTTTCTGGGGGGATCGAATTGAGATTTTTTTCCCCAAAATTGAATCAAATCTCCACAGTTAAAAAACCTACACCTAGATATGCTTCAAATTTATTTTAATGCATAGCATTTATATAGCATTTTCGTCCATGGCGCCGTTAGGCCAGTGGGTGCCTAATGTTTAGGGAAGTGCACTTGTGATGGAAAGGTTGCTGGTCTGAATCCCCGACCAGCAAAGGATCACTGAGGTACTTGGGGCAAGGTGCCACCCTCAGGTGTCGTTAGCTGCCCGCTGCAATGTCCCATATTATTATGACAATTAGTAAGTGTATTTAAAGAATAAGAATACGTTTTAAAGAATACACTTAATTCCTTGCAATCCTTAAGCATATTGGGATATTAGTAAAATCTGAAGGGTATATGCAGTGAAAACAGCTAGATCATGCTAATGAAATATATACCTACAGTGGTGGCCAAAATTATTAGAACATATTTAAAAGGTTTCAGCTGTTTTTGTTGAATTGGCCATTAAAATACCCATAAAATAAATGAAATATCTACAAAGTGATCATTATGCTCTATAAACGGTAGAATAGAGCCTTCATAAGGAGAATCACTGTCCGGACCTCAACCCCATCAACTTATCACATTTGTGACGAGTTGGAAAATAAACTGGACAGATCTATTGTACATTTAAAAGAAAGCCTTTGGCTCGAGTTGCAGAAGGCATGGGATACCATTAGTGTTGAAGTTCTCAGGAAATATATTGACACTATGCCAGAGAGATGTGCTGCTGTAATTGCTGCAAAAGGTGGATATACCAAATAGTAAAGTTAAAAGTGGATAAAAACAGTAGGTCTTACTTTATTCAATATTTGTTGTGCGCAACCATCTGCATATTCCATGAACATTATGAAATGAAATCATATTTTGGAGACAAAAAAGTCAATATTTTCAGATCTGTCAGGTGTTATAATAATTTTGGCCACCGCTGCATGTAACCTTGCCAAAGGCCCTCATCATGTAATAATGAAGCCTAATCTAAGAGCAGTGCTTTTCAATGCAGACCAAACCCTCCTCAGAAAGTGTGACTGCAGTAGGGGACGCAGAGGGTGGCCACAATGAGTGCGGTACCCTAGTTTGGAATGTTTTTTCTAAGAAAAGAAGCGCGGTGAGAACAGTGCCAGGCCCGTGGCAGGTCGGCACCGTCCCGAAGCTGTGGCCTGTGGGCTATCGTCCTGGCACCCCATGGGACTGCAGAGGACAGCTTTTGGACAGCAAAACCCAACACGAGTGCATTCCACCTCAAGCTGGTGCGCGGTACAGTGGATTAGAATGCTGTGCTTGCGATTGGAAGATTGTCCATTCAAACCCACGGGTCTGCAGAATGATTTCACAGTTGGGCCCTTGAGCAAGGCCTTTAACCCCAAATTTCTCGAGGGACTGTCTGAACTGGCCTTATCGAGGAGTGCAACTTTGGATAAAAGTGCCCACTAAATAAGTCCAATGTCATATAAGTGCGGGCTACTGTTCCATGGTGTTATGTGAAGGACCACAGATGTGGAAGAGGAGACCTCCAGGTGTTGGGGTGGACTTGCTAGCCCAGGTGGGCTTGTACCCTCTAACCTTCCAGATGGCATGATGGCATGTAACCCCCCCCACCCCCCCCCCCACCCAGATGCTTGGCAGAGCCTCCACATGGTGCCAACAGGTGTCAAAACTCATTTCATGCACTAACCAATCACCTAATAGAAGGGCTTAGGGGAAAAAAAAACAAAAACGAAGGATGATTAAAAACATGTTAAAATCTTGCATTTTAGAATTGGGGGTGGGGAGGGGGGGATTTTATTAAAGATTGGCAATATTACATCTACCCTTCCTGGCTTTATAATTTAACCCACAAAAAAGGGAAAAGTGAAAAGACAGATATACATTATTCATGGGGAGTGACTTAGTTAAAATGCATGGATTATTAATAAGATGAAAGAATAATATTGATCTGAGACTACAGTGTCCCATGAAATTATGGCTAGGGAAGGACATTAATAATTCTTTCAAAATGAAAATCGTGTCATTTAGTCACATTAGCATATTAATAACAAGGACCCCCCCCCCTCAAAAAAGAAAACCTTAATTTTTAGGGTGTGTCAGCAGTTATTGATGAACTATGGCAGTTTGCCCACATGGCTGTGTGGACATCTCTGCTGCCACAGCAGGGTTACACGGCCATGCATGAGTGACACCCTTTCATTTCTCCGGGTTGGCATGTCGCCCCCTAGAGGACTCCAACAGAAGTTCTGTGCCCCTATGGTAAGTGCTCACAATCCCCAGATCCTTACCTTTCCCCCTGTTAATGATACTTCTGTTTATCCTTATGTGAAGGCTTCTTTCCTCCCCAAAGGTTCGCAGGGGAGAACAAGAGATGGTTTCTGTACAAGCCTTTCATACAAAGCTATCCAGGCATGGGCATTTGTCCAAATGACATCTGTGTGGCACGGAGACCTCCCCTGGGGTACATCAGCCTGCTGGCAGAGCCCACTGCAGCCTGACCTTTCTTAGTGCACGCCGTCATCCATCTCTGTCTCCATATCTGTGCCACCGTGATGAACTCCACCGGGGGGAACGTGGCTCTTGTGTCAAAGAGCTGCAAAGCAGCAGGTCAGTTTGGGATGAAGGCGTCCATGTCATTGTAAGAAAGAGAGGTGGGTGGGCAGTCACGGGGGGGGCAATGTCTGCAGGACACTCCCAATGGTCACCTGTAGCCATGGCCAAACCACAGCCTAAAGCAGTGTTTCCCAATCCAGTCTTCGGGGACCCACAGACAGTCCACATTTTTGCTCCTCCTTCTGGGAGCCAGGAGGGAACAAAAATGTGGACTGTCAGTCAGGGAGCTTGGTAGGAGCCAAAATGTGGACTGGGTGTGGGTCCCCGAGGACCGGATTGAGAAACACTGGCTTAGAGGCAACAGCACTCCAGGTGTAGTTATGGAACCATTTGCCTTTTAAATGCATCCTTGCCAGCGAGGTCCTGCAAGCACCACAAATGCCTGTCCCATGTAAGAGCTACCGTCAGCGGTCGTGCGGCCAGTGCTTGGGCCTCGAGCTGAGCCCTGAGTGGAGGTGGAGATCAGGTAGAAGGCTGGAGCACTGTAGAAGCCGTGGGGCACCGGGAGCGGGCAGCTGGTGAGTTCAACGTCAACTGCACTGGCTAATGCGGACATTATAATGAAATTAAACACACCCTGCTGGGCCCCAGGAATCATCGGCGTGCCTGTTTACTGTAGCTAAGCCTCTCATTAAGCTCCAGGGTCGCTGCCATCCACTGCTGGCTTCTATAGCAGTGGCCCTGAAACGCTAATAAATATTGAATGCCTCTCACGCGCATCTTTTATTCTCAGAGAAAGAGAAAGAAACACTTTTGCGGAATCGCCTTGGGTCAGCCACCCCCGCCTCAGAGCCAAAGACCGAGACGGCAAAGATCCAGCGAGGAAAGTGTTTTGTGTGTGCGTGCGCGTGTGTCTGTGTGAAATGACTGGGTTATCACTGACTGTTTTAATCTGGGACTCCTCCCAAGGCTCTCCATAAAGAACTCTAATCTAAGTCTAAAAAATAAATGTCTAATTGAGCCTTAATCTACTTAGACGTGTAATTACATCCACCCCAGGAGGCAGTATCCAAATTTTCATGAATCCGTACCTGGAGGATTAGTACTTTTCGATTTACAAATGACATTTTGCATTTTTTCCAAGTTTTTTTATGAATTTATGAATTTTCACTTTCTCTTTCACAGGGATTTTATTGAATGAATGAGGCCTGTAAAGGGTGGGACGGGTGCATTTATTTTTCAACAGGCCACAGAAAATATATTTTTTTCCCTTTCGTAGGTGCTGCAGTTAGACAGATGTGGTGTTTTTGATTTTTATTTCACATATCGGCAGTGACAGAGACTCATAATTGTCTGCCTGGCAGAGATTTTAAATTATTCTAACGGGGTGGATCCACTGAGACAGGGTCTTGTGTCTTGAAAGCCTGTCTGTCTTTGGCTGGTGGTTCTGCGTGTTTGTGGGCCCACATCAGCCTTATTTTTCTTGAGCATGGAAGGAAGGTGGCTCAGAGAGAACACCCGTCTCCTGTAATCCAGAGCAGGAATCTCACGCTGCTACTGTACTTGTCTGTAAGCTTATACAGTCCCATTTCTGTTAATCTCAAGTTGTTTGAAGAGTTTGATAGAACCAGGACACTGGAACGACGTCGAATGGTTTGTGTCACCTTGTGAGATCCTGTGGTTCATTTTTGTGCTGGAGGCCGCCTGGGCCCACACAGCATCTAAGGCAGGAAGGACCTGTCACGCAGCCTGGAGCAGATTAGTTCAACAAGCCCTCCACTACGGAATCTTGCAGATTAGTGTTCAAGCAACTAAAATGTTTCAAAGTGTCTTACTTAATGACTAATACATTCAGAGTGAATGTATGTACATTATATCACACGTTTGTAGCACACTCCTGGCAATACGAAGCATAACTTTATTACCCAACATGCTTTTAGTACCATATTAACAGTATTTACGATGGACATTGATATACTTGGGGACTCAACTGAGGACTAAAATTGCACAGATAATAGTACAGGGCATAGTTAAAGTCTGCTGGCTTCACAGGAATCTGTGCTCCTGCTCTTCACCCCGGGTGGGGGGAATGTGGAGGGGGCTCCAACGAGACTGGGCTCATGCTCTCACTCTGACATATCTATTGGACCCATCTGAACGCCCCCTGAATGTGAAGTGGCCCACATGCGCATTTCTCAGATAAGTCCTGCTTGTAAATCCATCCTTTCTGTCGCTCCTCTCCCCTAGGCAAGTTCCGGTCACACAGATCCACAGTTTATATGCCAATAATATAATTTAATGTGAACTGGATTAGTGTACATATTTAATGCTGAGTCTCACTTGAATGGTCTCAGTGTGACTAGAACAAAAGTCTTAAGACAGCGTGGCATAAGATACCGAAAGGCTGCACACACTCAGCGTACAGCAAAACTTAACAAGCCTAGCATTACACTCTTGATCAGATGTCGTATCTACGTGTGTATGCACCCATAACCACGTACCATTGAAACGTGGTAAATGATTAGATTAATAGCCTATTCAATGTAGTTATCACTAGGACTGAAATTTGAGGGAGGGTCCACAACTCTTCTGGTTAGTCACTCTGTACCCAGAGCTTACTCTGCAAGTGCAAGTTCCGTTGGGGAGTCACTCTGTAGCCTTTGTAATCAGACCCCTCCCCCCGTCTTGTTATAAAGTTAAGCGGCCACTATAGGCTGATCTCTGTACTTTTGACTGAATAGAAATCGTTGTCTATTTTTCCAACCCAGTGAATTATGTTTTGATTCATTATTATTTGCCTAACATCTCCAGCCCCACTGGCAGTTACTAGATAGCTCTGCTGTTGCAATCCTTGTACGTGGCTAGTACACCCTCGAGCATTAGTGTTAGAGCATTGTACATTGCAAACTAATGACTCTAGCTTTCTGACAGTAAGCCTGAGTCATATGAACGGGAGGTGAGTTGCTGCATTACATTATATGGTGATGGACTGCCTGACAGCTTCTGAGCTGAATCAGTCAGACATACCGAAACTTCATTGGTCCCTGCGTTGAATTGATCAAACACACTGGCACCTGCCTTGCAGCCTCTGAAGTGAATCAGATATACTAAAATTGTGTCAGTCCCTGGGGGTAACTGACCAAACACGCTGACATTGTGCCGGTTTGTAGCTGGTTCCATACTGTGTCGGTGGATGCCAGCTAAACAGTCAAAACTGAATCCTGTGTACCACTGAAGATCTTTGCCCAAACACGACGGGATTGGCTAAATTTGTATCATTTTACATGGGCTTGTGCGGTAAATGAGCGGTCAGGTGATGCGTTTTGATTACCTGGAAAGATGCAAAAATGGATGCTGATGAGGTGAGACGGAGGCTAGTGTCTGGCGATTACGTTTTGGTTGCACCGGCAACGAAAGCAAAGTCTGAGGTGTGGAAAAGTTTTGAACGTGCATAATGAGAATAATGAGCCAGTGGGGTATGTGAAATAGAGCTGAAGATTTCTGCCCGAACGCGGGCTGAGCGATTTATGGATTTCACATCGAAATTGCGGTTTGAAACAATGCAATTAGCAAATCGCAAAAGCTGCAATTTAGGATATACATTATACAGCACGTCTGACCCGGGGTTTAAAACTGTTGTGAGAATAATTTTGCAAATTCATTCCATCCTTCTTGTGTAACAGTCATGCTCAGAAGTAGCCCAAAGTGACTGCGTATATGCCCACAAACAACAGACACATGAAACCCAAAGAAAATGTTACATTAGCAGTGCAAAAAAATATTGGTTCCGCTGCTGAGCTGTAAGTGAATTACCCGCCTATTTAATGGGCAGAGATTGGTTACAGAAAGATCCTGTTATTAGGGGTCCAAGCAGCATTAGCCGCAAAATCCCTAATGTTTTTGTTACTGGAATTATTTTATTTCCATTACTTTATTTAACATAACACAGTTGCGGCTTTTGTGATAGTAGTTTTATGCGTCATTCTTCTCTGCTAATTTGACCCTTGTGTGCATGGGACTTTCCAGAACCTCTTTACTAAGGGTAAAAAAGCGGCCGAGCGCTGCTTACAAATGCGTCACTTACTGTAAAACTTGCATCTAAAAATGAAATCACTTTATCATGTTCGGGTTGCTAGAGAATTGTTCTGTAGTTTATTAGGTGTATGCTCTATATCATTTTTGTTAGAATAAATACATTTTGGATTTAATTAATATATTTCCAGTCTTATCTATGGTTGTGCTCAATTAGTTTTTTATACACATACAGTGTATAGTGAATACTGAACTGAGTTAAAAAAAAATTGCTAATGAAATCGCAATCGCAATATCTGTCAGCCTTAGTCCAAACCTGACTGTTCGGGCTTAATTGCTATCATTTAGCACAGGCTTGTGCAGAATTCTGTTGGGCTCGGGGATTGTTGGGCCTAACTTTTAAGGCCCGATGACAGCTCTAATCCTGTGTAATGTCACATTTCGTGAAGAATAAGCTTACTTAAAAGTAAGAGAGGTATAGACATTATATCTAAAGCTCTAAAACAAATCCTAAATTACATATTCTCGAGTCATATTAAATTCAATTTAATTTGAAATTTAAGTAATCTTTTTCAGAAACATGAAGAAAAACATGCATGCATTCAGAGCATTCTCTAGTGGGTAGTAGATTGTTCCTACACAGCAGAGTCACTGGATACAGTCTTGTGATGTCAAAATCCCATAATTCTTAGCAGCGTTCCTCACTCTGACCCTCTCAGCTGTTTATAGGGAGACATCATGTCATTAATCAGGGCAGCCTTAACTAACCCTCATTCCCGGGTTCCATTTCACCCAGGCTTCTGTCAGGAAGGCTGTTTCCTGTCGCTCTCACTCCTCGTATCAACTCAAACGATGGAGCATTTACAAAGGGAATCTTTTACCAGGTGGAAAAACCCTTTCATCCCCCCTTCCCGGAGTGAGCATATTCTACTGTGCGATCACTCCTATTGTTTTCTAAGCGTCAAGGGGAGCCCGCGCCCAGATTGGCAAGCTCAGCCGGCTAGACAGAGAATGCAATCAATTGCGAAGCAGAGCTTGAAATTGAAAGGTAAATATCTGGTGAGGACCTCAAAGTCACACTAAGGCCTGGAAAGTAAGCCAGACTAGTGTTTACAGCCACATTCGAGGTGTGAGATGTGAATGGAAAACATAATATCTGCCAAACCTACAAAGAAAAGGTCTCCCACAGTGCATCTCTATAGCCCCTTTTAGACATGCATGTCATCCTGAACTTTTCTAGACACCCTAGGTGTGTTTTATCATGCGAGTGGCATGAAAAAAGAAGAATAAAGACATGCGAGGGTGAAGATGATGGGTCATTTAAACGAGGAAGACCCCAACAAACATGGCTAACTGGAGAGATGACAAATTGATATCAGCACAAAAAAGCAATTAATGTTGATAGCTTCCATGTGCAGCCACACCACCTGCAGGTCAGACTGGGTAATCCATATGAAGCTAAGCAGGTTTGGCTTGGGCTAGTACTTGGGTGGAAGACCAGTTAGGAAAGCTGGACTAGTAATTAGGAATGGGTAAATTGACACAGACAGAACATGCAAACTCAACATACATGAGGCCACGGCAGAGGCTCAAAACCTGGTCGCAGAGGTGTGAGGCACTAATTACTGCACCACTGGGCCGCCATTAATTTACTTAGATGCTTGTTTGTTCCGCAATTTCTCTGACTAAAATCAGCAATGTTGCAGCATGTTTTGACACTCAGTCCACCTGAGGGGGCAAGTTCTGGTGTGAAAATGACGTAAATGCATACCCTCTATTTCCAGTTAAAGCCATTACTACGAAGCTGGTTGATAGGACACGCCTCCTTGTGATGTCATCAACATCCTAAACTGGGACTAACCTGGAGCTCTCACTGGCACATTTCTTATGCAAATGGACCTTTTGTAATCTAGGACTCCCCCTAACAAAATATGTCTGAGTGTAAAGAGACCATTGTGTCAGATTCCTCCCCTGTCCCAGCAGCCAAGATAAAATAGGAAAAAAATGGAAAGAATACCTCTTTAATGGAGAGAACAGACATCCTCATTTCTCAGCTTCTCCGCTGTGAAGAGGAGATAGACAGACCGGGGCCCAGTAAGTGATTGCTTCTCATTTTTTTTCCTCTTTCCTTTTTTTCTACTGAAAATAAGAAACTCGCTCCTGCTTTGTGACAAAAAAAAAAGAGTCTGCGGGTAGAGAATGGAGAATGGGCGCGGCGGAGGGTGTCAGAGACCCACTGACTGTCACCACTGTCAAAAGGCTGAGAGGAGATGGATAAGTGTAAAGCTCCCTGTGCGCTGGAGACCTCTCCCAGGACAACAGAGGTTACACAAACACCCACGTTCTGCAGTTTCCCTTTCCATTTGAGACAAAGAGAAACCTACACAGGAAACGTGACGCTGGACATTCTGACGAAACACATAACACCGACTCCATACGTTTGCATCCTGCAGCAATAGTTTGATTGGTTTCAGGATGCATGTGCCCTCATTAATGAAACGAGTGTACGACAGAAAAGCGGGCGTACAGCCATTTCCACGCAAATTTTGGCATTTATCGATGTGGATGTGAGTGGAGGCTGCACTCAAGGTTGCGATTCATCGTGGTCGGGCATGCAGCATAGCAAATCTGAGAGTAATCATATATTCGGACTTTAAAAAATGCAGCCTATGGCAACATACAATATCTCACAAAAGTGAGTACACCCCTGGCATTTTTATAAATATTTTATTATATTGTTTCATGGGACAACACTGGAGATATGACACTTTAATACAATGTGAAGTAGTCAGTGTATAGCTTGTATAACAGTGTAAATTTGCTGTCCCCTCAAAATAACTAAACAAACAGCCATTAATGTCTAAACCACAGGCAACAAAAGTGCGTACACCCCTAAGTTTAGCACCTTTACCACACTGTTTGTGGTGTTGATCAGTCCTGCATATCAACTAGGAGAAATTTCAGCCCATTCTGCCATACAGAACAGCTTCAACTCTTGGATCTTGGTGGGTTTCCACACAGGAACTGCTCGCTTTAGGTCTTCCACAGCATTCCAATTGGATTAAGGGCAGGACATTGACTTGCCCATTCCAGAACATTCACTTTAATCTTCTTTAAGCATTTTTTGGTAGAACAACTTGTGTGTTTAGGATCATTGTCTTGCTGCATGACCCACTTCTCTTGAGATTCAGTTCATAGTCAGATGTCTTGACATTTTCATTTAGAATTCTCTGGTATAGTTCAGAGTTCATTGTTCCATCTATTATGGCAAGTCATACAGACCCAGATTAATCAAAATCAAAAGGCCCAAATCAGAACACTCCACCATAATTCACAGAAGGGATAAGATTCTTATGCTGGAATGCCGTGTTTTTCCTCCTCCAAATGGAACACTTTATTTTGGCTTCATCTATCCACAAATCATTCTTCCAGTTTCCTTCTGGTTTGACCATATGGTCTTTAGCAAATTGTAGATGGTCAGCAATATTTTGCTACCCAGCCATACACACCATTGCTGTTCAGTGTTCTCCTGATGGTGGACTCATGAACATCAACAATCACCAATGTGAGACAGGCCTTTAGCTGCTTAGAAGTTACCTTAGGGTCCTTTTTAATCAGGGGCTGTTACATGCCTTGCAGTTGGAGTTATCTTTGATGGTTAACCAATTCTGGAAAGGGTAAGCACGGACTTGAACTTCCTCCATTAGTACACAGTCTGTCTGACTGTTGATTGGTGGATTCCAAACTCTTTAGTGATGGTCTTGTAACCTTTTCCACCCGTATGGGCATCAATAACTCTTTTTCTGAGGTCCTCAGACACCTCCTTTTAACGATGATACACATGCACAAATGGGTTGTATGTGTGATCAGACTTTGCTGGATCACTGTTATTTAAATAAAAAAGGGTCTCCCACTCACACCTGATTGTCATCCCAATGATCAAAAACACCAGACTCTGATTTCAGCTTCAAAAAATATGATAACCCAAAGGATTCACTTATTTTACCATACTATTTTTTTTTTAATGGAGAGAAACGAGTGGTTATTAAGTCGGTTTCATCTCCCAAGGCATCTGCTTCTGGAACTATGCCACGTTTTGAAACTTCACATACTGTAAGAAGGGAATCCCGATACTCAAATGCCATACCTGTATCAGTGCTGGTGCTCTCCACGTTGGGGTTTTTGACTGCTGGGATCTTTCAGAGGGAGATCGGGGATAGGTCCAGCATACCGAAGCCTACAATTAGTAGAATGATGCCAGCAGTATTGAAGGCCCTTTCCCTTTCTTATTGGTACATCCAATTTCCCTATGATGATGCCCAGCAAAGTGTGATTAAGAGAAAATTTTAAGAGATTGCTGGGTTTCTAATGTAATTAGTGCAATTGATTGTAGTCATGTGCATCTGAATCTCAATGAATGATTATGCATTCGCAAATCGCAAAATCTATCATTCCATATATGTTCAAATCATTTGTGAAGCCAAGATATCTTTCCTAAAGTTGGCAGCCCGGTAGCCCGAAGAAATGCACAACTCCTTCATTTTCCGAAATAGCAGCGTGGGGACACGGATACAGGTGAGTACATCGTATAGCCGGAGTCATCTCCTTGGTGAGTAACTACTTCATTAAATTACTATCGTAAAAGTATTCTAATGACTAACATTTTGGGGTGATTCATGTGCAAGGTGACAAAGGTTATCCCCTCACAGAATACCTGATAGCCCCACTGGCAAACCCTGCAACAGAACAGGAGTGTAGGTTCAACATTGTGCACATACGCACACGGGCCACAGTGGAGAGGTGCATTGGGTTGCTTATGGGCAGATGGCTTTATGCAGGATCTGCAAGGGGAACTTTACTGTACTGTACATGCCGAAGACGGTTTGTGGCATAATTTCGGCCTGTGGGGTTCTGCACAACATCACGTAGGGTGCCACTGATATTCAAATGCAGCCTGAGTAGCCTAAGCCCCGAAAGCCGTGGGAAACACAGCCCCGGCAGAACACCACTAGTGCCTGACTCAGCTTGGTCTGAAATAAAAAGAAACAAAACTTCAGTCGTGTAATTATAGGGTAGAAAAATACTAAGTCTAGGGTATTTACCATTTTCTCATTTGGACAAAATGTGTCTCCTCTGCCTCCTGTTATGCCAGACCCCATAAGTGCTGCTCAGTGCGTGACAATGCAAGGCTGGAGTCTAGCTGGCCTCCTCCAGCCAACTTAATACTGTGCCTAAGGGCCACAACAGGCTTTTTCATGGCGAGTTTGAGGTCTGACCATTTTTTCCTCACCTAAATATAAAGAATTGTGATATTTGATATATATGATATATATATATCGCTTACGAGAAACATTGCTTCGGAGTCCTTTCATATGAGAAACACTGCTTCGGAGTCCTCTCTCTTACGAGAAACATTGCTTCAGAGTCCTCGCCTACGAGAAACATTGCTTCGGAGTCCTTTCATATGAGAAACACTGCTTCGGAGTCCTCTCTCTTACGAGAAACATTGC
>JAODKM010000039.1:9342221-9355734 GCA_026780845.1 Petrocephalus sullivani
CTTGACCGTGTTATTGGCTGCGGGTACCTGTTCAAAGCAGCCGCCGGCGTCACGCGGAGGGGGGGGGGGGGGGGCGGGGGGGGGGGGGGGGGGGTGCCAGGTGCCTGGGCCCCTCCCCCTTCCTCCCCTGTTATGGCCTGTACTAACTGGCAGTAGTCCATGTCCAGCTCCCTATAATAACATCATTATTACTTTGCAAAAATCGATATCTTAATGTTAGAAACGATTATAAAAATGAAAACATTCAGATTGGAAGAGTCGATATTGTAGTATCGATCCACACATCCTCAACAGCTATGTTAATCAGATCTTAGGCTGCAGAAAATGGTGGGGCTGGTCCTGGGTGGGGGTGATAACGCGCTCCACAAATTATTCCAGCGATGCCAACCTCCAGATCCCTCAGATTTTGCTGCAAAACCATGAAGAATCGGTTTATGGCGTCGAAAAGCAAGACGGAGGCAAGCAGCTCAGCACGAGGGAGGGGAGCAGCACCCGCCCGGGACTGTGGAGGGACCTGGGGTGGCGACGAAGGGCGCATTTCCATGCTGTCTGCATCAGCTCCTGACTGGCGTCACAGGGGCGGTCCAGCGTACCGACGACGATCGAGGATAATTGAAACGGCACCAGTGCCCCGGGGGACGGGGCAGACAGGCGCGGCACTGACTGCTCTGCCTCTGTGCTTTTAGCCATGTGAAAAACGAAGAGATGCTCTGATAAATAGCCTGGCAAAAAGGAAGGAGAAAGGTCCTTAGGAACTCAGATGGAACCTCTTCTTGAAGCTGGTGTAGGGGGAGCGGCGCATTGATCGTCGAGGAGAGAAGAGACGAGAAGAACAGCGAAATCCACATCCCCCCTGCCTCCGCTACGTCTCGCTCGTTATCGCCTTCCATCTCCTAATTGCTTTCGTGTGTCTGTGGTGTCTATTTTCAGTAAAGCCCCGGGTTCTTACAGAAACTCCCATTTTTCTTTGATTCTCTTAAACAATTAAATGTATAGAAACAGACGAGTCCCTGTAAAGATATTATGCACTTTGGTGATGTGCGGCTAATTAGATTTCAAGACTTTATACTGGAGAGATGTTTATATTCCCGATTTCAGAGAAAATTACTGCAGTTCCATTTCCGATATAATGTTTTCATTCTGCCTCTCGATTCCTCAAAGTGATTTTGACAAAATAACGATAAAAACATTCAAGCTTGGTGCCGAGCTTGCGAGAGAAACGGAAGCATTTCACACGTATTGAGTAATACGGATTGTTTTCATCAAACGAATCCTGTTATCGATAATGAGTGCAGACGAGACGTAACTGTAGTTAAAGCAGGGCCCACTGTGCTTCGTGGTGAAATGTGAAATATGCAGGTGTGACCTCAGGCTTGTCCTTCACCCGGAAATTGGGGTGTCCGCGGCGGGGGTCGAGGGTGGGAGATAGCGTCAGGAGAAACTGTGCAGCCTCATTTCCATACGGCTCCGCACCAGGAATCAGCAGGAATTGGGCGGGAGGAATCCAGAGACGTTCGGCTCGGAATAGAATCGTCTCTGGCCCCCAGAGAAACGGAGAAGGCCCAATCCGCTGGAGCACAATTACTGCGACAAAACAGGCACGCCATCTGTTGCTGTCTCTCCCCTTTATTCTTCCGTCACGGGGGAAATGAGTGCCGGGGGAGGCGGCAGGACTGGGTGAGAGAGATGTCTTAGACTGGCGGGTGTCATTTACTCAGAATTCCGTGGCTGCGATCATGAGGAGAGACAGCTCCCTGCAATGCTCCAGACAGGCAACTGAAGCGCTTAATGGGATTAGATGCAGAGACGTCTCAAAGAGAGAGCAGCGTATTGCCGACATGCAGCTGGAAGTCCAGCGAGGCCTCCTCTGCACCCCTCCGTGGTACTGTGCGGGTCTCAGGACAACAGATTGCATTTGCTTCCATCAGGGCTGCAGTTTGTTCTGGGAGGCATGTGGCTTGATGTCTTGATGCTGAGCGTATAATCAGAAGGTTATAGGTTCAAGTCCCAGAATTAGCTGGGTGACTTTACCACTGGGCCCATCCATCTCATATCGCCCCAGGGGCTCTCTAACCCTACTCTTGCAAATGTTTGCTGCTTTGGATAAAACCACCTGTTAAATAACTGTAAACTGGAGTTGATTCGAACAGCGTGATTCATTTTTAGGTCCAGAGTGCCTATTTTGGAAAAAGTTAAGAATGCTAATGCTAATGCTAACTCTACAGTACCCCCGGCGGATTGGTGGAGGCAACTATTTGCCTTTAATGAGCCTGAAATGGGCAGACCTACTCTGTCCCAGATTCTACCTATTAAAAGCAAACTTCTCCTCACAGGCCTTTAAGACACAGACAATATTTGCTCATACGTTTTTATGCCCAGAAAACTGTAGAAATACTTATTTAGGCACTTTTAATGGGTTCTCAGCTGACAGCACATAGCGCGCGGAAAGGTAATTAGCCCCCTGAGAGGGAGGCGGACTTTGTGAGTCAGGGGCGGATGTGTTGGGAATGCAGGGCTCACACCCCAGTGGAATGGGGCGAGCGGGGAGCGGTGGCCCTGTGCCAGGCTGCCGGTGCGTCTCCGGAGGAACAGGGCATCGGCAGAGGCACAGCGGGCGGGACGGGCAGACGGAGAGGGGAGGGGGAGAAACAGCGGCGTTAAGTGGGACTAATGAAGTGGTTAATTAACAGGCCGCCCCCCTTGTCATGATTCATAGGGAACATAAACACCTCTCCCCTGCCGTAACCGCACACCCTCCACAATAAACGTGTAGAACATGTCCCTGTTACATAAGGACAGCCGAATGCTCCTGGAGCAACCAGGGACCCAGCAATGGAACGTAATTCCCGCTCTAATTTTTGGTCTGTCGGCTACATGTCACAGAAGCCAGAGGTGGGTGAGAAGATGGCACCATGCATGGGCATATACAGGGGTGGGGCCACAGGGGCACTCGCTCCACCTGAAAGCCGATTGGCCCCCGGAGTGCCTCCGCCCCTGTCACTCACCGATCTAGATCATTATCATTGGCTAATGATATGGTTGGCCACTTCATATACATTATGGCCCATGCTATGCTCCCCACCTAAATGAATCCTAGAAGCTATTAGTTAAGTTCTCCCCAAGCGAGCTTGATGGGCCGAATGGCCTCCTCTCGTTTGTATAGTTCTTATGTTCTTATGTTCTTAATTGCCCCAGCCCACATAAAGATATGGGGGCGCTCCATTTATTTCTATGGGAAAGTCCCTAATCTCACCTATGACACCCTTAACCCCTACCCATCCCTAGCTTTAACCATAAGTAACCAAACAAAATACAAGGTTTTTGCATCTTTAGTTTTTTGATTGTAGTCATAGATTTTTATAAAAATTGGTTTTGCCTTGTGGGGACTGAAAAGGTAGTTTTCACAACGTCAAAATAACAGGGACATTTGGTCGGCACAGCATAATATATGCATGAGCCACACACACAGATACGCTCACACTATGTTTTTGACTGAAAAACCAAAGCAAGGTCATGGTTTAAGACCTTTACCCTTGTTTGCTTATGAGTCTAAGGTGTTATCAAGATAAAGGATTAATGTTTAGTTGCTTTGAAAGCTGCTGGCCCTCAGTGCATGCAGAGGTGTGTCCTCCGCCCTGTGCCATGTGCTCCCTGCGATAGGCCCCAGGCTCACACAGACTCCGTGCTGGATAAGCACTTATGGAGAACGGATGGATAAATTCACAAAAAGCGATGTCCTGTGTTGACAAGAATTAGTATCAAATTTTAATGGAGCTTACCCAGGCCCGGTAAGTCAGCATGCACACGGCACACTATGATAATTTTCTGTTTGCTAGGCACTGTTAGCCTGGACAGTGAGCATGTGGGGGGTATTTACCCCGCATATGACGGGGTAAAGAGCTGAGAGAGGCCACGCCCAACTTCCCTGCCACCGCCACCTGCCTTTTTTTCCGAGTGAGTTAATTAGTTCCAGCTATCTCTGCTGACCAGAATGCGAGAGCAGTAGGGGAGCCAGTAGACAAGCAAGGTGACATGACAGCGTCCATGGAGATGGTATTGATCAAAAAGACAACAGTAGAGAAGGTAGATTATTCACGCTCTCTCTCCTTCTCTCTCTCTCTCTCTCTCTCTCTCTCTTTCTCTCCCTCTTTCCTGTACAGACACTTATGGGAGCACATCACTTCCTGGCAAATGAGAGAAAATAAAACAGTAAGTAGGGGACTGTGATGTCTGTGCATCACCAGAACAGGACCCTCAAAGGATGTATGTGTGTATATGGTGGTTAAATGCCCTTTTGTCTGCTGTACACACCTCCCTGTGTGAGAAAAAACCCACTGCAGTGCACATTTTCCACACCGGACCCCTGATTCCTTCACATTGCCGTGACAATGACTCTTGCTGGATGAAACCGTGTCACCCCTGGGATTGTACCAAAGTGGAGGGGAGAACCTCCCTTCATTCTGGGGTAGAATGGGGGAGAGATGCGTGTGCAGTCAGTATGCTATGATCACTTCACATTTGTCACCCGGAGAGTTTTCCACTTACCGAGGAGGTTTTACTATTAAGGAAAGTACAGAATGTGAAGACTAGTGAAATATTTTTACATTCTTATATATGGCTAACCCTCTTCACTTAAGCTGAAGTCCCTGTCATGACTTTGATCTGAATATATATATATATATATATATATATATATATAGCTGGAAGATTTTTTTATGCTGAGTCAATTCAGCTTAACTATGTATTTCGGCAAAAAGGCTCACATGAAAAGCGATTCTTAGGTCTGAGCTTATCCCTTATTGTACCTTATTGCACTACATTAAGCATTTTGGCATTTTTAGTTATTTGGTCAGATTCACAGATTTTTATCAGACCGAGTTTCCCTTTGTGAGGACTGAAAAAAATGTCCCCATACCGTCCCTAACACTAACCATAAGTAACCAAAGAAAATACAAGACTTATGGCATTTTTACTTTTTTGATTGCGTTCATAAATTTTTCTAAAATGAAGTAGTGAGGACTGAAAAAATTACCTGACTAGTCATGCAAAACCTGCATGCACACACACACACACACACACACAGCCTTGGCGTACCTATCTAAATGGGGAATTTCCATTCATTTCTATGGGAAAAGCCCTAATCCCAGTCACGACACCCTTAACCCCTACCCAAACCTAACCTTAACCATAAGTAAGCATCCCAAATACAAGACTTTTGGCATTTTTACTTTTTTGATTTTACTCAAAACACACACACACAGGTATGCATGGTATACAGTCAGACTATGACCTGCAGGGATATGCAAGATGCTCAGCTCTGCCATAATAATATATAGTAAAAGTAAAATAGACATTACTGTAAAAGGAACAATATCGTAAATACAGGTATGTCATAAATAAGGAAAAGGTTATTGCATAAAATAAAATAAAACAAAATACCAAAGATGTGCAATACAGATCAAATAAAGTGCAGAGTCAGTCTGGGGTCTCAGTGCCTGCATACAAATCCATCAGTTCACCCAGTCTCCCATCATCCTGGTCAGGGTTACGGGGACAGGAGCCCATCCCAAAAAGCCACATTATGATACATTTAGGAAACCCCTAGCAGTGAATCATTATAAAAATAAAAAAAATCAGTAGCATAACCATATTCATTTAACTCAACAAATCACTATAATAGCCTTCACTATGTATGAAAGACAGAGATATACTTGAGATCACAGACTTTGTTACTGAACACACAGAAGAGCTGTCCCAGACCCTTTAACTGGGACAGAACCACTTCAGCGTGAGATTACCAGCGATATTTACATCTGGAATTTTGCTCAGCTAAGTATCACTGACATGTTGCTCATAGCGGCCGGACCCTAGAAGGGACCTCTCTCCAGGAGCTAAGTCCTTTTATTCTGTCACTCGCACATAGAGATATTATGGAATGTTGGACCATCCATCCATCAATCCATCTATCATTTTCCGCAACTCATTATCCAGAACAGGGAAATAAATAATTAATAAGAAAGCTGCTGGACCTGTCAGCGTATGTGATGGACGTATAATGATACCTGTATCTGCATGACTTACGGAAGGGATATGTATGGGGGGTTTGCTGGGTGCCACGCAGGTGGCACAAAAATGCTGTCCAGAAAAATTTTGTACAGGCTGTAGAATTTGTATGTATTTGCTGTTTTTAAAAAAGTTTTAAAAATGTTTGTTTTTATCACTTTATTTTGTCCAGCTTGCCCTTACCTTGGTCCTCACCTGCGCCCCCCCAGTGTTTTGTGCCTGGAGGCCCCCCCCCACCCGCCCCCCCCCCCATCTGTGGTGGCTGCCTATTGCCAGTCAGATTCATGCCAAAAAAGGATAACTCTCATGGTGAACAGTGCTGGTCAGTCCTGTGGAGATGGGTAACAATAACAGTAATGTTATTGCCAACAAAGTTTAGCAGTTATGAGACTCATGAGTACATATAAAGTATCAAACTATCAAACTAAAAGGCTCTGAGGAACCGCAGCACTGTACCTGATGACTTTAATATGGCGGTTTGACTTTCTTTCCCAATTAGAATTCCTCACCGTCGTTATTTGTAACCGTAGAAATGCCTGCTTCATGTTCTCAGTTACAAGACTGCTATTCTCTGCCATCCTCCAGGGGGAGCCGGGGTGTTGCACACTGACGAATGAGGAGGCGGCCTAACTCCGGCTGTCAGAAGGACTTAGGATCATTCGGTGTCAGACTTAAGGTCCCGGTCCACATTCTGTCCGGCGCGCATGTGTGTGTGTGTGTGTGTGTGTGTGTGTGTGTGTGGGGGGGGGGGGGGCAGACTTCCTGTTTGCCTTCATCAATCACACAGGGGCCGCCGATGGGAAGTGACGGGCTGACGGGAGAGGGCCCGACTTCAGCATCGCGTCCTCCTTCGTTAGGGCTTCACTGATCCAAGATGCATATGAGCAGGAGAGGAAGGAGGGGCAAGGGGGTGCAGAGGGCAGGACCAGGCCCAGCCAGACCACTTTTGGGGATTGCTGGCTGCGGTGGAGGTGTGTGGCGCGAGAGCTGGGCAGACAGGAGATTCACATTCATGCAGTTTTGCATATATGCATGCATGCATGGGTGGTTGCGGGGGAAATGCAAGGCTAGCGAATGCGGTGGCTGATTTTGCTAATGGAGGGACGTGGGGGGCATGCGGCTTGTGTATAATTTAAGACAGAGCACCCCCAGTGGAAACAGCAACGGAAAACACAGAGTGTCATCCTGCTCCCTGTCGCCGGAGCCAGCGAATAGGAGGTGCTCGCCAAAAAATCTCAACAAAGACAGTACCATGACTGCAGCTTTACCTAAACGAATAGCTTTGCTTGAGGCTTATAAGTCACAGAAGTAACCTAATTTACATATTTAGTCCAATGCAGTTTGAAATGACATAGTTTAAAAACAATTCCATTCAAAAATGGATGGCAAACGGAAAAGCCCTCTAAAGGTAGAGCTTCTAGTTCTGACCGAATGCTTAGGTGAACCACCCCTCGGCAGACACTGATAATGAGCCACTGATACATGCATACATAAAGCTGTTGACAAACATTATACAGTAGCACTCAAAAAATGAATATGTGCCTTTACCTTTGTAGCAATATCACGCGTCAACACTACCATTTTTGGGATTTGCCGTAGGACACCTTTAATTAGCTCTCTTTGTTTAAGGTTGCCTTAAACATACACCACTGTGGCTTTACCAATTTCCCCATCCTAAGGAGACCTCCTGCAGGAGGGCGATTGTGGTCTGGCTGCCATGACGGCTCCGAGGCGGAATGAAACGCCGGCGATATTTACAGGTCCTTAAACCCAGCCAGGCCTTTGATGGTGCATATTTAGGCGCTTTATTAAATTAACAGTGAAATGTGACACGGAACCTAAAACACATGGATTCACAGGTATGGAATAAAGGGTGGGTGAGCAAGGAAAGAGTGCTTCTGCGTGTACAGAGAAACACGCTTCAGCAACCTTAACTGGCTTCACTCTCCTTTCCGCGTATGGACAGTCTGTGTTTTCCCCCTCAGTAAACTTTACATTTATGAGCCTTTATAACCATAGAGGAGCCTGCTTTCTGCACCACACACGTTATTTCAATTATGGCTAAATTTATTCACGGTCACCTCATTGCAACCCCCATCCCACATCCATCAGACCCAGTGACCCCTTATCCTGAGAGATGGGGGTGATTAGGTGAATAAAGAGGGCACCTTCGCAGCTCTCATGGGGTCCTTTAGGGGTGACTCCCTTCACCTGAGATGAAACCTGGGGTAGCCAGAAAAATAAACCAAGCGGAAACCAGAATCAAAACCTGCAACCGCTGCAGGTCTGTGAGAAACACTAATGTATTCTATGACCAAATGCAAAAAACATGTACAGCACCATCATTCGTCCTGCTTGATTTTAGTGCTTTTTCCCCCCCTTTTTGCAGTTAGAGGCACTGTACATAAGGACATGGCCCAGTTACATCAAGCTTGCCAAGTCCCAAGAGAGGCCTTGTTTTTGTTATTACTATTATAAATGAGCACCCTTGACAAAGGTACCTAACCTGAATTCCTCCAGTTAAATACAGAGGATCACAGAAGTGTAAAACAGTTAAGTGCTTTGGTTAAAAGGGCTGACAAAGCGACACTGGAGTGACTCGGGACTCAGACGTCCATGGGATTGCACCAAAATTGTAAGTGCACAAACCAGAGGCGAAAAATTCCGGTTCCGGGGTACCAGCGAGGAATCCCACAGAGATGGGCTGTGTCAGCGGGTGGCGTTGTGGCTCCATGCTTTGGCTGTAGGGTGTCCCCGTGTTTGCGTGGCTCTCCTCCAGGTTCCTCCAGCAGTCCACGAACATTTGGTTAATACAATTAAAGGGATGGATGTTTATGTTAGCAGTGAGTACCAAAGAGTCCATTGGTAGTAATAAGGCTATAACGAATTTCTCAGTGACTGTGGGTGTTTCAAAGAGATTGTTGGAGGATTACTGGTATATGAGGCGGTTACCAAGGAGCTGCCGGGGGTAAGACCACCTCCCTCAGCCCTTTCCGCAAACAACTGCTCAAGTTTTTTAAGGAATAGTCAGCACATGCTGCTGCATTATGTGCAAGTGCAAGATCATAGGACTTATCACAAAGCCGGTAAGACAGATGTGCCCGTCGGTGTCCATACAGCTGTGGAGGATGCCGGCGGACACCATAAATCACGTCGTTTGCGCAGAGATCACTTAGCTGCAGTGAGGCACAGGCAGCCCCCATCATTAGACTGGCCGCGTCTCGGATCCTCTCCGATGAGCTAGGAAATGCTGTTCCATTAGCTGCTCCGGCTTTGCTACGCGTAGCGCTGCTCGGAACGTATCAATCATGCGAGCTGACCACCTTCTTGTCTCGGTACAATGGGATAAAGTTTGTGGCATAAAGTATTTATTTTTTCTCTCGCAGCAGCCAGACTAACTGGCCTCTTTTATTGACAAATAGGGTGAGGCTGTGTGTGTGTGTGTGAGTGATGTGTGTCCCCTGTAATGGACAGGCATTTTGGCCAGCATGTAACCCCAGCCTTGTACCTGTATGATGCCTGTGATAGGTTCTGGACCCACTCTGACCTTGACACAGATAAGTGGTTGGGTGATAGATGCATGATAATATTAATAATACATAAATAGAAAATGGGGGGGGGGGGGACAAGTGGCAAAATTGCTAAAAGGTGTCAACAACAATACCCAATTCCCTAGCTATAATTAATTTGTTTTATTATGTCCCTTCTCCCTGTTGTTCAATGAAAACCATGTGATTAGAAGTCTAAAACTAAAGGCAGCCATGTGAACAACCTTCTAACAAGTCTCTAGCAACAATCCCTGGTGTTTTTCTGATAGCGGATGAATTCCTGGGAGGAAAGTGATTAATGCGCGTTTCTGGGAAGACAGGAGCTGCTTTTTTATGTAATAGTTTTTGCCAGAGGACAGGAGCTCTCAGATATGCACAGGCTAGAATTAGTAAGGATGTGGCGATAGACGCAGTCATCTCTGATTCTCGGAACGTGGCCCAGTACACACTTACATCCAGCAGCCGAGGTCAGGAACTCCTTTGTAAAAGTGGAGAAACAAATGAAATGTTAAACACATTCACACAGTGCCCCCCCCCCCCATCTGAAGTCCAGAGTCCGGAGATAACTGGAATCTGTAATTTGACGCTCGAGAGACGAGCCGTCCCTCACTCGCATCTCATTACCATCTGTTTTGCCAATTGGCTGAGCAGATTAGGACAGTTCTTCGGCTCGTTCAGGCACACCTCATGTTACAGAAATGTTTCCTAAAACTGAATGTGGTTACAGGCGCGTGTAATTCCAGATGTGGGAGCGTGTGTGTGTGTTGCCTATAATTTGTAATAACAGTCTCAGACTTTTACCTCATTTAATCTGATTTCTCAGTATGTGACTGTGATTATCCAGCGGTAGAAAAAAAAGAAGCTGCTTCACATAGACCTTGCCAAGACCTTGCAGAAGGGAATAAATGCAACTGCTGGAGTTGTAAACAACAGAAACTGCGTCGCATTTAAGATGCGGTCGGGGCGGCTGAGGGGCATGAAACAGAGATTTAAAATCTCATCCATCACTGATATTCTATACAGTGCTTTTATACACGGGGAACAAACAGACGCAAATTGCTGCAGCCGCTCTGCTCTCGGGAATTCCAGGCCCAGTTAAAAATAGGCAAAGTTAGCTTCCTCCCTGTTTGCTGGTGTTTCTGACTTTAAATGCAGCTGCGGAATGTTTGGAAAGTCATTTAAATGCAGAATTTTTGTCGGTTGCAGGAAAAGGAAAAAAAAAACAATAAAACCAAGGGAAGCACTATAAAAATAATAAAAACAAGGGAAGGAAACTAAAACAGGTAACTGGGAGGAAGCGCATTGATTTTTAAAAACAATTGCACGCATCTGTTCTAAAACACGCATATGTCATGCACACACATGCACATAGAAAAACATGCACATGTGGTGCCCACAATTAGAAGGTTGCAGGTTCAAATCCCAGACTGGCAGACTGATTTTGATGCTTGAACAAGGCCCTTAACCCCCAGCTTCATGGGCACTGCATGCCAGCTGACCCAGCACTCAGTCCCCAGGCGGGATATCGGAAAAGAGCACCCTCATGTACTTAGTTGTAGAAATGGCAAATAAATCAGCATTTCATTTATTTCACACAACAAAAAAGTGGCTTCAGCTCCAACCCAGTGGTTTTTTCTCAGATGACCAGCCTGTCCGCACTGGTGCATCACATCTGCCCAGGCTTCCCAGAAAGCCAGGATCTCCATGAAAAACGGTGTGAAGGTGACAGTCCTGGGGTTTCAAGCCGACACGCAGGTCTAGCTCAGAGAAGAATAAGAGATGATAAACGGAAAAGTTTGTGCGCGTGGGTGCGCGTGTGCGTGTGTGTGGGACAGTTTTAGGTTGAATCGTTGTGTCAATATTCTCCAGGGATGTTTGGATGGAGCTTTAACACTCATCTCATTGTTGGAACATAATGGCCTTATTCCACTGTGGTCTTTTAAATCAAAGCACTCTCCGTGTACCGGGGAAGAACAAAGCTGAAATTGTGAACACGGGCAGGGACGATCTCCCGCAGCTGGCTCATTTGTTTGATGTGGTATTTCGTTTTTTTTTTTTTAATTAGACAGACCACAGGTCTCCCTCTCTACATGCAACATCCAGCCCCACTTGCCTAGTGGGGACAGTGCCCTCTGCCTGGTGGGGGACAGCACCCTATGCCCGGAGGGGACAGTGCCTTCAGTCTGGTGGGGGAGAGTGCCCTCTGCCTGGTGGGGACAGTGGCCTCAGGCTGGTGGGGGAGAGTGCCCTCTGCCTGGTGGGGACAGTGGCCTCAGGCTGGTGGGGGAGAGTGCCCTCTGCCTGTTACTGACAGCTCCATCTGTCTAGTGGGGACAGTGACCTCTGCTTAGTGGGGAATGTGGCCTCTGCCTGGTGCGGACAGCACCCTCTGCCCAGAGGGGACAGTGCCTTCAGCCTAGTGGGGACAGCACCCTATGCCTGGTGGGGACAGGTACCTCTTCTTGGTTCCAAATGTGGCCTCAGGCTGGTGGGGACAGTTCCCTCTGACTGGTGGGGTCATCAACCTCAGCCTGGTAGGGACAGTTCCCTCTGTCTGGTGAGGACAGTGGCCTCAGCCTGGTGGGGACACCCCCTCTAACTGGTGGGGGACAGCGCCCTCGGACTGGTGGGGGACAGCGCTCTATGCCTGTTGGGGGACAGCACCCTCTGCCTGATTCCATCCCATAGCTTGTAATGGTTATTATAATCGACAAGGGGGGGGGGGGTGTTGAAGCCACAGGAAATCTTTTTCACCTCCTTTTTTGCCTCCTGCCAACCCTCCCCCACGTAGAATCCTAATGTTGTGTCTGGGTGTGACAAATAACCATAGGATTCTGTAGGAGAGTGCTTTAGGGGCATTATGCTGGGAATATACATAAGTATGTAGTTTTATATATGTACGTATATATATATATATATATATATATATATACATATACATACACACACATATATATAGTATATATTATACATATATACTTCTATAAGTATAAATATATAAGTACAATGCAGCTGACAGCACATTGGTGCATATGCATGTGGTATGTGACTGTATGATGTTGTATGCTTATATTATGCTTTTTGTTACCTACATTTCTTTGCCTTCCCACCAGGAAAAGTCACACTCGTCGGGTTGATGAGGCCTCCCTCCTCGTTAACGGAGATGAGTAGCTCTGTCTCAGTCTGGTGGTGAAGAAAAAATAAAAATAAAACGTATTGAAAGAACGGCAACGGTCCATCAGGTTGTCAGCTATTGTCAATCGCGGAAGCTGACAGCCGCGGTTGCCGCGGTGATAAAGGGTGGCACCTTCTGTGGCCCTTCTGATTGGAGCACGCCTCGCACGGCACATGCTCCCGTGCGCCTCGCTCCCATATTAAACACACACGCACTCCAGCTTTTTCCAGCTGAGCTGTTTTCAATACCGCTTTCATACTGCTATATTCCGGCTTCGCCCCCCCCCCCCCCCCCCGATAGCGAGTCTGTATGCGTAGTTACATAACTGACTCCATTGCCATAATGCCAATGCGTTATGAATTAATATTTTCCACAGTGGGAAACCGAGATAACTGATTGATTATTATAGATACAGAAGCAGAGATGTGAGGGGTTTCAATGCCGGAGGAATGTAAATCGAGGCAGCTGGCAAAAATGACGAAGAAAAAGGCGTATAATGGGGGATCTCTATTTTTGATGGCCTCTCTTCTACGAGCAAAGATTAAAAATGTACTCTGCATGAAATGTATTGTGCTTCTTTCCTGCCCATTGAAAACTTTAAATTTTAGACTAACTCTGTGGCTGGAGATAGATGATGATAGATAGATAGATAGATAGATACACTCACCTAAAGGATTATTAGGAACACCTGTTCAATTTCTCATTAATGCAATTATCTAATCAACCA
>JAODKM010000039.1:9373033-9391964 GCA_026780845.1 Petrocephalus sullivani
GGGGGGGGGGGGGGATCCTCATAGGCATACACCAAAGATCTAGAAGCCGCAGTTAATTGGAGAGCAAGTTCAAGCTTTCTATTATTAACGGAGGTCAAGGCCAAAGTAACGTGGAATTGGCAGTTTCCATGGCGACCCGGCGGAATTCCTCTGTGCCACCGAGGCTCGTTCCGCCCTTTGTTGTCGTTTCCAGCCCGTTTCCCAAATGGACGCCAAACGGTTCAAGCGACAGCGACAATAATTCCTATTACAATGGTCGTTACTGGCTTTACCGGAATGACACTGGAATGCAAGGAGGCGGCTTTCGGTAATTGCAGGAGCGGATTTTGCGGAAGGGTGAGAACACAGCCGGGCTGCAGGGCATACGGCACCACAGGCCGGCGCCCTGCGTCCTGCTCGTCAGACATGTGCTCTACACACATGCTGAAGTTAAGGGAACAAAGGAAGAACAGTACAGGATAAGCAGCATCCTGCTGACGTGCAGAGGAATCGTGCCTGGGGGGCCCGCGTGTGAATGGCAGACTCTGAAGCTGACAAGTTTCATACAGGCCTCAATACACACATCTTAAGTTAAAACCTCCACAGGCAAAAGTGGGAGCAAAAGTGATTTTCCCACACGCGTCGGTATACATGTAAGGAGACCCTCCTACCTGAACTCCTGCGATCTCACAGTGCCTTCTAATCTGAAGCAGTGCAGAAGAAGCTGGCCTCTGACTAATTGACCTGCAAAGCTGCTTTCCGCCTCTGAGATGAATCCCAGCCCTTCAAATGGCGACATATACATGGGTTACAAAGCAGCCACGGTGGAATGTATGGCACAGCGGCTGCTTTGAATTATGGGAAAAAAAGAATGTCGCTGCAAATAAATAACAGCAAATGTTCCTCATTGTCTAGATAAAGCAAACCCATTCCTGTTAATGCAGTGAGCTGGAGGAGACGGCTTATCTCTGGACTACACAAGCATACCTCACCACTTGTGGGTGGATGTATTCACTCCTAACCAATTTAATTTAGACCTTAACTATTTGACTTTTTGCTACACAAGGTCATAAATGGGGGAAAAGTACAAATGACAGCTGTTTAACACCTCTGCTTACATATCGCGAATTACACATGCAACCTAGCAGTACTGGAGCTGACCTGACTGAACGCGGCCAGGGACAAGCTTATGCACGGTCCTCCGAAGGCCACCAGCATCCAATAGGGGCTGTGTGACTGGTGGGGGGCAGGGGCAGGTGACCAGGGCGGAGATGGAATCGAGGTGCCCGAGCAGCGAGCGGCATTTCTGCGTTTCCGGGTACAGATCTGATTTCCAGCGCGGCAAGAGACCGGGCTCTCATCACACCCATAATGTGAAAATTGTTGGGCAGGAACGCACATAAAAAGCGCGAAAGCATGATCAGACAGGTGAGATTGCATTCTGCCTTTCAAGTTATTTATATATTTCAACTGATGCAGATGGAACGGGGAAAAAAAAAGAACGATCAAACAGCTCCTAATAAATTTATAATGCCGCAAGGTACTGTTAAATTGCCCCCTGACAGTTATGCCGCGCATTTACAGCATAGTTTTGTTTAGGGCCGCGCTCAGCCTCGCCATGTGGATGCATGCTTTCCGAGAGCCGGCGCCCGCATTGTGACGGGAGTCACCCTAGCGGAGGGGCGGCCCTCCGCGCAGCGCAAGTCTCGCCTGCTGGCAGCTATGTATTTATAAACTTTGACCGGAAAACCAAGTGCAAAGCAGCACAGGGAAACGAAGTAAAACGCAGCATCAGCAGACTGAAGAGTCTCGCGTGCCAGATATATTATTTATACAGGCCTCCGGCATCTGACGTTTGGTAAGAATGCACAGTGGTACACGGTACATGAGAGATTATACTTTTTAGTTTGTAACAAGCAAACAAACACACACATGAACTTGAGTTATTGATATCTTGAAGATTTATATTGTACATATACTGTACAATATAATCTTGCTTGGCACTAACTGAAATCCTCAAGATAAAGTTTTTTTTTTTTTACCACCTCAAAGCGGGACTATCCATTCAGTGTGGCCTCGTCAGCTTCTCTCAGGTTCTAAGGCTACCATGAGAAACAGACCTGCCACATCATATGTCACAAAATGCTCCACGCGGGGTGAGGCATGGAGCACAGACACAGGCACGCTGGCTTACGTTGGGATGAATAACATCCTGCTGCTCTTCAGAGAGACCCTGATGTCAGACACTCCCATCTGGGCTAAAGCTGAAGTGAGCAAAGCTTCCCCCTAGCCTGTTTTCCAATTATTGTCTCTCATGTTCCTTCATTTATTCCATTTTAACTGCCTCTCTGGCCCATTTGTCAGAAGCGCAGATGATGAAAGATGTCTGGTAATCACGTTTACAGAGATGGTCTGGAGAGAGAACTCTCAAAAAAACTGTAAGATAAATGATAAACAAAAAATAATTGGCGCTGTAGACTACTACCCTGCCTCACGTCTCTTCTGGAGCTCCAGGGGCTATGTGGTCAATGAGAATAAGAAGTGGCTCTTCACCAAACCTGCGTTCACATAGTACCAGTTTTCTCCTAATGTATGCACCGGCACCTGATTGATCTTCCAATGCAACCAAGAGAGTTTGAAAATATCTTAACCCACTCTGTCTGTCACTCCTTAGTTTGGGCATCCCGCCTGCTCCCGTCTTCTCCGTCCCTGTGACACGTCAGGACTCCGCAGTCCGCTTAGCGGCTACTCCAGCGAGCCTCCTCCTCTCCGCGTCTCGGTGCCTCTCCCCGGTCACCAGCCTCCAACCTCTGCCCGAATCTCCGGTCCACAAGCCTTGCTGGTTGACCTGCGATCCTACTTTTGATTCCCTGAGCACTAGAGACCTGGAGGAGGAGGTGGATCCTGGGGAGGTTTCTGTCATGAGGGCCGTCCCTCCGTATTGGGCTCCCTCTGATAGTGAGGAGGACTTGCCCTCTCTGCCTTCTCCTTTGCTCCCTTGTGTAAAGGTGCTTCCCCGTCCTGTGCTCCTCAGTCCTGACATTGATGTTGTGCTCTGCCATTGTTTACGCCCCGTCTTGGTCCTTAGTTCGCCCGTTTTGATACCTTGTGGCATTATTATTATTTCTATTAGTAGTAGTAGTAGTAGTAGTAGTATTAGTAGTAGTATTATTGTTTTTTATGCTAGTACTAGTTAGTAGTTAATAGTATTAGCCTGCTTTGTGTTCTGTGCTTCCTGAAATAGGCTCAAAGTTCTAAGAATTTTCTAGAAGTATTTACTGCAGGAGCTGCATGTATGAAAGAAAAATGAATGGCGGGGGTAAACAAATGGTGATTGTGGACACATCAGCAGTTTCCAGTGTGCTAACTGGGTAATATTATTTCTTTATTAAAGCCAAGCTGTGCATAATTGCATGCTATTCTAATTCAAAATAGCTATTTGCACAAAGCGTCTACTCTCTTATCTTGGGGGGAAAAAAAAATGAGAAAATGAGAAGACTTACAAATAGCTCAGGAGCCGAAAACAGTTTGGAAGCGAGCATTTTAATGTACGCGGGAGGAAAGGCTTTGCATGATTCATTTCTTTCATTACGACGGCACGGCGCTCCCTGTCATTCTTTCTGCACAGAAACACACACACAGGCATGTTCGGAGTGTTTACAGGCCTGCTCAGATGTCATAAAAGCAAATTCTTCAGAAAAGAGCACTTTATGCGCTTGTCTGGGTCTGTTTATCAGCCGGTGCGCAGACATCTGTGCCTCTTACATAATTAAGATTATACATATCATCTCGTATTTGCTCTCCCACGTAGCTGAATAAAGAAGCCGGACGGTTGCTGCATTCGCAACCTACAAGTTCGCTACATAAAGTAGTTGAGATTAATAAAGTATTTATGTCATATTATCATGTGTCCCCCGTGGGGGAGTTTAGCTTCATTCACCATGTTAAGTGCCTCCGGTGTATTTTTTTTTTCTCCTCTGACCCCCTTACGCTCTTCGAATGATGGCAGTGTCTGTAAGTGCCGAGTCGCGCGCGCTCTCCTCGCCTCTGAGCTGCTGGGCCTGGCCTTCCCGGTACCCTCTGCAAACTTCCAGGGCATGCTTTGTCTCCGTCTGTTCCTCATGTCATCCACGGGGAGCGGAGCGTGTTATGGAGGGAACGTGAGGTATTTTTTTTGCATTAAACTCCACTTGAATGATAAAAAAGTTACAAACAGACATTTTATGCCGCTCCCCGCTGAGCGCAGACTGCTTCGCTTGGAGCATCAGTTTGGCTGCAGCGACACTTGCTGTAAATGAGAAATAATAATAATAGACATAGCTACAGGAGTAATTGTTGTCCTTTTAGCTGTCCATTCCAGTCCAGAATCTAGTTTCTGCGTTGCTAGCAAAGGTGATTCGATCCCTACCATTTTCCTACTATTTTTCCATTATCTTGTAATCTCAAAGATAGTCCTCTGTCATAAGACAGAACTGGCCATGTTCGATATTATTATTGCTGCCCTGATCCATTTTTTCAAAAGCAGTGTGATTCCTTCCAGTTCAGACCACCCACATCTTCTAGCCAGCTCTGAGTGACAGATCATTTACTAAATATATAGTAACCTAGGAGGCATTTATGTCGTTGTTTCGTTGTCCGTCTATTGCTTTTTGTCAAAAGTGTCTTCCATCTGAGATCCAAATTAGTTTGGGTGGGCCTTCAGTCATTTGAGTAAACACATCATTTTTCAATACTTGTCTTCAAAATCCGGCCCAAAGGTGAACACTGGTTAATGTGTAACTTCATGGAAGATGGACTTGAGTCAATTCTGCTTTATATAAAATGGGACAGTGATTCAGTTCCACATAACCTGGCGGCGTGATTTCTTCCATTTGAATCTTAATAGAGCCCAGGAAGGACGATTTCAGGGCTTTAATGATGCTGAATATATGCGGTTTGAATCAAATGCACTGTTTAAATCAGGAAAGGACTCTGCACACAAATGCGAATAGCTGAGCAGCTCTGATTCGCCTTCTCTCGCTTCTACACCTAAACTCACCGCTTATCATTTGACAAGTGACACTATGTGATGCCTCATCCTGATCCAGGAGTAATGACCTTCAACTATCAGACGAAATGGTACAATATTTCATATTTCAGTATTAATTTCAGAATTTCATACTCATGTCACTTCACTGCCCTTCTAAAAATTTAAGAATCTGTTTTCAATATAGCACTAAATATTTCAAACACACGACTCGTCTGTTCAAATACATAACAGCTTGAAAGTCTCTTTGAAATATTGGTAATGATACATTTGCATAAGCAAATATCTCATCCGTTTTCGAAATCCTGAATTTCTGGTTCAGTTCGCACCGGATCCTGATAAGTTTGATGTTTATGCCGAATGACCTGCATGGCTGTACGGTGCAGGTTAGACATTAGACATTTGACAAAAGATGTATCTACAGTGCATTACAGAGAAAGCCTTGAGTAAAGTATTACCACGTAAAGTTTAATTTTTGTGGACTTTCATTCATTCATTTGTTCATTGATTCATTAATTCCTTCATTCATTCATTCACTCACTCACTCATTCCTGACCTCCAGTACTTCAGGCAGCCTTAAAACCACCCCATCATTCACAGCTTAGCCGTTTAGATGTACTGTCTCCTGGTCTCCTGTTTCAGAACTAGGACATTCTAAAACTAGGATGTCCTTGGACTGTTATTTACTATTGAAGAACAATCACTCCCCACTACTCCCTGCTACTGCTAGTCTGCTATGTATATTTACAGTTCGCTGTGATCAGGAGGCATCACATTTGGCAGATTGATGTTGCTTACATTGATGTATATTGTGCATCTTTAGATTTTAAAACAATTCCATAAAATAGACTGCAAACAGATTAATTGCACCGGTTGCTTTGTTCAGCAACACTTTCATTCCTGTCTGTATGGGAATAAATTGTAAACGCCCATGACATGGATTAAAAATGTCTTTGTATGTATTGCATTGCATTGTAGTTTTTGTGGTTGATTTGAACCTTTAGACATTACTTTGAAGTGCTTGTCTTTATGTGGTAATTTGCCTGATATACCCGTATTTTGAGGGGACTAATTAAAATCGATGCCATTTATTTGCATACGCCCTCAAAGTAAATAAAAGTAAATGCAAAATGCTTGACGTTGGCAACTGAGAACAGCAACTGAGAAACATCTGCCTGCATCTGCATCTGCATCCTGCTCTGATGCATCTCTCGGGCCTAAAGGACTCGCCCTCCAAATGTGGTGGATGATCCAATTAAAACGAACAAGTATATTCAGCATGGCTGCGCACTCTCTCTCTCTCCACGAGCCACATCTTACTCATATTCTCTTCATTACCAGGGAGCACTGTTTTCACAATGAAGTGAAAATGATCCCCTGTGACCACAGAACCCCCTCCTCTCCATATCCACTCCGATTACTGCTGTTATCTGCTGGTTCAAATAAGAAATATATCTTAAAAAAAGAAACGTCAAAGAGGCCTGAGCCTGGTACTGAGCATATAGCAGAAGAGGCAGATTGCTGCATATCAACAGAAAAAGTTCCAGCGCTCAGGAAGGCTGTGAAGCCGTGACTTGCTCCTCTACAATAGCTTTGGTAAGAAAGTACAGACAGACGGAGACATGCATCTTTTACAAGATGAAATATATGCATCAGTACAGATTTTTAGACTGTTACCTGTTTGTACTGCCGGTATAGTGGCTGGGTTAACATAATTGGGCAATATGCAATGTACAGACTCTTGTCCTGTTGCTCAAAATTCCACTGGTTAGGGACAAAATTATTTCAAATGGACCCCCATGACACACAATATGTCCTACATGGGCCCTCTCCTGGGCCAGGTTCAGGAGACCTTCCCAACTTGCCCCCTGAGAAGGTGGGCATGCTTCTCTGAGACCCTCACTGTAGTACATATGGGAGGGGCATTGGGGCCTGAGAAGGTCAATGTGCACATATATGCTGGTGACTCATTTGAGCCTGTCAAAGAGAATACCCATCTGATTTATATTACAGAGAGCTCAGTGATGCACATGGCATTCTATGGGGAAATGTCAGTGGCAAGCAGGTGCTGGACAGAAGCGGTCAGCATCACGTGGTGGCTGCTCTCCGGCACCACGAACAGACAGATGGTGGACTGTCGCAGGTGAAGGCGGCCGCTGGCGTGGTGACAGCACAGTACAGCAATGGCAGCAACACATGAAATGTGCTTTAAAAAAAAATTAAATGTGCTTAAATAAAAAAAAAAAACACTTGTTTTTCTTTTTTCAATGGAAGAAGATTTGCACAAGGTGGTCAAAGACCACCGGGGGGCAGAAATAAATTAGACTGGAGACGCGTGATGGACACATTCTTGAGATGGTTTTCTCATCACGAAAACCATTACTCATTAAAATTATCCCGGCAGGAGGTTTTTCCAGCAAATTGATTTGCACTGCAGCTGAAGACTATACAGTTTTATGTCGGCTGGTGAGGGCTTAAGAAGTCATTTTTTATACTTCATGAATTCCAGCAAGGATTTTTTTTTTCCTTTTGCAAGTTAATTTTGTTTTCATTGCATATTAAAAATATTTCCAAATTATTTTGGAGGTGGACTCTTTTATGTGACAGGGAGACGTCTTCATTATTCTTGCGACATGCGTTCTCCCATTGTGTGCGCGTGAGATGCTTTTTAAAAGTTTTATTTGAAGCATCTATCAATTCAAATTAGCATTTTAAATGTTTGCTGTGTTATGAAGATGTGTTACTAATTTGTATATTTTTTGTGTCTGAAGTAGAAGATTCTCTCTATCTGTGCTGCAGTAAACTGCCAGCTGACATGCACTTCTTGCCAAATTTTAATCAGAAACTTGTATAAGTCCCTTGTGACTCCTTCAAAAACATTTTTTTTTAGTTACTGGCTGGTGTCCCTGGTTCCCATTCCATTTCAGATAAATAATTATCTTTATAGTTTTATTTAATAAATACTGGCATAGTAACTGACTGCAGATCAGGGTCTTAGTGGGGCTGTGAGAGTTGGGCAGTGAATTTCAAGGAAGCATGAACCACTGATGGGTGATGAGAGCTCAGGACTCAATGCACAGATTGTGCCATGGAACTGCTCCATTGAATCAGCAGTAGCTTGGGATATGAACTCTCTATGAAAATACCAGTGAGGCTTTGACAGGGCTGCTTTCATTGTTTATTCTTTCCATTTTCATGTTTGTCTTTGAAAACAATCCTTAGCACATGTTGTATTCATATTTTGGATAAGAGTTTTTTTTTCCTACAATTAATACTGTAAATAAAATAGAACTCAAAATTACAAGAAAACAAATACATGAAAAGTTTTCCAAATTACACAAGGAAACATTTAATCAATACTATGGCTGAGCTTTGACCTGTAAAATAAAAAAATGGAAAAAAAGTGATGTCAGAAGATTAAAGGAAATTATTTTTTTTTTACTCTGTGCTCTCGCTCCTGGTAGGTTAATTGAGGTGCTGTGCGGCCCTCATGCTTGGGTCCTCTGGTAAAACTTGGACAGTCTGATTTATTTGAGCTAAGAGCAAGCCTGACAAGTAGAGGCTGGAAAAGGACGGACTGCTTACTCAGCTTGAACCTGAGCCAAGGACAACAGCCGTGTGATCATTCTACGTGTCCCACCAGGCCTGTTTTGAATCATCTTCATTGTCCTGATACAGCAGAATTGCGGACATGAGGAGCGATGTTTAAACATCCAGACATGCCACCAGATGGTTCTGAGCTCACGTCATCATAGTGTCACATATAGTGTCATACTATAAAACAAATAAATTACACACTTTTACATTATAAGCATAATATAAAAGCTATTAAAAATAAGTTGCTAAATTCTGGCAAATGTACTATGAAAACCCATCCACTTTCCATAACCACATATCCTGTCTAGGGCTGTGGAGGACCTGGGGCACAAGGCAGGGAACAATGCAGTATAGGGTGCCAACCCATCACAGGAAAGAGTCACACAGATATGGGCAATTTGGTAACTCTAATTAACCTCTAATATGGCATGTTTTTGGAATGTGGGGGGGGGGGAAACCCCACACAGGGATGAACTCCACTCACATGGAGCCAGGGAGAAGACTCGAACACTGGTCCCAGATGTCAGAGGCAACAGTGCGAACCCCCGTGCTACCAGGACACCCCCCCAGTATGAAGATATGAAACAAAAAGCTATTTCCTCTTTATAATTTAGATTAATGAATTGTTGCATTCCTTTGCTCAGGACAAAGTAAATCCACACACTGCACCTCAATATTGCACAATGAGAAGAAATTGGGTGCACAGAAAGTCTGTATGTACAGCAGCAGTCACTGGAGTCCAGGACAGTTCTGGTTAATTAGGCCTATGTTGATTCAGCTCTTGTGTCCAAGGGCGTTTATCAGTTGGAGGGGGGTGGCTATATTGGGTAATGAGTTGACTTTCTCGTCAGCTTTCTTATTAAATCTTCCTGAAATATAATTACGTCGTGAAGGGCCACGATGAGAGTATTAGCCGTCTCAGAACGCCAGCCAGAGCACCGGGCGATCACAAGGCACCGGGCCATTAATTATAAAGCATGTTATAAAGGCAGAGAACCGCCAAGTTCAACTGCAAGTTTCGCGACCCCCAAATGAACCCGAGACAGCGGAAGACTTCGAGGACCTGACAGGTTCATGCCAGAAGACCAGACTGGCGCGTGTCCCAGGTGGAGACAGATCGAAGCAAAGGAGGAGCAGGTGTCACCACACACAGACCGTAACGGCTCTGAGAGCCAGCCTGCCACATCTCCTCCGGGCCCTCGGGGCTTGATCAGGAGATTAGAAGGGTAACTAGGCTGCTTCGTCATCTCCCCTAGGTGTGATGGCTGAGTGAAGGCAACCGCTAACCCCCCCGGCCGCCCCCTGCTCTCGGAGCTGGGGCAGCCAGCACTGTCAGCACTCCTCTGGCTGCACGGCGACAGTCGGGAAAAGTCGCCACGCAGCAAAACGCACAAACGCTAACAGCCATCAAAAATTCAGCCGGGGGAATCCAGGATGAGACGGCTGATCGGACTGATTTGCACAGCTTGGCGGCCGGTTTAATGAAGAGCTACCTGAGGGGATCATCAAATCACACAGAACTCACCTGTGTGACGTACACCCCGCCTTCTGTGGTGCGACAAGTGAATTAACGAGCCCTTCTGATAAACGCAGAGGGCCGTGCTTAGCATTAGGCTCAGGAAGAGCAAAGTCTACACGATCATCCAGAGTTCAAGGCTGTTTACGAATAAAAAGGCGATAACCGCCAGGGGCCCAGGCGTACTCCCGACTTCCTGGATTCCAGCTTGGAAACGTTTTGAAAAACTACTGTCCATAAGCAAAACCCAGGCAAATTCACAGCTTGAGCAGATCTGCAGGGAGGTGAGGGCGAAGGTTGCAAGCTGGTGCGCTCTCTGCCAGCAGAAAGTGTGCCTCGGAGCCTTTCCGCTAAATATTGAGCTCTAGGGTTTGAACTCCTCCAGATGTTTCGATTTTCTCGTAACTCGCCGTCGACATTTATTCTGCCGTACGCTGCCCTTAGGGCTCTTTAGTGCGAGCACTGGAATGAAACCTGATTTAAAATAAATAAATGGAAACACCTGTGCACATCGTTTTGTGATTTTACCATACGGAAAGTCTCCCTGTAGGACACACCCCATTCCAAAACGATGAGATGATATGAGCTAAGGTAAGATAAGACAAGATGAGATGAGATAAGATGATCTTGAGGACTTTATTGGTCTCCCTAGGGCAGGGTTGGGCAATGTTATACAGAAAGGGCTGTTGGGTTTCTGATTTGCCGCAACTCCCTAATTAGATTACTAATTAGAGGACTGATTGGCTAATGAGTCCTTACACCTGGCCTGGACCAGCTGACCTAAACGTTATCCCAAAAACCCGCATACATACTAGCCCTGGAAAATATTTCCCACCCCTGCCCTATAGGGGTTCAATTTGATTAAAAATAAAATAGCAACCAGAACACACGCATACCTATAAATGTTGACAATATGCGCAAAATTTTAGAGAAAACATGATGAATTACAATAAATATAATCAGGAAGGAAAATAAACAGAATAAATACAGGAGAAATAGCAGCAAGGTGTGGAGGGGGGCAATATGCACAGAGAATATGATGGCAAACGGGCAGTGGTAATGTAACAGCAGTGAGATATCCAGGCTGGGCTGCAGGCACAGACATGACAGATAGTGGGGGAGCGTCCTTGCATCGGCCTGAGGCCTGAGCCATCGTAGAGCCAATCAGATGGCACCAGGTACATAGGAGCATCTGAGCTGCTTGCTCATGCGTGCTCGGGAGATGAGCCCATGACTGAACATCTTCAGTCCACCATGGCTCCTCATCTCTGAGATTCTCCGTTGAGAGGGTGAGCTTCGCTGCTCAGTACAGGGAGCACTTTGGACACCACCCCTCTCCCCAGCTCTGCCTCCAGCTCCTCCAGCTGTGGCCCTTTGACAGCTACAACTTTCCTTACCCTTCTGTCCCACCTGGCAGCCTCTGTCCTCTGGACGTTCCTCCAGATTCCGGCCCTGTTTTCCTCTGTGCACCTGGAGTTTGCATGTTCTACCCGGGTCTGTGTGTATTTTCTCCACAAATCCCCATTTCTCCCCCATCCCAAATACATGCAAGTCAAGTGCTTAAAAGTATGTTTGAGTATGTGCCCTGCGATGGACTCGCACTGGAATCCCACCCAGCCCAGCCCAGTCCTGCCGGGCTCTCTGTGCTTCCCAAGGATGGGCATCAAGCTCAGAGTGACCTTGTGTTGGAGTTCATGGAAGGTCGATGGTTGGATGTACGCTAACACTTAAGGTTGAGCAGCATCTTGATCGATGGCTGCTTGTGTATCTAATGTCAGACAACAACCTTCAATGTGTTAACATAAGCAAGCACAGTGCAAGGAGCCTACTGCAATCAAGTAAGTCAGCATCCTCAACATCCTGCATGCATGCATGGGTCTGTGTTTACAGCATTTGGCATTAGGAGTCAGTCCGTCACAGGGCGCTGATGCGGATGCAAGTTGCCGGTAGCAACAGTTATCTCCAATGTCTGGCAGTGGCAGCCGCGCCCCTGGGGCGCGGAGATGAAAGGACAGTGGCTCGACAAGGTTGTGGAACAGGAGCGGGAGAGCCGGCTTTGATGTGCCGGAGGGCGCCGCCGGCAGTTTAAGCCCGTCAACCACAATGAAAGTCTTCCTCGGCAGTGATGCCGGCCCTGTCCTGCAGAGGGCTCGCCATGGAGGCATACAGGGGCGACGGGTACACGTGCCTTATCTCTGCCTTCTTTTCCATGGGATCCCAGCCCGTTTAATGTGTTTTGCTGCATTATTAATTCATTCATTATGGGGTCCAGCAGGAAATCAGTATCATGCGATAGGCTGGACGCCGGCTGAGCGGAAACACAAAGGACAAGCGATAGCCTGCGAGCAGGAGCGCGCTTTCATGCCGGAGGCCTCTGCGCCAATCTGCGGGCAGAGCTGGTGCCCCGTGCGGATAACGCTGACAATGATTCCCAACCTGGACCGCTCTCTCTCTCTATCTAACTTTCTTTCTCCTCCTCGTTTTCTATCTCCTTCCTCCTCTCCCAAACCTGCCCATTCACACCGCAAAAATTAAAAATAACCACAACCTTCCTGTCGCCTGTCCCGTGGCATAAATGGGTCTATGGTGAAGGTGAAAAGCAGAAGGGAAGGGTTAGTGGCAGAAGATGAGGCAGCAAGGGGTCCTGCATAGGTGAAGGGGGCCAGGGGGTTGTGGGATCGCATCCCTTTAGTAGGTCAGCTCTTATGTCCTTAGGGAGGGTGGTTACTGCATGGTGCAGATTCACTGCTTCCATTTGTTACATAGTACAAATTAATTTATATCCATTATGTAAATAAATATGGACAGTTGCTGGATTCCATAAGTGGCCGTTACCATATGTGCTACTAAATAACAAGGATTCTGGTCTCTGGATTCCCGCTACACAGCGGATGCATGGTTATCATCCGGAAAATACAGGCAAGTGACATAAGTTATTTTTGCAATAGTTGAACTCACTTCTCAGATATAAGCCATACAAAGTTAATACGGTTTTTGTAAGAGATGTTTAATATAAAACTTTGCTGCAATTCTTTGTGTAAAACTCCTCACCTGCAAGAAAAAAGGTGTATTCCTTTTTAAAAAATGCATTTATATTTTTAGCTCAGCCCCCAGTCACACCTGCAAATGGCCTGGAGTGTTATATAAATCTTGGAAAGGGGCCATTTTAATAAAAATAATTGCCCTAAGTAAGCAGTGCACTCCAGTGCTGGAGGTGGACCTGCCCATTCTGCTGTCAGCAGTCAGCCTCTTGGTTAGCGGCAGCTACAGTTGATGCCAGCCTCTGTGCATCAGGCAGATGAAACGCTGTCCCGGCTGCCGCAGAGTCAGTGGGGTTAACAGCGTGTCGAGGTGCGAGCCGTCAGGTCTGCGGGCCGCGTGCCGCTGGGTGGACTTGTGCAAGCCGCAGGTTAAATAGGGCTCTGGTATTATGGGCTGACTGCTTCCTGGGGAGTCCTCGTCCATTTCGCGAGCAGCAAACCTGACGTTTGAGGCTGACGAGCCTGACAGTGTTCCTTCAAGTTCAGAGGAGGAAACAAAAAGCGTGGGAGAATATGCGCTGCCTTCTTTATCTACGGGTTAGATGCCACTTTACAGGTAACTGGCAGAGTAAAGGAAAGCCCGGCATGAAGTGTCTCTACGCGGCACCAGTCCCCCACGCGGCGATGGAAGCGCTCGCTTCAGTGCACCCTGGCATGGATTCTATGCGTCTGAAGCCCAGAAGGAGGAATAGGAAATCTCATCACTTGGTGTTTTGTTGATGGTGATAGGAACCACCATCTGAAGCACCACGCCAGAATCTCCCGGGAGTATTTGCCTGGCTGGAGGTGAGAGCCTGGGCCAGCCAAAGAGCCTGATTTACATTGCTGTCCTGATAGGCTGCGCATTCAGCGGGTGCCCTGGATGAGGGCTTCGTCATCTCGGGCAATTCCGATTTCATTACACTTCCGGTGTTTTGCTGCGGGGTGAATGTGATCGCATTGAATGGTTTTGTGTTTACTAGGCCCTCCTAGGGACTGGATTGGACAACGAACCGCGCCCCACCGGAACCCGTTACGGGGAGCAGCCAGCACTCAGAGCTGTGCGATTCTTTTGAAAGAGAGCATTATGAATTATCTGTCCATAGACCTTTATTCCGTTGCTCAGCAAGGCTCCAGAAAAATGTAATTACACCTCTCTCAAAGTCACAGAGATCACGTCTATTCAAGCTGTGGTGACCAATATAATGGACAACTGAATGTATCTAGGAAAATAACAACCTTAAACATAATAGGACGTTAATTGCTTAAAAAACCCTGGTTGGAAGCACTCGTTTTCTATCATTCTAATTTTGATCTGCTGACATTTTTTGCAGCGACTTTGACGCATCAAACGCATCAACACATTTTGTCAATTGTCTGTCGCGCGCGAGTCGCTCCCAGCATACTTCAGCAGTTCTCTGTAATGGGAGAAACAGCATTACTCTAATGCTGATGACTTATTACTGTTTAGGAGCGGAACATGAAAGCTGTACAGGGGAATGTCAGGCCCAGCCTGAGGCTGGCGTCTCCTCGCCGACAAGCCCCTGCACTGCCAACCCCACTCAACTGCGCTTTGTTATGTCTCTGTTCCACTCTCCCTACCATGTTTCCAGCGTGGGGCGCTCGTCCCACCCCCCAGCTACCAGCCGTGTCCCTCTACAGTCCCTATCATCCAGCCTAGTGCAGCTCGCCCCCTGCTGGTACAAAGTAAATTCCTAGGGGGTCGTTGTGTAATAACTTAAAAGACAATGACCACAATAAAGCTAAGTGCCTAAGAATGTTAATAATTAACTGCTCAGGCCAAAAGAGTGCATTGTTTGAAGTGGACTCTTCTGCTGATAAAACTGAAGGATTTTATGTTCACTGTTTGTTTATGTATCATTAGTGTGAGAAATTGCATTTCAAAGCTCACAGTGGGTGGGAATTTTGTGTGCTGTTAATCACTGCCTGGATTAACCAATAGGCAGTGAGTTAACCTGGATTATTATTCACAGGGCAAAGTAACCCCACCCACTGTAACTATGTGAAGCCCCAGTGCTCTGGTAACTAATATGTGGTGGTACATCTTTCAGTGCTCACAGCAGACAGGAGTCAATATCCTGAACACAGTGATAAACAAGACCGGGAGCTCTCTACTGTCATTAGGACAAAGCACTTCATCTTGCAAGGTTCCAAACCTGAGTCTCATTTTTTTTAAAGCATGCCTATTGGCAGAAACATTAAATTGTTTTACACGGACATTGTCGACATCCTATTGTATCGTAATAAATTTGGTTGGCCGAAGCCGCATAATACCAGAAGCAGACCTGTCCCATAGGCTCCCCGAGTGCCAGACAGATTTTTAGGTGTGAAATGGGGGATGGTCCTTTACAATGCACATCCAAGCTAAACTTTGTGTTACATGGAACCATATTAAGGCCATGAAGATACCAGTGGCTCCAGATTGACCGTACAGTACGGCGAATTCCTGGGCTGATTGTCTTTATTGGAAACTCAAAAACAAATCAGGCGGAAATTAGACGTTCCTTAAGATCAATAATTAATTATAATTAATAATTAATAATTGTCTGGCAATTAATCAATAATTAATTGCCAGACAAATTAACCTGAGGTAAAACTGAAATATCAAAAAGAAACCCAACCCTTTGCATTTTTAAGGGGCCGCTACTTGTACAGGCTGGCTTGTTTTAAAGCAAGGACAGCATAATAATCCAGAGTCTCCCAGTGCACGGTCAAATCAGAGTGGACAGAGGCGTGTTATTTAAGACCCAACTGACTGCCTCATGTCAAGCACTGAAATCTCTGCCTGTGTATAATCAGCATGACAGTCAAGCTCATTCTCAAGGCTGATAAGCAGATTTCTGGATTTATGGACCATGGATCAGTGGGTTATATCGAATTTGGATTTTAACTATATATAGATGTGTCGTGAATTAGGCCCAGTAGAATGTTTTTTTTATTAAATCACACAAAATTGGCTAATTAGTATGGCAGGGCATTTGGGTGTTGCAGAAATGCCCAATATAGTCCATTGACATTCAGTTAGGCCATTTGGGGTTTGTAAATTGCCCATCGTGTGTGACTGTATGTGTGCCCGGCGACTGACAGGCACCTCATAGAGGCTGTATCCCAGCCTCTACCCTGTTCTGTCACGGAGAAGCTCCACCACCAAACCTACCTCATGCATGGATAGAGGACAGACTTCCTATTCACATTTGTTGAACACCACATCTGTGCGAACATTAACAGCCAAAGATTTGCTGCATGCTTTTCCAACCTCTTCCAGAGAAACTCGAAAGAAAAAAATACACAACAGCCTCAGCCAATATACTTCTACCTCCCAATCATTAATGTTCTTACAGTTTCGCTGTTGTCGGTGTAAGGGATTTTTGTACGCCATTGAAATTACCCGTAATTTTCTTTTCATTCTAAGCGCGCATTTAAACCAAGGACAACTTGTGATTGCTTGTGACTGAACTGCACGGCTGCCATCCCTCGGAGGGAATATTGCTTTCTAAAATTCCTTTCAGTCCGTGTTTCTACGCACGCGATTAATGTCACCTCTGTAATGAGGAGACACGTCCTTCGCATTGTGTAATGGCGGCCCCCAGCCTCTGCTGGATTCATATGAATAACTCTCCATGTATTGCCGGCCCCTCCCACAGCCCGCTGTTCGCTTCCTGCTACAATGCAAGCTGTGAAACAGCGGCTTACTGGTCAAAGCAAGTCGCTAAAGGTCAAAGAGATGACAAAGAACACAGGTGCTACATCGCTGTGCTAATTACCGGTGAGGAGCCGTCTGGAAGGGTAGACACTAGTACATGACTCGGTAACTGCTTGGTGGGAGTGTGCTGAGCCGCGTTTTATATTCAAAGGCCATAATGCTTCCATAGTGCGATTTATAATTTACTTCAGGATTTTTTTGTGCTATTCAGAGGGTTGGGCTGTGACTGAGGCGGGAGGGTCAGGGTACTTTGAAATAGCTTTATTTTCACCCCGCTGGCCACTATGAGGCTGGAGGACCCGCACAAAGTGTTGGACAGCATCACATAATGCTAACCTGGAACAGCCCTGCTCCGCATCCAGCAAAGGGTCCCCTGAAGCTCCTGACGACCCCATCCCGCCTGTTCCAGTCTCACTCCTTCCTGTCCCTCAGCAAAGATCCCATGTTACATATGTCTACTGCTTACTGTCCTCACCCTGCAGCATTTTTACAGACCTCTACAGTAACAGTGATAATTTAACCAAGTCCATTCATCAGCTCATTGTCACACCCTAGGATGCTTTCAGCACCTTTCATAGTTATTTAACAGATGCTTTTATTTAACGCAATGCACAATTGAGAGGGACATGACTAACAACCCTTTAATACCCCCTGGTAACAAGAGTATTCTGGGGTACCTGACTTTCGCTGAGGTAGAAAGGACCCCAATTGTATATTCCTCTTATTAAAAAAAAAAATGCTACGTATTAACATTATTCCTTTTATTATAATAGTTTCAGTTGCATGGACATCTGCCCTGCATACCGTACTGTATTTACCGTGTCTACACTTGCCAGCGTCGCTTTGATGTGGACATGCTTTCATGCTCGTCGCTACCGCAATGGACCAAATCCAAATTCCACTAGCCTGGTCTTGTGGCAATAAAGGAATTGTGCTTGTGTTAATATAAGTATTAGGATTAATTTTATTGCTGTAGAAAGCACTGTGCAAGCTAAAATAACCAATGAGGATGCATCTGTTACGAGTCCTTTCCTTTGGAAATTCCATACTTCAGTACATCTTTAAATACCTTTTGGTACAAGTACCCTGAACTCCTCCTAATTATCGGTTTATGTGACTTTGCAAAAGAACCTGCCCTCTTCAGCTTTTACATTAATAGGAGGCTTCTAGTTATTAATTAGTAACCCTGAAAGCCAATAATTACCTTCATAATCACACCTGTGAAACAGACAGAATATTTGAGGATTCCACCCATCATTTATAAACTCTGGTATCTTTTATCATAAATAAATTATATTAAATTAATTGATAGATTTTTATGCACAAAAATATTAATGAAATAGATTACATGAAACAAAAATAATTACTGAAAATATGTGCTGCTTTTCAAACAGATTTTACGCAGCTAAAAATATCAGCTGATTTAATTTTACAATCTTAGGAAGTAAACAGGCCTCAAGTTTTAGTTCAACAGCTATTTACTTACTGATAAGATTTCCAATTTGTCAAACTCAGACAGTCTTGAAGTAACATAAACATAAAATAAGCCATCTTATAACTTTAAAACAAGCAATTAATATGTAGTTGCACAATTTCTCTCAAACAGGAGCGAATTTAGAGTATATTGTCTGTAAAGGGCTGATGGGTACTGGGGAAAAACGGAGGGGAATATAGATGATCTTTGCAGTATTCAAGCGAGGATGGTAATAGACTGTACAGTACCAGCGCGACAGCGGTAATGAAATTCCTCGCACATGCATATTCTTATTTCCTATATTAATTATCAGTTCTTTTCTTCTGTTAAATTATTCCCACCCCAACACCACCTCGTGGCAGGGTCAAGTAAGTAATTTAGTAGTTAAGATATTTCAAAGCAAATATGGACATGTTTAATTTTACACTGTACTGTTGGTGCCTTGGTGAAGAGGGGGTGGGGTGTGAGCGGTTTTGAGGCACACGGGAATAGGGTGGGGGTGGTTTTGAGTCACAGGAGAATAGGGAGGGGGCGGTGTTGAGGCACACAAGAATAGGGTGGGGGGGGGTTTGGGGGACACCGGAAACGGGTGGGA
>JAODKM010000039.1:9408833-9425612 GCA_026780845.1 Petrocephalus sullivani
CCAGGGGGGGAAAACCCCCTGGCGGCCCCTCACCCCCCTGCCCCCAAACCCCCCCCCCACCCCCCCCCCCCCCCCCCCCCCAATCCCCCTGAATCGCAGGGCAATGCAGTAAACTGCCTCAAAGCTCCAAGGGATATGGCGGCCCCCTGCGGGTTGTGGGCTGTCGACCTAGCACCAAGAGCCAGCAAAATAAAAAAGCTGGATATGAACCGAGAGTAAACATTTGTTGCCGGATCTCTCGGAAAGCCGGGCGAGTGTAGCGGATCAGTGTGTGACAAACGGTCTCTATTACAGAGACAGAAGGGGGCGACTGTGGCAGCTTTGGGAGATAAGACGGCGGAACGATGGTATCGCAGGGCTGATTTGCTGAAGCACGTCACAGGCCATTTCCCCAGGCTGGCGGCGCTCGCTGCTCTCATCTTTCTCTGCGTTGGCGACGGAACTTCTTGGCTTTTCTTTTTTAATGCTAGCTCTTGCGGATGCTTCCATAGCATCAGGCCCAGGTGGTTTTCCCCAGATTACATACCTGGCCACACACTCTCCCCAACACACTGGGGCATTCCAAAACCCGTCCTCTTATAAGCGGATGCTGTGGTCATAATTGATTTTATTAAAACACTGGGGGGTGGCTTGGTTTTTTGTGTATGCGCGTTTGGTCCAAGGGTAAAGAAAAACACACCACTGAGCATGAATAATTCAAACTGCACCCCTTCTTCCTACCTGAGGAGCATGGCCTGGAGGGAAACTAGCGCCCCCTGGCTCCTGCTGGCCAGATAAAAGAGTGGAGGGAGCATGGTCTGGAGGGAAACTAGCGCCCCCTGGCTCCTGCTGGCCAGATAAAAGGGTGGAGGGTGGGCCTTGGAAATGCCTTAGAAATGGCATTTGGCTTTGCAGCGGGCGGAGGCCGGGCTGCGCCAGGGGAGCAAGCACGTTTAAGTTGCATGGCAGCTAACTGCCTTTTGCTTTTATGCAAAGTGGCAGAACCTGGCTATGTGACTTAAACCACAGCAGGTTCAAATTCCTGGTGAAAGGAGGAAAGGAAAAAAAAAACAAAGAAAAACTAGTACCGTATCCAAGGTAACAAGAGTTCCTGCTTAAATCATTTGACGAAGACGGACATTGAACGATGATGCTGTCCTCACTAACAACAACAAGAAAGAGCTTTAAACTGCTCGATCAGAAAACACTTAATCTGAAGAGACAGGCCAGATTAATCTTACATTGTTCATTTGCCAGGGTATCCGCGCAACTCCTAATTACACAAGCGATGCTGCGGGTAACGAACAGATTAAGAGAGAAGCAAGTACCCCACTGAATAGGTTAACTCTGTATAATAACCCAGCATCGACATTTTTGAGTGGTAGCTCTTGATGACCTTTTATGGAGTATGACAGTTCGATCAGCACAATGTTTAACAACCCCCCCCCCCCCCCCCCAATCTTATGACTTGTATATACAGGGATGGTGAACAGATCCAGACAATGAGGCTACTGAAGGACTTTATGTTTATGACAATTGAAGATGGAATGGAAGTGCTTGGAAGGAGCTGTTCCTGAAGCTGGACACTCACCTGGAACATAAGCTTAAATGACCTCCCACCTTCCACATATTTGCATAACACAGTGCTAGCGAGCTTTTGTCATCAGAACAACTAGTCAAAATAAAGAAAGTCAAATGTAACTTATTGGTTGAGAGAGCAAGTCTTTACTAGTGCAATCGTCAAATATGAAGTGGTCAGAATCCACAAATGCAGGGGGCTGTGTGTGTGTGTATATATATATATATATATACACACACACACACACTGTGTGCTGTAATGTATTTGTATTACTCCTACTACTACTACTACTCCTACTTCTACTACTACTCCTACTTCTACTACACACAACACATCACAATCAGTGTTCAATTGAAGGGCATAGCGCTCCGCAAATCACAGACACAGTAACATCTGTTACAATACTATCATAGCATGCACAAGATTTCCTGTTTCATTTCACTTCATTCTCAGAAGCAGCCAGCTAATTACCATATCATATTTATTAACCTCATAGATGTACTGTTCAGAAAAATATTAGGTTTGCAATCACAGCAATGCTGCAATCATTCATTCATTTTCTTCCCCTCAGATAGCTATTAATTTTATTTTGTGACAATAAATTTGCGAGCCTGTTATTTGAGTCGCTTTCGGCTTTGTTTCGGGGCCGGCTGTGCGGTTCCTGCGGCCCTTTGTTGACTAACACTGCTAGTCAGATAGGAAGGCGACGCAGACAGTTTCAGAGCTGAGTTATCTCTGTAGCCCAATAAATAAAGCGGGCCAAAAGCGTCCGTGAAATGAATGAAACGTGACGTGGCACAAATTCCGAGTGGTTATCGAGCGGCGGCAGCATGTGCCTTCCGTTTCTGGCCGACAGAGTACAAGCATGGCGATTGCGTTCTGGGCCAGCCGTGGCAGGGCCCTCTCTGACAGGCGTGCAGATGCAGGATCCCAGCGTGAGCCAATGCACGCGCAGGAGCTCAGGAGGATCCAGCCGTGCAAAATCGCCATTATGCTTCCAGGAAAGGCGTCATGCGCAGGAAAGATCAGCAAAAATGTGTTAAAGGGGTTTCCAGCTAAATAAAACAGCCTCTTGCTCAAAAACTGCAGGCAGAAATGTGGCATAATATCATTGACAGTGAACTGGACTGTACATCATAATATATTGGATGGATGGATAGTCTTTTTGCATGACATCATGGAAACCCACTTCTGGGACATAGGAACACGCAAACCCCCCCACTCCCCCCCAAAGAGCTGCTAAACTGCAGAATTCCCAGTCTGTGTCCCAAAAACACAGCTGGTACACCAAACGTGGAGTGGCCAATTAGGAGACTCCAAAGGATTCCCAGTGGCCCCCTTAGCTGTTATGCTGGTCAGAAACAAAACCATTTAATAAGTTCAAAATTATACAACAGTACTTCAGAACTCTGCACAGAAACGCGCACATACGAGGCCCGCACCTCTGTGTGACTGCTTGTCATTTAGAACCAGCTGAGCGCAGTGCATGCTTACGGAAGTGCCAAAACTAATCGCCTGCTAATATTAATCACTGACAGTTCCTCAAACGATGGATATTAGAAAAAGAATAGTTGGGACTGAAAAATTGCAAATTTTTTAAAGTGTGTAATTTTTCTCCTTATAGCAGTGCAATATATTGTAATATTTTATTTCCATATAATATTATTTATTCTTTGGGCACGTTATTTTTTAAGAACTCCACAGTAAAAAGTCAATTTATATTTCAAATAGGTGTAGGGGAAGCTGACCTGTTGGATAAGCTGAGTCATCAGAGCACGCATTATCTCATCAGGGGAGGAGCTTATAGCTGTGACAAAGCTTTCAGACAGAATTATATATATTTATAAAAAAAACACATTGTGTTTTTGGAACATTGAAGCATGTGACTCTATTCTAGTATACGCCAGATGGTGGCGTAATGGTTAGGGATGCGACCGTGCAATTGAAAGCTTGCTGGTTTGAGTCTCTGACCAGAAAGTACCACTGAGGTACCCAGAGCAAGTTATCGTCCCTTAGCACTGCTCCCTGGGTGCTCAAGTAGCTTCCCACTGCTATATCACCTGGGTTAAATGCGGACACATTTTGTTGTTGTGTGATGTAGTGTTTCAACAATGACAATTTTTCACCGAGAATAAAATTATGAACAATGAGAAATTGCATCAAAAGGCCCCTTTAAGATTAATTTCCGGGATGCTATTATTTTGAAAAATAATGATATGCACCTACTGTACAATGAATATAGCGGGAACTGATGCATCGATAGCTCTACCACTGCACTTAAAGGATTCAAATTTCAGGAGTTTGAGTTCTCTAAAGCCCTACAGTGACAGTGGTTGGGTTTATTCGTATTAATCATACTCATTTCATCCGCACACTTACAACTTTGTGAGTTGAGAATCAAATGTTGCCAGGCAGCTGCCAACCAGGTGAGACAGCTGATTTAGACCAACGCGACTGGGAAAAGTGGCCAACTACCAATCAAAGTTTTTCAGATAAAAATGTGTTTCCCAGTACCAGTGGGTAAATGCCTGAGCAACATTGGTCAACAGTATTGCCCTGCAACAGTGCCCAGAAGGTTACTCTGTGTATCATCACCTTGACACTCATGTCACACATAATTTTCTTTTCATTCCAGGATGTCCAGAGCCTATGCAGGAAACTGTAGGTTCAAAGCAGGGATCATTGCAGCTTTTTCTACCCCAAAAACTGCTTACTGTATCTTTGCATCATGTCACCTCCATGCCTGTCTGGCCATGGTCTTTCCCGGTAAAAAGTGACCCTTTTAATCAACCAGTTAATTTGCTGCCAAGTCAATGAGTTTATCTGTTCATCTTCCTAAACCAAGATGCTTCCACAAAATAGATGGCAATGATCATCAGTCACAGAATGGGATTCAACCCCAGACAAGCAAAGCATTAGGAGCTTTTGTTAACCCCACAACCACCTTGGACTGTCATATATGCATCCATCCAAGAATTTAATGCTGAATATATTATATATAACAATACTTTGTATCTAAATAAAATCCTGAATCTCCACCAACACACTATAAAGCACATATCTGTTAGAGGCTTTATGAAAAGGTGACTTTGAATGATATTTGACTGTGCCGCTTACCATGTGCTTCTTTGCTTCCTCATTTCCCAGTTTCTGGCTGTATTTAGCCGGAATACAAGTGTCTAATTATCTTCTTATTCCATATACAGATGGCATTGCTGTTTCAGGCTGAATTACCTGACAGGGAAACGTCTGTACTGAAAATTGGTAGCAGCTATTTCTGTGTGTGTGTGTGTGTGTGTGTGTGTGTGTGTGTAAAGAGAGAGAGAGTGAGAGACAGCATTTCATGCATGTCACATGCGTATTGTGTATATACTTATATATTTCCCAGCATTGATGTTTTAATGATTCCAGCAGAATGTACAGACACTGACACAACCAAATAATTACAAAATGGAAAATTAAATCTTATGGAATATTTTGCCGTTAGAGTTTCTCCCTGGGGTTGGGGGGGGGGGGGCTGGGGGGGGGGAGGGGGGGGGGGGGGGGAGGGGGGGCAGGACAAATCAATTTATTTTTAAATTAACTAAACTGGAGTCCTAATAAAGAGAAATTCTTCCAGAATGCAGCCTCCCAAAAAGCACTCATCTTTGACATTATAAATGAATTTGCTGTCTTCTTTAATATTTTATTTGTTTGTTCAGTAATCCATTCTTTTATCATTAAATTGATTCATTAGATTTTATATATTTCCTTACTTGTTAGTTTATTGATTAATTTATTCGTTGATTGTTAATTTGTATTAACTTATTTATCCGATCATATATCTATTGATTCATTGATTACATTTTATTTATTTATTTAGTTTATTAATTTACTTAATTTTGTTTATTTCCTTCGGAAGCTCCATGGCACTGAAGTGGCCGTGTTTAATTATTCACGACTCTCGGCAACCCACCCTCTCCTTTGTTAATAAATTGAAACCCGGAGCCGTCCCATTCCTCCTGTTGGTGAAGTGGCTGTTGATGCCGGCTCTCATCCGCCTCGCCTTTTTATCGCTCTCCGCTGCCCCAGCTCTTCTTTGCCATGTCTGAGGGTTCTTCACTAAACAGAAGTCATCTACCGCGGCGATGGTGCAGCGCATACGGGCCAAAGCCGAGTTATTGCACTTAAGGAAACCGAAGAGTGCTTTCTGTGTGCCTCTCATTCTTTTTTTCCACATTTCCATCCCATGAGTCTCACAAGACCCTCTTTGAATAGACCAAACAATGAAACTTCTCAATTTCATTGTGTATAGCTTTCCATTAATTTCCATTGCCAAAACATTTTCCGACACACTTCTGCTGTTTAAATCTGAATGTCCCAAAGCTGGACTTTTCTATTATGTTCCCATTATGCCCCAGAGTTGGTGTTCTGCCTGCACTAGGGAATAGTTTATTATTTTCCCAGTCATCTACCCAAGCACGGGTTTCTGCCATGTTTACCCTCATGTTGTGTTAGTCTGCCATAACAAATGCAAAAAATCCTCAGAATTCAAGCCTTCCAGTACAGGCCAGGATAACGTTCAGTCACGCTAATGGAAATGTTCTGGGACATTACAACGTGGGCCGTGGGAGGCAGACCTTTCTGGGCCTTCTATGGGTTTAGAGGTTCAGATTTCAAAATACTTTGCAACATATATTTGTAAAATGTATGTACCAGTCTGAATAAATTTTCAAAAACTTTATAAACTGTAAGGAAAAGCAAGCCGATTCCCTAAAGCCCTCTTCTGTCTTTGCTTCTAAATTCCTCACTCTATTCCAAGGCATTTTGCTTGACAATTATCACGGTTATGGTAACAGATAGGGAAACATGCTATTTTTCAACAACATTCAAAGGTGCCCAAACAACTCAGAAGAACGCATTAGGCTGAAATTCCACAAAAACATTTCAAAATGTTAACGGTAAGCTGACAACTTAATTATACCTTAAAAACATGAAAAATGGTACAGTAAACACAAAATGGCTGGGTCATTACGGCGATAAGATCATTGTTAAACCTGTGTAATACATCATTTATTTAATAGTGCTTCTGGAAGAGTTTGGTATTAATCAAGTTCTCTTTTTTCAGTTGTTCTTTAATTAGCTGTCGAGGCTAGTCATAGAATGACAAAACCCATTTGCCTGAGGCACATGATTTTTTATTCGTTTTTTTTTTTCAGATTTTTACACAAAGATCTGGTTTTCATACTGATCGATATTCAAAACTGATATTTAAATGTGTTCATTGAAGGTGCAGCTTAGGAGATGAGCATTATTGCTTATGGTGATATCTGGGTGAATGCGGGCCCGCTCTTCGAAATGCTCCATCAGTGCAGCCACGTTCACACACTGCGGAGGATTTACAGTCATTACTTCACCCGAGTAAGTTTTCTTGGCTGTTGGTGAAAATCCTCACAAACATGGGGACAACATGCAAGCTCAGAAGACACAAGCAGGACTCGAACATGCAACCCACTATATCAAATAGCAAGCTTTATAAATGGATTTAGCTAAATATGTTACCTAGGGGGCGACATGTGGCCCTGCAGGGTCAGACGCTGTGCCCAGGATCAGAATATCACGTGATCGGCAGAGTGATTCCCCCATTGGCTCTCTGACCAAGGACTTAATCGCTCAGATGCTGTACTGGCTGACCCTGTTCTTTTCTATTGTATTTCGCTTTTTATAGAAGCATCAGCTAAAGAAATGCAATGCCATTAGGTGTAAACTGAAACCTGCCATGGAATAGAAAACAAACAAAAAAACTAACAATTAAAGGAGGAGTGGTATATCCATCGCATGCTGATCGACCATTTGTAGAGGAGAGGAAGTAGCTCCCTGTCGTTACAGAGATTCAAATATAGGACATACATGTATGCAATATGCCACAGGGCTTACCTAACTAGGTTATGTGCCAGGTGTCTTAAGGTATACTTAAAAAGTAATCTCAGACAGGCCTACATATTCTCCAAAAGGAGCACATTTTGAAGAAATGTTCAACATCAGTAGCAGGTCTGTGTATTCCTAAAACCTGTGTTAACTGGTGATCTATAATCACTTATTTGTTTACACGCCACAACCTGGATCAGGATAAGTGGCTGCATGATTGATAATAACAACAACAACAACAATAATAATAATAACAACAACAACAATAATAATAATTAGCCCGTAGTGCCTGATGCTGAATGATTCTGCAATCTGACTTTTGATTCTCGTTTCTATGTTGAACATGTCTCACCTATAAATTCACATTCATAGTCTGCTCCTCTCTAGTTTGACTGGATGGCCTGAGGGAGGAGCATGTAATGATTTCACTGTACCCATGAACGCATGACTTTGAAACTTGGCCCGCAATTGTGTTCCCTTCAGTGTGCTGGCATCCCATCTGGAGTGTCCCCTGCCCGAACCCTGGGCTTCCAGGGGTCGACTCCAGGCTCACTGAACCTCCACACCGGATTAGTGATTATAGAAGGTGGATGGATGGCTCCTTCATGTCAGCTCATTTCTACACCAGTGTCCTGTCCATTGATAGCCATTGACACATCCCTGGTCCCCTTTAGGGCTGGCACGTGTTGTTCCTGTCACTTTTATCTCTATGTACTCTTTAGCAATGTCTGAAATATTTTCCTGTGATGCCAGAGGAAAAAAAAAATCAAAACAACGTATCAATCTGTCAGATTTAAAGAAGCCGCTTAACGCCGTGTCAGTAGAGCCTAACCTTGTTCCTGACTTTGGCTGCCGTTGAGGGAGGGGCCTCTGTAGATGATTCCAGGCTTCTGGGCTGCTTTGAAGGCTCCTCCCCTGTGAAGAGTGAGTTACTGTGACAGAGTCTGTAGTTGGGGGGACCTGTGCCGCCTCCGGTCGGCGGGACACAGCCGGGGGCTCAGCTGCAGCCTTTTCTTTGAGCTCCCAGTAAATTGAGTAATTTAAAATCGCACATAAAATGCCTGTCAGGAGCTGCATGACCGCTGGCTTCTCTGCAGTCACAAGCGCGCACATGCCCATGTATACACGCAGGCATGCACACACACACAGGCATGCATAAACGCACACATGCAGGCATGCATACACATGCACATAGGCAGGCATGCACACACATGCACATAGGCAGGCATGCATGCACACACAGGCAGGCACGCACGCACACACAGGCATGCACACACACGCACATAGGCAGGCACTCACACGCACATAGGCAGGCACTCACGCACACACATGCACATAGGCAGGCATGCACATAGGCAGGCATGCATGCACACACAGGCACGCAGGCATGCACACACATGCACACAGGCAGGCAGGCACGCACACACATGCACATAGGCAGGCACTCACACAGGCACGCAGGCATGCACATAGGCAGGCACGCATGCACACACAGGCACGCACACACATGCACATAGGCAGGCACACATGCACGCAGGCATTCACACACACACACACACACACACACATATGCACATAGTCATGCACACACATGCAAATAGTCAGGCACGCACACACACACAGGCACGCAGGCATGCACACAAATGCACACACGCAGGGGACTCTCCATTCATTTCTATGGGCATAACCCTAATCCCAGTCAGGACACCCTTAACTACACACACATATTAGACAGCAAAGGCAAAGTCATGCAGGCTTTCACACACTCATGGCCTGTCACCTGCTTTGCAGACACAGAATTAAATTAATTTTATTGCAGTTCACCTGGGTATATTGAACCGAACAGGGTGTACCGAACGGTTTGAAAAAATACAGAAAAATATAACGGTTATATATGTATATATATATGTATTAGGGGTGCAATGGTTTTTGGTGGTTTTTCTAACCGAATACTGAAAACCGTTGCACCCCTAATATATATACTATTATTTTTTTTACTTTGTTTATTGCTGTTTTCTGAGTTCGTAACTTCTTTTCAAGACAGCGGTCGCATTGTGTTTCAGAATCGGGCTATTTGCATAACCAATCGACAGCGGTCGCAGCCCTCTCCCGGTGGTTTCAGATACGGCAGGGGTGCCCGATCTTACCCGCAAAGGGTCGGTGTGTATGCAGGTTTTCGGGATAACCCTTTTACCTCAGCTGTTCAAACCCAGGTGTGAGAACTCTTCTGCCAATCAGTTCTATAATTAGTAATCTAATTATGGAGTTGCAGGGAAAACCCACATACACAGAGGCCCTTTGCGGATAAGATTGGACACCCCTGAGATACGGGATTCCGTTACATGATAAAGGTACTCAAACCTCGTTATAGTATCCCCTCCCAAACACATTTCAGCTGCAAAGTGATTTCAGACCTGTACGGAGTACCTAGGAGTGAAGCGGAAACCGACCTGAGACAAACATTTTACATTACTTTATACTGCACTTTGCTGTATTTAATATTGCCTGTTTTTGTCAGTATGATGTGTTCCGTTTTTATAATAAATTGTGTGATTTGACTTCATCTGTCATGCCTCTAATTACTCTTACATTTAATATTGTCTCTGCAAATGTGAGTAGCAGTACCTTGTTGATTTAAAATCAAAATACCTGTTAGAGCTAAGATAACATTAATATACCGAAACCAAACCTTCTGAAAATTGCAAAACACTCAAATTATTTTGTCTACCGCTGTTAACTTCCTTGATGGTAGTAGTCACATTACCACTTCCATCTAAAGGCATTACCTTATAAAACTTGCAGTTAACCGTGTTTTATGATGCCCTGGGAACATTACTATCAATCATTACCACATCATCACTATGGTAAACACAATTACTTATCTTTAAATATGTACTCAGTGTGCATACATATATTTATATCTGTACAAACAGGTTAAGTGGAAAACTGCCAGTAGCTTATATCTCCACACATGATGGTCTGTCTGCAGTGTTTTTGCCACGTAAACGAATGAATAAATATTCCACATTTCTCGCACTGACAAAAAGCAGTTTCGATTAGCTGAGGGATTGTAATTGGCCAAAATCCCCCATTGCTTGTATAACCATTTCTGATTCAATGCTGCCAAATTCCCTGCTGCCACTCATCTGTTGCCGTCTACAGTTAACATATGCAAATAGCCATTTGGAGACCACGGACGTTGCATCGGTGATAAGGATTTGGATATTAGGCTGGAGAGGCTCGGCCTCATGCCGGCAATTTCTCAGTTTGTGATAAGGTGCCTTTAACATTGGCGGAGGTGTTAGAATGGTGTGCCACACCTGGGCTGAAATATCAAATACCGAAGAGCTATTTAATCTGATCAGTAGCAGTGATTTTTGCGTTTCTCCCGCCGTGCATGGAAGCTGACTATTTTTCCCGCCTTTGAGGGGTTGGGCACATGACGCTCGATTTGATTTAAGTGGCTCGTACTTGCAAAGGAATTAAAAGTGATGAATTATGATTGAAAGCAGTTTCACAGACCGGACAAAGGCTTCAAGATCCGCACAAACTGTTTTAACTGGAGACATGAAAGGATGTCAAAGATGAAGGAGTCAGGACATGCAGCTATAGCGTGTTATAGACTTTTTGACATCACTCATTCCACCAAGCCGGAACCTTCGGGCCGACATCTAACTGTCGGAACCTGGAGCGATATAGACTGGAAGGCCTCAAAGGTGTCGGAACATCACGACATCTGCTGGCTGTCCTCCTTCCAGGACTAGGGCATTCACCTACAGCAGATGAGGGGAATCTGCTCCCCTTTTAGCCTGAAAACACCCATAACCTACCAGCTACTGGGTCGTCTTCCCCTCACCACGGTGATGTGCTCCAGGAGGCTAAACGCATATCTGTGATAAAGCTGCCAGAGGACATTGCAGCCCAAGTCTAAGGAAAACCAATAATTTTGCACCAAAGACAGGCACTGAAACATCTTCCCTTTTGCCTTCTTGAATTTGGATAGGAAAATCCAGGGTGCCTATTTTGTTAAGTTATAGCTACTGACATCTAATTTCCTTCCATGGAAACCCTTAAAAAGTAAATACATCAAGAAAAAAAAATCTATTGCATTGTAATCCTTGCTGACCGAGGTCTAAGAGGTAATGGCATCTATCTGATTTGATTGTAATTTCCAGGTGTGACCCAGGTTGTAATCGAATCTGAGCGTCGTACCGGAATGTTCCGGCAGCCCGGTGCCCATTACTGCTGCACAAACCCTGTTATTGCTGTTGTGGCTGGAGTTTTTCACTCACACACTTGATGCTCTCTGCCTATTTATTTATAGGCCTGTCATATGCCTTGGATCCTCGCCTTGAGGTTCCTGTACCGAGCCCTGTATACAAGCGACTGGCAAGGCAATACAGAGGAAGGGTTGTGTCACGATTTTGCAGCCTTAAGCTTTAATTTGTGGCATTAGATGCATTTTGGACTTTGGTAAATTAAATCCACCTTGTGCACTGTAAACTGAAGAGTCTGCCTTAGACATTAGACCTACGTGTCTGGCAATTGTCTTCGCTGACATGTGCATGGAAAATCGTCTCTCTAATTGCCACGTTACTGGCATAAAAATTGCCACTGCCATCACAGCGATTTAGTTATGATGACCATGCATGTCTCCCTGGATCTAATGAATACACTTTAGGGCGGACTGAATAAGGTGAGTCTGATGTTTGGTAAAATCAGTCATTTGGCTCTTTTGCTCTGTCTGTCTGCTTCTCGGCCACGATAGGGCAGCTGGGAAAGCTGACGGATGTACAGGCATCCCTGAGAATTGCAGGCTGATTGTATGACATATCAGAAATATGCTTTTCGTGTGAATAAGTGATCACACCTGTATTCTCACTGTGACCAACAGTGAATTGCTTCATTTACAGGCATTAAAAATTTATAATAAGAAAAGACCTTGACCATGTATCTTCCAGCTGTTTAACCAGTACAGGTTTATAAGTGGCCTGGGGCTTATCCCAGGAGGCACAGGGTAGACCTTGGACAGGATGCCAGTCAATTTCAGGGCACAGACTATTGGAAATTTACTGACTGCATGATTTAGGCCCACGGGAGGAAACTGAGGTACCTGGACCTGGAAACACTGGGAAAAGTGTAAACTCCATGCAAAGGAAAATAGCCGGATTTAGACGGCGTTACCCACTGAGATGGCATCACACAAAACTAACTATTTTAAATATTGAAGGTATATAGAGGACATTAGTGTCTTAGAAGTGACACCTTCTGCGGAGACTGTGTCAGACTATCCTGCGGAGACTGTGTCAGACTATCCTGTGGAGACTGTGTCAGACTATCAGCTACCTACCCAATAAACAAACAAACAAGTAAACAAACCAATATTAGGTGTCACATACAAAAATCATAAAATGCAAATAAGGATGCAAATGGTATTTTGCAAAAAATGCAAAAAAGGGTTGTTTCCCATAGAACCTGTTGGCATAAGTTGTTTTTTTTTGCATTTTTTTTTCCAATTGCAAATGAGTCATATTTTATTTATTGACAACAGACTCTCATATTCATAAGCTCTTAGCCTTTCTCTATTGTCCCTATAAATTTAATTACCTGGCTGAAGTGGGACTAGCCCAAGGCAAGTTGAGCTAGAACAAAATTTTAATCTAACTGTAAACCAATAAAATGCAATAAAATGCCACTTGTTATAATAACATTCACAAGAGTCTGGCATCCAGCTCACCTATTTGCCTACAAGCCTTTTATTCCCCCCCCATAAACCGCTGCTGAATCTACACTTTGTAATGTCAACATGTACCTCTCAGCTGTAAACTTTGAAGGATCTCCTCAGCAGAGGGACTTATATGAACATCAAAACAAATTTAACAGTAATTACCAGTTGTGATTTATAATGATCAGCTGCATGTCGCATGTTAATGGGAAGAGAACTTTTCAAACATCTTTTTAGATGTGACCCCACCCCTAAAATGCTCTCTTTGATATTTTACATAATGTCGTCCATATTTGTTAACTCTTTATTATCTCACCATAATGTCACAAGTTAAGTATTAGAAGATAAAATGCATATTTTTGCAAACCAGTCCAAGGTAAACCGGGTGTCCTTAAAAGAATGAGATTATAGAACGCTGTGAAAATGGCCTATTTCTAAATTAAAATTTTTTATTCCAAAATACATGTTAAAAGCATAGCAGAATATGGACTGAAACTGCCGGTGTGTGCCATCACCATCAGCTAGATTTCTTTGCTGCCAGACAACACGAGCAGGTAGTGGAAGGGCAGGGAGGAAATGACTGGGGGCAGTCCACTGACCCTTTTATGACAGCTTAGGCTGATGTCCCCAAAGACATGGCCATGAGGCATGTACAGTTTGGATCTAATGCTGCAACTGTATCTTCCTGCACAAGGCATGCTACTCAGATCCAAAATGCAGTAATTGATTACAGATTTAAGTGATGTTATAATGGCTTGACCCAACCTTCTCTATTTCCAACTGAGGGGTGGCCCCAATTGGTTCAAAATGAGATGCATAATTTGCTTTTCAGATATGGGGTGGTCATGTGAAGTTCAGCACAGGGGGTAACTTTAGCTTTGTGTATTTGTTGCTGATTAACGTCAGAGGATTCCCGGCCAGTACATCCCATGCCGACGAGAAGGCCCGACACCGTCATTACTCAGAGCGGGCGTGTTTGTTGAGGGGATTTTCTTCAGATGAATGTAATTAATCACGACAAAGCTGCTGTGAAAATCTCCAAGGAGATCATTGCGAATAGACACACTTCATTTGTGCAGCTGCAAAACACAGTGCCGCATGATTGTGACCAGGACTACGACAGAATGCATCTTTTATCTGCTCACTATTGTTCCCGAAAGCGGGCAGCCGGGTGGCGTGGTGGGTAGCGCTGGGGCCTCACACCTGCAGCTTTGGCTGTTTGATGCCACTCCCGCTCTTGATGTGTAGAGCTTTCACATTCTCTTTGAGATTTCTCACGCAGTATAAAAGCATGCAGCCAGGCACACAGACTGCATGTGTGTGTGGGCATGTATGTATTACGCGGCAGAGACCAGATCTCCCCACAATCTGATAAAAAAAACGATTTGATTTTATTGGGACGTTTTTCTGGTTAGAAAAGGGGAAACTCAGTTTTATAAAGATTTGTGACTGCAATCAAAAAACTAAACATGCCAAAAGTCTTGTGTTTCATTTGGTTACCCATTTGGCTGGGTATCCCTACACCTGCCTATGCAGGCAGGTGGTGTAGAGGTTAGAAGCACTACCATGTAATTGAAAGATTGCTGGTTCGAGTCCCAGACCCACAAGTACCGCTGACATACCCTGAGCAAGATACCGTCCCCAAACACTGCTCCCCGGGTGCTCACATAGCTGCCCCCTGCTGTGTCACATGAGTTAAAAGCAGAGGACACATTTCATTTTTGTGTGCTGTGGTGCGTCAACAATGATGATTAATCACCTTCACCCTCTTTCAATTCCCTTGTTCCTCATTCACCTCCTGGAAATCAAGCCTAAGGTGGGATGTCTGATGTTCTATTTACTGCTACTGCACTACTTTTATTTAAAGAAATATATTTAGTTTACAATTTTTAAAAAGTGTATCGTGAGTGACTAAGGACCCAGTCAAGAACCATTGATGTAAGGTGGCTCCTAAGATACATTTTAGGGTCTACAGGACTCCGTACCCCATAAGCAGTTTTCAAGATAGATTGGTGGACTATTTTTATGGTAGAGTTACACCAATGGAGCACTGTCTAGTTTTATCGACTTAAAGAAGCATAATTTTAATGCATAATCTAAAGACCATGCCTCATTGTAGGGTTGCTAAGCGTACTCATAGCTTTGACCAAAAATGTGCGATGAGGAGCAGAGGTGGATCTGAGCACGAAATCCAGGCTTCATTAGCGCATCACATAAATAATGTGCAGACAAGGTCAGCCGGCGGCCCCCCAAATTGCCAGCTCGGGGGGGAGCCCATGGCGGAAGCAGTGAGGCGAGGTGGACATGTCACAGGGAGGTGCTGCTTGCATACGTGCGCCAAGCCCCGCGGACGAATGAAATGTCACAGAGCACATAAAAATGCAGAAATCAGGCACAGACCAAGAAAACCAGACGCAGGGCCTTAGGCTGGGAGATCTAATTCATTTTGCATTATTGATAATTAAGCACTGGTGAACAAACTACCCCATCGGCTCACTTCCACATGCCCCCATTGCCATCTTACATGTAGTTGTGTGCTGACCCAATTATTATGATTCCTCTACTTTCTGTACATTACTCCTGCCATGCAGGCAGTCTGGCGAGCATCTAAAGATACACCCAAACGAGAAGTGCAGAGCAAAGCTCGTAACACTTGTATCTGAACTCAAATTACCAGACTACAGTGACCAGACAGTATAAACACTGTAAAGAGTTCACGGCAAGGCAACTGCAGTCAATATGTCAGCGGACAGTAGCGCTAAGGTCATTCACTAGAGAATACCGAAAAACAATAGCCACAAAAATAAAAACGATAAGCAATGCTCACCAAACTAAACTAAACACCAGGATACCAAACCTGCCACTAAGTACCCTTTTCTGCTGGGATGGGCCTGTCTGCGAGAAGAGGAGAATCTAAAAAAGGTGCTGTTTTACGTGGTGTCATCTCCAAGTGGGGTGGATATGATCAGCAGTGAATAAGACCTGCAGGCAGTACGGAAGGCCAGACACCACACACTCCCAAAGGGGTCCCCCCCAAAAAGGTGAAGTAATTGTGAAAGAAGCACTAGCCTCAGGTGGGGTTTGTCATAAGCAGCCTTGACAAAAAACGCAGAGCCATCCATCACCTGGCCTGTCAAGCTGTTTATGAATAAAACTGCCGGTCGATGAGCACGTCCGCGGCCAGCGACCCCTGGCTGGCATTTCGCTGTACGCTCGCCTTGAGTGCGCACCGAAAAGGGCCAGGCAGGGCCGGCTTGCTCTCCCCCGTTCAGATTCCAGCCCCGAAATGCCAGTCTCGGAGGACGCGAGCGCTTTTATAACAGCGTCAGCCTGGCATGTCCCCACAATAAAATTTTCAATATTCCCCGAGTGTCTTTCTGTCGAAAGACAACATTATGCGATCGCATTCCTCCAGCCGCAGTTCAGGCTGGAGATAAAACAGCGGCTTGCTGTTTCATGTGTAAATTTGCATACTTTTCTGTCTGTTCCTGGCCACCTATTTTGGATGTATGTGTAAGCCCTGTCCCCTGGCCCAATGGCGGAGTCCAAGTGGACAGCCGAAGGCTCTGTATGCGCGTAGCTCCGTCCG
>JAODKM010000039.1:9436572-9453604 GCA_026780845.1 Petrocephalus sullivani
GTCCTCGTGGGAGGTGCCAGGGCGCCGGACCTTGTGGGAGCTGCTGGGGTGTCAGGCCTCGTGAAAGCCGCAGGGGCACTGGGTCTCGCCGGAGCTTCAGAGGCGCCGGGCCTCGCGGGAGTTGCCGGGGCGCCAGACGCCTTGAGACCAGCCAGGTCCTCAGGCGCAGCGGAAACCGCCAGGACGGCGGAAACCGGGGGAGCCGTAGGGACAGCAGACGCCTTGGGAACTGCAGGGACGGCAGGCATCGCCTCCGGGATGGCAGGACCAGAAAGCGTGACCGGGACAGCAGGACCTGTGGAAGCCCCAGGGACCGCCAGCTTAGCTGGTGTGGTGACTAGACGAGGGGCCAGGAGCCGAAGAAGGGTCCCGGAGCACCCAACTGCCCCCTTGGCAGTCTGCGTCTTCCAGACACCGGAGCTCGCACAGGGATAGTAACTCGGGGCTCTCTGGGCCTCGTGGCACCTGGGGCTGAGGACTGTGCCGTGATTCCTGGTCCCCCAGGATCGACAGGACCTGCAGGAACGGCGGGTGCCGCGGGGACTGTAGAGGCGGCGGGCACCACGGGGACTGTAGAGAGGGCGGGCGCCGCAGGCACTGCGGGGACTGACAGGACGGCGGGAACTGGAGTCCTTGAGCCGGGAGCCGACCGTAACCCGGGAATAAGCCTTCCCCTCCGTCCGTGCGTCCGCCTTCCCCGGCGAGAGACGGAGACCCTGGCTCTTCTCCTCCTCCCTCGTGGTTGGGGCTGTGACTTCCCCAGGAACTGGGAACCGGGGTGGCCTTGGCCGTGCTCAGAGTGCCCAGTCCAGGCACCAGGATTCAGGGACAGCCCCACTGGGTCCCACTCGAGGTCCTCTACAAGCATTACGTCAGGGGTCTCCTCCTCCAGGCAGGAGGACCACAGAGAGCCAGGGTCCAAGCCAGAGGCCATGACGGGCCCGAACTGGAGCAGCTGCTGAAGCCGTTGGGGAGCTTGCTGCAGGCGAGGCACAGCAGTCTGGGGTAAGCGACCAGGCCACCCGGCGGAACCCGGGCTCAGGAGAGGAGCCGGGCGAGAGGCCCAGTGATGAGGAGGGCCCGGGAAACGAACCTGGCAACGAGGGTGGTCTGGGAGAGGAGCCAGGAAATAAGGCAGGCTAATCCACGTGCCCTGGAGCAGAGCCGGGCAACCTTCCCCGACTTGCCCCAGGCACGGCGATGCCCTCACCCGGACCTTAGGGGAGCGCGGTGGCCGCGGACGGGGCGTCGGAGGGCGCGCTGGCCGCAGACCGGGCTTCGGAGGGCGCGCTGGCTGCGGACCGAGCGTCGGAGAGCGTGCTGGCCGCCTCGGCAGCACCCGGACCATTCCGGAGCGTGGTGGCGCCCTCACCTGTCCGGGCCTGGAGCGTGCTGGGCGCGGAAGGGACGCCGGGTAGCACGCTGGGCGTGGATGACGTACCCGGGAGCACCTCTGGGTGCGCACGGGGCGCGGACTGAGCCTCAAGGAGCGCACTGGGCGCAGACAACCCGGGAGCTGCCGGCAGCACAGGAGCAGGCGACGCCGGAACGGGAGGAACAGTCGGCGGCGGTGAGGGAGCCGGGACAAGAACAGGCACGGGCGGAGGATCCGGAGCCGGGACTGGGACAGGAGCGGGAGGAGGCGCCGGAGCCGGGACTGGAACGGGCGGAGGCGCCGGAGCGGGAACCGGAACAGCCGGGGGCACGGCGGCAACGTCTTCAGGACCAGGCAACGATACATGAGTCAGCGGCATAGGGATCCGAGGGGCCGTGGCGTCGTCTTCCTGGTTTGACGGGGACGCGGCGGCGATCTCACCCGGAACAGCCGGCGGCGCGACGGCGACGTCATCCGGACCAGGTGGTCATGCGGGAGCCAGCATCACGGGAACAGGCGACGGCGTAGGAGCCACTGGAGCAGGCGCCTCCACAGGAACGGGAGGTGCCGCAACAGGAATAGGCAGAGACGCCAGACCGGGGACCGGAACAGCCGGTGATACAGGAGCTGGCCGCACAGACATCCGAGGCGCTGTGGACTGGAACGGGCGGAGGCGCCGGAGCGGGAACCGGAACAGCCGGGGGCACGGCGGCGACGTCTTCAGGACCAGGCAACGATACATGAGTCGGCGGCATAGGGATCCGAGGGGCCGTGGCGTCGTCTTCCTGGTTTGACGGCGACGTCATCCGGACCAGGTGGTCATGCGGGAGCCAGCATCACGGGAACAGGCGACGGCGTAGGAGCCACTGGAGCAGGCACCTCCACAGGAACGGGAGGTGCCGCAACAGGAATAGGCAGAGACACCGGACCGGGGACCGGAACAGCCGGTGATACAGGAGCTGGCCGCACGGACATCCGAGGCGCTGTGGTATCTACACCCCAGTTGGAGGAGGGCATGGCGACGCCTTCCTTAGGACGACTCGTGGGCGAGGCGAGGTTCGGAGCCACCGCGGCGTCTACGCCCTTGACAGACGAGGGCGCGGCAGCACCATCCACCAGACACATCGGGGGCGCGGCGGTGGTGTCCTCGCCCGGATCCAACGGGGGCGATGCGGGAGCCAGCACAGGAAAGGGCGGTGGCGCAGGAGCCCCAGGAGCAGGCGGCGCGGCCGGGACAGGAGCAGGACCCGCTGGGACTGGGACAGGAACTTCCGGGACCGGAGCAGGACCCTCCGGGACCGGGACTGGAGCCGGGACCGGGACTGGAGCCGGCGCCGAAGCGGAGACGGGACCAGGCGGTGACACGGGAGCCGGCAGCACGGGAACAGGAGGCACCGTGGCGTCTTTTCCCTGACCAGACGGGGGAGCGGCGGCTTCCTCCTCTGGACGGATCGGGGCCGTGGCGGCGCCATCGTCCAGACGGTTTTTCCCCTCCTGCTGAGCAAGCCTTGCATCAACCCCCGGAGCTCGTCCCTCCAGGAGGGAGATGAGTCCGGGGTAGCGGCCGCCAATGCCGCCTGCACTGTGTCCAGGGCCCGGGAGGCTTCTGGGTCCTGATGTAACGCCAGGTCCTCCACTAGCCTCCACCAGAGCCCCTGCAGGGTCTAAAATTCCTTCGTCCAGGCCGCCTGGTCCTCCCTCGTGAGGAGGTCTTCTTGGCCCAGAGGGGTGCTGCTCCCGGAGAGCGAGGTGGACCCCACGAAGACTTCTGTGGGCATCCTTGGCGATGGCAGCGCCGGCGGAGAGGGGAGGTGTGGCACAGGGCTCCCGGCTTCCTCGGCTTCCCGGTCCTTCCCCTCCAGCTCGGAGAGCCGGCGCTCGAGCTGCCGTGTCTCGGAGAGCCGGCGCTCGAGCTGCCGCAGAGACACCCGAGGCTATTGCCAATATACACTCCCCTAGCTGATCGATCATCGGAAACAAGCGGGTGCTCCTCCCGAAGGGTGAGGTCCTGTAACAACCTCTCAAACCATAGCCAGAGGTGAGACGTCTCGGATGGTGCCTGCTTACAGCAGCTGGGTCGTTTGTTGCGGTCGGTTATTCTGTGATGGCTGCAGCGAGAGGAACAACCCATAACACAAGCTGCGGGTTTGAACCCTGCAAAAGGGGCGTTTATTACCAGGAATGGGGAAACAACGGGACTAAAAGGGGATGCAAGCCACATCGAACATCAACACAGCTCAAACAATAACCGACGAGGGGAACAGGACGCAGACAGACTAAATAGGGCAGGACATCAGGGAGGAAACACCAGGCAGGTGTGCTAGGCAAACAAGAGGATTGACACATCAGGCAAGCACAATGAGGCACAGGTGAGGCTAATCAAGCCCCACCTGAGGGAAACACTGGGAGCCAGACACGTAGGGCGGGGTTGATCGCGAGACACTTATATATTTCAAATTTTCTTTCCCTTGGCAGGGGCCACAGCTCTGGGGAGTTTCATTATTTGTTGGCCTTTTTTTTTTTTTTTTTTTGGTCCTGTTTTGGCTCCTGGTAACACATATCTACATCAGAAGTTGTGTTTATCCTGCCGATTCATCTCTCAGATTCAATACGGCAGAAAATGTTAATAAGTGGAATCCTGTGGGACGAAATGTGGGTTCATACATATTAACACATCCAGGTGAAAGGAGAAAGGGCCCCGTAAAATTACAAGCGGATTCAATGCGAGGGTCTCGGACCTGAAGCATGCGCTTGCTCACAGCGCAGACAGCGGCCGTGTTTTTGGGAGGGTAATAGCAGAATGTTATTCTTTGTAAAACGCTAAACATGGGGTCATGAAATAGCATTTGTAAAATTATAATGCAGCAGCTTTTGTCCTCATTCAGAAAATAGACACATACCCGAATGGGAATATATACTCTGAAATCTCCCACACTCACACACACGGATCCTCTCTATCACGTCCCCCTTGACAAAACGCACAGACGAGCACATAAGCAAACGACGTCGCCCTATTGCCTGCCCCTTTATGGCCACAGATTGCACGCGTCTCCGTAACAAGGAAGCGCTTTTCCTTTGAATTTTCAGTCAGACCGACAAGGGAGATAAACACTGTCAAACCGAGGGTGTGCGGGCCACAGCCGTGCGTGTGGATCTCACACCACAGCTGGAGATCAATGCGTCAGTGCGGCAGAGTTTTGCATTTCAAGGAACTAAGAGATGTCTGTGATGTTATATTTGATGCCTGAGGCTGAATTCCGACAATCATATAGAAAGCGATTCATAACACAAAAACTACATGGAGACAAAGTGAGCACAAACACTGTGGGATATGCGCCAGTCAGCATTTCCCCTGTATGAAATTACATTTTTATGGTATCTGGGGCCCCATTTCCTTACTGTACTGAAGTCCAAACTGGTGCAACTGCATTGTGTGCAAAGTAACTTACTAATTGCTCACTGATCCTTTTTTGAATCATCTATCGATGCATTTCCATAACTCTTTATTCTGTGGCCTGTTCCTGAAAGCCACAGGTGAAAACCACCCTGGAAGTCGGGGCCGAATACAGGGGGCGAGGGGCCTCAAGTCATTGTAGGGCCACCTGTTTATATCATAAAAAATGGGGCCCTCTAATACTCATGGAGCCGGGCTACAGCCTTGCTGGAAGGGATTGGCAGGAGTATAACGGCCGTAACCCCTGCCCAGCCCTGACCTTAACCATAAGTAACCAAACATAATACAAGACTTTTGGCTGTTTCAGTTTTATGATTGTATTGCAGTCAAAGATTTTTATTCAACTGAGTTTCCCCTTGTGGAGACTAAAGATATGGTCCCCATAATGTTAAAATAATAGGCTTTTATCACATTGTGGGGACCAATATATACATAACTGACCCCCAAGCACACACACACACACACACACACACACACACACACACACAAGTGCTGTCTGCACAGAAACCTTGGATTCTTTTATCTCTGTTACACACCTTGCTTTGCTATAACCTACACTCCATTATTACGTTCTTTTTTTATGATTAATAGATCATTTTGCCACAGTAATGGATTTGTGCATGCCACGTAATGAATGGACTTAACGCATCAGGGCATTTTTGTGTGTATGCCTGTGACGTATAGTGTCCATCTGTAAACGAATGAGGATTTTGCAGGGAGCTCGCTTCCATGTAGCTATCTGTCATGTTTCAGGAAGGTGGAAGTGCATAAAATGAAAATGAGATACGGATAAGTTTTCTTTGTAAATTGCAACCCCTGATAGATAGATAGATAAATGGATGGATGAATGGATGGATGGATGGATGGACATTCTTTGATTTTCCTTTTCCTGCTTGTAAATCAAAGCCCATGCATTTGTTCTTAATATCAGTTGTGCAATCTATTTCCCCAAACTTAGTAACATTCCATTTAAGAATATGGGCCACGTCCGAATGAATTATGTGGAAACAAATGAAAGTCTATATCATTTCCCATGTGTGCACAGCTCAGAAGAGACCTGCAGCAATTGGTTGCAGAGCAATTCTTCAGAGTCCTGCTGGGATCTCGCCACCCCCGTTTTGAGTCAGGTGTAGAAGCTTAGATGTGCCTGGTCAGTCATGTATGGTGAATCGCCTTCTGAGCATCATCCCTGGAATTTTGATGAACATCTGTGATCCACAATGATCATGGCAACAAACAGGACAAGAGTAAGATTACCATCTCCATTTCTGTTGTACTGGCAAACAGCTTTATTTATTTGGGCAGGACTGAAAAATATTCACGGCTCGAAGTCCAGATGGCCTGTGAAAATTATTCCTTTAAGAATATAATAATAATACTTATTATTACAGTTACATGGTGTAAACATTTCCTTTCCAGAATGTCACAATATCATCTTGAGGCTAAAGACTTTGTTAAAAAGTCCCAAACAAAGCCTACATTTATATGGTGTAATATAGTGATACTTTATTCATGGCTGTAGGAAAATTCTCTGTTCCTGACCCCATCTCACTGTCCATGATATGCACATACAGGTGCCAGCAAGGTTGGAGGTCACAGTGCAGGGTCAGCCAGCGGGCAGCACCCCTGGAGCTCGGGGTTAAAGGCCTTGCTCAAGGGCCCAGGGGCACCATCAGTCTATGGACTCTGGGATCAAAACTGGTGACCTTCCAATCACAGGCTCGGAGTTCTAACCCGCTGAGTCACATACAGCTCCCTTTTGTCTAATGTCAGGGATCAAGGCTTTTTATTGTCACTATCCAAGTGTACTTTCAATAGTGCAGCGGAAATGAGTATCGGCATCCATTAACGCAAAAATGTAACATGCATAAGGTAGAGAAATGTAACAAAGTACAAGAGTGCAAAACACAACAGCTAGATAAAGTACTTGCAGAAAGAACAACACTTATATTCGGGATTTAAGGGATGCAGGAGTCTGTGTATTGCACTGGATGCTAGATACAGCTGGAGTGCATGAAACTAGAGCGTTGCATTGCATCTGAAATAAAACAAAGACCAAAGTATTGGACAGGATGCCACAAAATGCATGACATAAAAGTACTGTGCGATATGTACTGGGAGACAGAAGAATTACAGTGGATATTGCACATAATAATATTACAGAAGCATTGGAGAGTGCTGTAGTACAGCATTGGAAAATAGCTGGGCCCTCCGTGGGTGGAGGCCGCCAGCAAAGGCAGATAAAGTTAGGTCTGGCAGAAGTTCTGGGGAAGGAGCTCTTCCGGCAAGTGGCCGAGTGACCATGTGTGGTCCTGTATCGTTTACCGGACGGCAATAGAGCGAACAGACCACAGCTGGGGCGAGCTGGGTCTGCGATGACGCTGAGGGCCCTCCGGAGGCACCGATCGTTACAGATGCCCTCGATGTCTGGCAGTTGTAGGCCAATGATCTGCTCGGCTGACTTAATGACTCGGCACAGAGTATAGAGATAATTGTCCCTGTGGTCCAAATAATTGGAAAAGCTGGACTTTGTGAAAATAGAATAACGTAGATAGTTTGAATCCTGTTATCTCTGGAACTTTCTATGGTCCTCTGAAAGGCCCGTTTTTAACCCCTACAATGCCGCCCATAATGTTGACCTTACAGAGACTAAATACAGTACTAATACTTCACCTGGGTGAAATCTAAAACAGCTTCTGTTTTGTACTGTGGTTGAAAAAGAAGGTGTGTGTCCCTTCATGGTGAATAGAAATAAAATGGAAAGACCTTATAACAACAACAAAATTAAAATGATTTACTAATCAAATCTAATCGCTGGCGTACTGTATAGTGACGGCAGTGCAGTGCGGGGTCATGGCTGTCCCGGGGCAGGATGTCCTTATGTAAGGAATTCATTTTATTCATGTCCTCTGTCCTTTATTATCAGTCCCACAAAACATACCCAGTTTTCCTTTTCTATGAGGCAGCACCCATTTTATTCTTGTTTATTTGCATTACTTTAGCAGATGCTTTTATTCAAAGCAACCTACATCTGAGAGCAGAGTCAGACACTCCTTGGAGCAACTGGGGTTAAGGGCCCTACTCAAGTGACCACGGGCAGCATGGCTCTGCCAACATAAGGTTTGAGTCGGCAACCTTCTGATCAGAGGCACACGGTCCTAGCCCACAGAGCCCCACACCGCCCCCTACTGGTCAAGTCCAAGGTTTTCCACTTTGCTTCCTGCTTGCTCCTGATCTTATGATGCGTTCTAGTTACCTCGGAGGTCGTAACTCGTAACTGGGAATGACGTCACGCACAAGTTCACCGCATTCCAGTACAACAAGTCGGAATACCATTTAGCGATGCCGGGAACTACAAGTACCTTAAATCTGACAGGTTATCCGACTAAGCGGGAAATCCCAATATCACAGTATTTTGTGCGTAAAAACACCCTAGCAACATAGTATGGTGTGTCGACCAGTTTAATGAGCCACAAAGACGCGAGCGCTAATACAACTACAACTTCTATTGATTAAGGGACGCAGCCATCTTGAATTCTGAAGTCGGGGTTGTGTCGATTCCCCCCAGTTCACGACTTGAAATTCCCACTTCGGGGGGCGTTCCAGTTGCAACTTCCGGTCGTGAACTCGTGATTTATGAGTTACGAGTACAAATAGAATGCACCATTATCCTTGTTCACTTTTCCAGACCAATCTCTGGTCTCATCCCCAAATACCGACCGCATTTTGTCCTCCTCTCCACCTCCATGGTTTTGCTCGCGGCTCCATACACTGACAAATAACATCGAATGCATTTAATGATACAGTCCAGTAAGAATATCATTAAAAACCCGCTAAAGCTTTATTACAGCGAGGAAAATTCAGATTCACAGTCTAAAAGAGTGGGAGCCTAAACTGTGAATATTATCAGAACCTGTTATTTCTTTTCAAAGGAAATTAATGTTAAGTGTTCCTCATTGCCGATTAACTTAATTTCTCAAATAAAAGGTGATATTTACATTGATAACTTATCTATACTAATCTGAGCTTCTGGACTGTGCTAGGCTAATGTATAGTGCTTTTCTTATTCCAGAAGCTTAGTTGTATCCCATTCTCTAGCATTTTTCCTTTCCATATACAGAGAACTGCTAGGCAACATGCTCTATGGGTGACAGCTATTTGAGAGTAAATGGCGGAGGTGGAGGCAGGAATGTCCTATTGCTCCAGTGGTGCTATTTCCACATAGTTACTAGCTTCCTTGTAGCTTAATCTTCCCTGTTGGTCTCTGGCTCTTTCCAAATAGAATTAATTGCTTTTGAGTCTAATCTTGCGTCCGATGTTAATTGGCTGTGTCGTGATATCCATTACACAGTACTCTGCGGAAACTACTGTATATTGAGGAGGGCTCGACATCAAATGAATGAATGAATGAATGAATGAATAATAAAAGGAAACTAAAACCTAAATGGAATTGAGGTGAATAAGCATTCAGCTGCAGAGCACTAATTGTCTCGAAAGGCAATGATACACATTGTACAAGTAAGGGGAAAGGGTGGCTGTGCATGAAGGTGTGCTGGTACACAGCAAGGCCACGAGCACCAGCTGTCTGCAGAGCTGCCCTTCTTGGGTCTCTGCCCCAGACAAACATGCCCTTTGGCATCTCTGGTGCCCCCGAGCCACCAGACCTCGTCCTGCTCTCCTGTGGTTGGCCTGTCCAGCGTCACCATGTGTAAACATCCACGTAAATATGCCCTGACAAGCCTTTCTTTTCACATCCATTTTTTTTTAGACCGTTGTTGATCTTTAATAAACGTCCGAAGGCGGTGACCCCCGCTTCCGCCTGACACCATTAGCCCTGCCGCGAGTTTCCCATGTCGGCCTGACAACAGCCACAGAGTGCGACTACTGTAATGACAACAAGCCAAGGATGCTAGGAAACATCGCTCACAAAAGTTGTAACGACGCAGTGATCTTAGCAGAGCGCCCGTGCTTGCAATCAAATAAAATGTATTTCCCTCTATAATTGAACAGGGAAACAAACAAAGTGCAGCTATGTGATTTGTGTGATTTTGACTTGTGCCGTGTAATTGTAAGAAAAATATACTGGAATGATGTAATTTTCAAATCATGCATTTTAAATTCATGAAAAATGGGAACTTGTTGTAGTTGAAATTATGCTGTTGAAACTATGTGAGTATCTATGTGTCAGGGTGGCAGTTTGCAGGAATAACGAGAGCTGCTAGATTCACAGTTTGTAGTGCCCTCAACAGCATGACCAGTGTCATAAGTGAGAGCCTGAGAGCTAGCCAGCGTAGCGTTCAGCAATGTGTGCAGGCAAATCCACATTGAGCGAAGCCTTGGTGTCAACAGGCTTCCCCACACAAACTAAAGCTCATCTGCATGCAAAAAAATAGCGTACGGTGAGGTGAGTGATGGTCACCCAAAACATTCAATATCCAGTGCCACAGTGACACAGGTGAGCACTGTTTGTGAGTGTGGTGTCTCTGTCTTATGGCTTCTGTCTAGACCCTATAATTAGTAGTGCTGGAGGCAAGGAGAAATGAGGCTTAGAAGCCCATGGTGGATGGGATTGAAACCCAATAAGGTTGGGCAGGAGCACATGCTGTCAATCACTGCCTGCTTTAAGGGAATCTGTGTAATGGATTGATGAGAGGCGCCAGCAAGCCGCTATGCTAGATGAGCATTTCAGGAAGATGTACAAGCAGCACTCGGTGTCTTCTTAAGCATTCATGAAAATAGAAATACCTCAGCATGCTGTGCACCCTGCATGCAGAATGTGCTCTTTAACCGTTCCTTATAAACGCTGCAAAACAGGCAGGCTGTACTTCAACCCCGACAGCACAGCAAACTGACACAGGGTGGCAGACTTCCAAAAAGCTGAACCATATAAATTCAGCGAGAGACTTTATACGCACGATGTTACGTAGGTGAGGTCCTACCCATAGCCAGGCTTTTTGAAATCACAGACTGTATGATTACATTTTTTTGTGTCAAAATCACAAGTAACTAAAGAGACTTTAAAGGCCGTTTTTATAATTTAAATTGTTTCATTCAAGTGAAACACGCCAGACATCAGTCAGACGTCTGTTGATTGATTGCAGGTTTCTATGTGTGGTATGCTTTGATTCTTATATTTTGAGTAACCATGCTTTTTTGATGTCTAACTTAATATATTCATACGTATAAGAAAAAGTAATGCACACCTGTCCCAGTAACAATTCAGCCATCAAGAATATAGTTGATATTCCTGGCATTAAGACAGTATGTAGGGTTTCTGACAAATTAAGAGCGGGCTTTAAACAAACACAGATGAGAAGACAACCAATGACAACTCCACCAGAGCCGGGGTGTTTCCAGGCCTTTCCTCCAGATAAATTGGAAGCGAAATAGCACAGTTGTCAGATTTGTTGCTAGAAAAGGGATGTGGGGGCTGATCTGACAGTTCAATCACATTCCCGGTAATAGTTCATGAGGATCGGCTTTATCGAGGCTCTGTCCCAGGGCTGTATCATGTGCAAACACCTGCATCCCCGAGAAAGTGAAGCTCGGAGAGAGGGGGACGGCTCTGTAGAAGAAGCTCGGAATCCATGTCAGGCAAATGAATCCGTTTCAGGGACAGGAAATCGGTGAGGGAAATTTCTGTTTAATTGCACGTTTAGGGATGCGTTCATCATGAGCCAAGCCACGAGGGGCAGCTGTGCTTTAGAAATCCGTTTCTGAGAAGCATAAGGCTGGAGATTCAGCGTGTAACACGCTTATTGGCAGCACGAAAACCGATTCCTCGCCCGAATCGAGCCTACCGAGGTCGCGTGAGATACCTTGCATTTCTTGGCCCCCGCGGACGACAGAGTGCTAATATTTGAATTTTTTTTTGTTTTAGAACTACTCACATTTACTTTTATGCTTAAGTTCGCTCAAAGATAAAGAACTGGATTGCAATATGACAGCCCATCAGATAAAATATATTTTCATAGGGCCTTGTAATTGATAGGGTTTTCCAGGATAGCTGGGATAACAAATTGCATCTGCCTGTTGCTGACCACCCGTGACTGTGTGTGCAGGGACTGCCTGGGATGAGCAATGAGCAGAGGGAACGAGGTGCCGCAGGGGCAGAGGATACAACGCGGCAGCCCGTGTCCTCCTGCCTGCCACCAGCACCAAGCAGATAGCGCCAGCAGCCGCAGATGCTATCGATAAGCCTGCGGCAACGTGTGCCTTCGGTCAATAGACTGAAAGCCATGGAAGGTTTCCTTAGAGGCATTATTAATGGATCACAGAGCCCCCCCAACCATTTCAAAGGTAGTGAATATCTATTCGCCATTTGCATTGCCTCTCCATCAACTCAGGAGTCGACAGGAAGGATGAAATCTTTTCCCGACGAATAACAGGTGCATAAATGATTTCCTTTCCTTCTCCTGGGTTGCTCACCTCATAAGCTCCGTTGTCCTCTGTCCAAGCCATCCTAATTCGCCTTTGATGTGATTCCCAGGGTTCAGTATGACTTTCTTCATCCAAATCCTCGCCAAAACGCTAGTATACTGAGATTTGCCAAAGAATAGATGCCTGTGCTAAGTGTATCCTTTTCATTGTTGCACTCTGCCTGCTGATTTGAATAGCTGTCTCGTTTGCTCTTTGCTTTATTGGTGGATGTTGTGTAGCTCCTGCCTAGCCTGCTTACACCTGTACCTGGGAATTCACTGGAAGCTCAGCCTAGGTGCACTTATGCCTAGTTGGCTCCTTGACGGCTGGATGTTAATAATGTATTATTTGCCTTGCTTGATGTCACTTTGGGCAAATGCAATTGCTAAATAAAGCTAATGCAAATGCACCCATACAAAGCAGACTAAGGGTACATTCATTCTCGGTCTATTACTAGATCCCTCCCACGTAGAAATGCATGTATGTTTTTGCATAAGTTTTTGTATCAGTTAGAATGAATTAAAACTAGATGAAATAAGTATTCTGTTGCTGCCAAGCTAATCGAAAGAGACGGCGATGGAATCAAAAATATTAGTCTCCGGCTTGTAATATTCAGGCAAGAGGCCGTTCAGCAGCTGGGGAAATATATTTTCATATACAATACATATCACATGTGCCCAGGAAAACAAGAATATGATAGGCCTCATAAACCTCCGACCGGTCTCGCAGAGTAGACAATGTAATTATTTACTCGAAATGCACGTCCCGAGAGAGCGGGCGGGATGCGAGATAAACCAAATGACCGCGAAGAGAGACAATGATTCCCAGACCAAATAAATTTTCCAAATTAGAGGGCACAGAGGCAGAGGAGCAAGGCAGTGGGAGGCGAAGGAGACTCCGTGAGCCAGCTTTAAACGTGCTTTGCCGTAAGCAGCGATGAACAATTTCTTGGAAAGAGATGAGATGGATGGCTAATTGTTTATCACACAAAAACAGAGCGTGGGAGTGCGCATAACTTTCTCTGTTCTGAAAGTATATAAATACAAATATATACAGCAGAGCTCTAAACATTAACCAGGACAAAGCATACGCATAATACTTCTCAGTATTAAATTTATTGCAGGAACATAGTGCACAGCATGAGGAATACGCTTGGCTTTGGTTAATACCCAAATTGACTACTGTTTTTTTTACTAACAGTAAAACAGATTTACCCAGATTACACACTTCACTAGAATGATTAATTTTCACAGTTAGGTCCGGAAGAGAGCTCACAAGTGCACTTGGGTCAAAGCTAATCTAAATTAGAATCTCACGAAAACACTGGATTATTTGAAGTACTGCTGCTTACTGAGCAGAAGAACACAAATCACATTTAAGCATTTACTCCTGCAACATATATTATTTACATATATAACCTTATAATGGCCTAGTGGAAACTGTGGAAAGAGGGTCTTTGGTTTAATAAATCATCCCTAAAGAGCCCATGGTGGCACTGCAACATTTTCAGTGTATACATCATCCTCATTCAATGACATTGTTAATGTTTTCTTCGGAGCATTGCACCAAAGAATAAATTACATTCAAAAAGAGCATGATTTTTAAAAATAAATAAAAGTAGTAGCTTATCATTGTCGTCAGGCCAGCATCCACTGTAGAGATTCAGTCTATTTATCGTCATTAACGCTTTCGGAACAGAATCAGTTCTTGCTTTTGTTTTGGGGAGCAAAGGATTCTGGGAAACAGAGCGGAGGCCCCAGTAGGGCAGAATCCGACTGTGGCTGTAACTGAAGCGTTGTCAGCCAGAGTGGTCTCCAGTGAAGAAGCAGGGTGACACAGATAATGACTTAATTACTTACCCTGCAGTGCCCTTTGTGGGGAGGAATTACTTTGGACCAGGACCATCTCTAACCCCCCAAGCCTGCTGTCGTTGGCTGCCAGTAAGGTATGCGTATAGGGAAGGGAACAGCAATATACTGGCATGCATAATGACTTCTCAAGAATATACCCTAAACTTCCACATTACATCCATCACATCTTATTTTCACAGAATACAAGACTATGCGCAACCTTTTGCTATTATGTGCTTAAAAATGAACTACATTACCCAAAATACCACGAGACTGAAGTGCCAGAGTAACTAATTGGGGATTGGATGGGTAGCAACATGAAAGCAAGGTCACAGAGGATGAAGGCTGCGTCCAAATTCAGGGGCTGCACCCTTCGAAGGCTGCATTCGACGACCGAATGTGTAACAGTAGTACGTAACAGCAGTACTTGTTGTACTGCTGTTACGAATTCGGTCTTCGAATGCAGCCTTCGAAGGGTGTAGTCCCAGCCTTCTGTCCCATTTCGCTCCTTCAAATGCAGTCTATAAACACATGGATCTGATGGATCCTTCGCAGGCCAACATATCCCAAGACTCACTGCACAGCAAGTTAGGTGGGTGTGTCCTGGTTAGGCAATAGGAGCGGCGCTTTGTGACTCAAGGGTAAGGGTGGGAACAACTGGAAATGTAAGTAGGAGCCAACACAGCCAAACCGTTGTGTGTTAGGAAGTAACTTTGCAGGCAATCTTGTTCCATAGATTTTATACTTTCCTTTGTCTTGAATGAATGATAAATGAATGAAAAAAGCCTGATACCCCTAAAGAAAACATGCGAATATCACAACATTGATGCCATGACTCCCCCCCCCCCCCCCATTACCTAATGATCTATAACAATCTATATAATGCTGGATCACTAGCGATAAATATATAATTAGAGTTTAACACTTTGGGGTCAGTCTGGCATATTTTTTATAGAATTGCTCTGATTGGCCATTATGCCTGAGGAGGGGCAGGGCTGGTGAGGCAGTCTTGCGAAGAGATGGCACACACACACAGGCACACAGAGTTGCACACACACACACAAGGGGGCCGTTGCCCCACCTTGAGCAATGACCTGTGAATCCCCGCTAGAAAGCAGCATGTTGCTCATGCTGGGAGGGAAATTGTGCGTGTGGAGCTGCTCACAAAGCCGGGATTAAAGCACACTGCGTAAAACGCAAGCCTCGCTGAGCCGCTCAGCCAGCATATGGGAGTCTGCCGCTCCGATGCGGTCCCCACATGGCTGCCCATCTCCGCGATCGCCGTGCACGACGCCGTAATAATCATTCCAATCAGCTTAATCCAAATTCCATATTGCGCCCAGCAGATGTACATACGGTGCCGCTATCGGGGTTAATGCAGCGGTTCGGCATCCGCGCTCCCACTGCGAACCAATCAGCTGTTCAAGCTTGACAGATGTCCCATAAAGCAAACAAACGGCACCTGCGGTTGTGAGAGATCTAACCCTCAGCCAAAGAGAACCCGACAGCGAGACAGCGGCCAATGGCGTAACTCGGACGGGGCGGCAATTAAATCCAGGCACAAGACGCCGACCCTTTCGAAATCCTACACTTCCCCAGAAATTCCTTTGAAGTTTACTGTGAGGAAAGTCAGGCCAAATGTACTGTATGTGTGCTTATATTTACCATGCTAACGGAGGTCATATTTGTCTGCCAGTGGATAGCTAAGCACTCCCAGAACACCGTGTAATTCCCCCCTGAAGGGCCAGAGATGTATTTACTTTTCCCTGTAAAGGATGCACATTATCATAACAGCTGGCTGCTGAGAGACGTGCGTTCCTTTATTTTACATTTCCTGTAAGTACATTGGTTCCACTGAGGTAAGAATAATTCACAATTCATGATTCACAGAATCAACATGTTAAATCTGATAGTCTTATGCAACAGTGTAAATGGTGCCTATGACCACCATATGATTAAAAGAACAGAATCTGTTTATATTTTTGCTACATGCGTCCTCTACTTGTTTCGCTTTATTTATCTAATTTATTATCAGCCAAACTTACCATACTGAGAGCTTTGTGTTGCCTTTGTCTTTTCTATTGAGATTCCCATTCACCCAGTTGAGGAGATGCTTAGGAACTGTTGAGAGTGAAGGAAAGGGGCGTGTGCGACTGGCCTGGGAATATAATATTGTGTGGCAGACTAATCCGCAGGCTGGGGACAAAATAGGCTGACCTTTGACCCTCATTTCCATCGGCAGACTTGGGGAGGTCTGCCTCACTCGCAGATCCTGCAGCCCAAGTGCAGCATCACCTCACGTGTGCATTCCAGGGTGATGAAGTGACTTGGAAATGTTTCAAGGCAATTATTTCCTAAAACAAATAACTCACCCCGGAAAAGCAACCGGAGATACCCAACTGGAATTCTGTCAGCTTGCTGCTCGTCGCTGTCAACTGGCATGCCGCTGGAGATTTTGGGCCCCATGAAATGCACATCACATTGAGCCCCCAACCCAGACCATTCATTGATGTTCCTAATTTTTCCAGGCTTCTATCACTCAGGGGCCCCTGGAATCATCCTAACTTTCTCTCCTTTTACGGCGCCTCTGGCTGTTAAATTGCAAGCATATCCTCATGTGGAGTTACATGTTTTTAATTCTAGGTGTGCTTAGCGTATCTGATAAAGATGAGACCTCGTGGTGTATATACTGTATAGATATCGATAGCTTTTTCATTAGTATGATCTACTTCTGCAATTCTCAAGTAAATTTGTAAGTCAGGGGATGTTCCTGATATTAGTAAATCAGCTATGGCTTTGTGTGATCTTTGATGTAATGTTCAGTTTGTGTGTGTGTGTGTGTGTGTGTGTGGGTGGGGGGGGAGGGGGGGGGGGGGTGCGCAGATCACATGTGGGGGCCGAAATGTCCCGGAAGGGTGGGAAAAACGGAAATTT
>JAODKM010000039.1:9463522-9484794 GCA_026780845.1 Petrocephalus sullivani
TGTATCTTTAATGTATCGTATCGTCGGCTATGCATCGAGATGCGTATCGCATCGGCCTCAGTTATGGAGATGCACATTCCTAAGCAGTACTGTTTCTCCTTGTTCACATCTTTCACTATGCCTTGGGTGGCTTGTCATTTCTTTTGCTGTGCAAAACTGACTTAAACCTCTCTGAAAGCAACTTGTGGCCCATCAGTGAAGTCGTATGCAGATAACGTTGCTCCATCGGTCCAGTTAATCACTTTATGTAAGTCTCCCAAGTGCAAAGTAAAATACAGTTCATTACATTATCAGAAAATCCTTTTTTTAAAGATGGATACGGTCTGAGAAGATCCACAGCAGATGGAAGGTGGGAGAGGAAAATAATCAGACAGAAGGGTATGGAGTGTAGGGGTCTAAGAATCCGTGCAAAGTCTGATGGTAGATGAGAAGGATGCAGGAAGATATCTGCTGCAGCAACAGCGACTAAGTAAACCACATGGCATGGAGATTTTTTGCAATGACATTTTACCATTTTCGTGAACAATGAAGAAGCTCTAATATGGATAGGAAAAAAAGAAAATGATTACTTTGAAGTGATCTTATGTTGTATGGTTCTTATCACAGGCCATTCAGCAGACTTTACATACAAATCCAAGGTATTTCTGCAGTTATCTAAAATCTCCTTCTCATATTTGACATTCTGAGATGATAATCAAACCTTGACAAGTTACATCGCTCTGGATGATTTGTCCCTGGGGAATTATGTAAGAAGTTAAAGCTAACATAAAACCATCTAAGAATGTAAGATTGATTCAAAGAACGATTCTTTACTGATTTACATATATTCAGCATCCATTAGGACTGAATGCCGATCATTCTTAAGCAATTCTCTCAGACACCCTCACCTACAACGTTCTTGGATGCAATTCAGCCTGCAAAATGTAAAATGGAAAGGATCACTTTCTGCACCCTGAGGCTACCAGGCGTAAGATGTTTATTTATTTCTTCATAACAACACAACCAAAAGGCTCTGGGGCGTGATTTAGAAAATTTACACAAATTTCATTCTCAATTTCTTCCAACAGTGGCCACCTTATTCGGTACATTTATGCCAACAGCCTCCTCCAACAAACAGAATCACGGACAGCACACGGGCAGCACACGGACAGCACACGGGCAGCACACGGACAGCACACGGGCAGCACACGGGCAGCACACGGACAGCACACGGGCAGCACACGGACAGCACACGGACAGCACACGGGCAGCACACGGGCAGCACACGGGCAGCACACGGACAGCACACAGACAGCACATGGGCAGGGTCTGTTACTGTTCCACTAAGCTTTAGAATAGGCAAAGTGCAATTTAAGTGATTTTGATGATGTTATGGTTGTTGTTGTTAGACCATGGTTCCAGCATCTCAGAAACAGCCACCATCCAAAGATTTTTATGTCCTGTCACAGACAGTGTGATAAACAAAAGAGATCGGTAGCACTTTCTATGAAGCCCATATTCATAAATCCTATTAACTATTCTTACAATTCATTGTAACACATTCATAAGGTATAATAAATATGCCTATAACTATTTATAAAAAGACATAACACATTATAGCCATGTGAAGTATGCATTATGAATGCTCTATGAAGGTCTCATCTATAATACAATATAGATAAGTTTATAGGGCAGTAATGCAAACCGTTCTTAATGTTTATACCAGCCATTATAATTCATTGTGAAGGTATTTATAGTGACTTATAGTTGAGAGCTTCATAAAGCATTCATAATGCATAATGCACATGGCTATGAGGTGTTATTGCCTTTGATACATATTCTAGCGCTCCATGAATGCATTACTACTTGTTATGAATGTGCTTATAAATTACTAAAACATGGCCTTTTGTAAAGTGTTATCAGAAGACCCAGGCCATGGCAGTTTTGAGGACAAAAACACCTTATTAATGGGAGTGCTCCAAGGGGAATTAGCCAGATTCATTAAAGCCAAAAGAAAGGTCACAAGGCTAAGGACCTCCTTAAGAAAAGATGCCAGCGTCTTTCTGAATATGTGCCATGAAGTATTCATGCTGTTCTGTGGGCAAAAGGGCGCCCAACTTGGCATTAGGACAGTATATGTATATATGGCTGTGTTATGGGAATATAATTTAAAACACTTGATTTATAATTTTAACAAATCTTTAAGCGAGAATAATTTTGCATATATTAGTAATAACTAGCATCCTGTCCAATATGTTCCCCTGCTTTGTGCCCTGTACTGTTGAAATAGGCTCCAGGCCCCCAGAAATATTACAATAGATAAGCACTTATTCATATGCACGCTTTGCAAAAACGGAAATAAACCAGAATGGCCTCCATTTTCCTCACACACAGGCACGTTGTGCCAGTTAAAATCAAGATGGCAGTAACAACTTAGATTATAAGGATGAAATGGCAATTTTTACAAAAGCCAGCAGGCCGTACTGTCAACCAAAGTGCATGTAAGAGAAACAATATTGAGTGGTACCCGCAGAATTGGCATTTCCAACAGAGCAAAACTATACCTTTGGGCTAGCTGTTAGCGCAGCAGCTGTGAGGTTAGAGAGAAAAATAGGACCCTGGCTCAAATAAGACCAAAATGGCCCAATCTAACAAAACCTGTAGGTGCTCAGAGGACACTAGTTAGAACCACATGAGGGCATCGTGGCCAAGCAGGCTTCTCTCCACATGATCAATAAATTGCAGCAATCACTGGCATTTCACAGCCTGCTGGCATTCCCCCAAAGGGTGCAGGCATGATCACACAAGAACTTTCAGGAAACACTTCTAATGTCAAATACCTGAATCTTGGTTGATTGTAGATATATCTCCAAAATAAACTGACCTGAAGGAAACCACCTATAATACATTTCATGTATATTAATGTCTGGATTTTATGAGTTACTCACAGTGCACACTGTAGTGTCAGAATCTGCCTCTGATGGGCTTCCTAGCAGCATGTCTATAGAGTCTGGGTCTGCCTCTGATGGGCTTCCTAGCAGCATGTCTATAGAGTCTGGGTCTGCCTCTGATGGAGTTATGAGCATCATAAAGAACACAAAGTTTGACAGAATTATCCGAGAGTCACCTGTTGCCAAAGCAGAGCAGAAAATGAAAGAAAAAAGTTTATCCCAGTTTTATTGGCGTAATTAAATTGTAAATGGATGCCCTCGGTGTGATATGCTCAGTATTCCACTGCACTACTGACATTTGGGACACCAGTTATAATTATGAATTCCCTTTTGATGCCTCCCTGTACTGTAGTAGGGTAGGGAATCCTAGTGTGTTCCTGCTCCAGGCGAATGGTGCCCTAGCCAGAGGTGTGATGTGGTTTAAAATAATGAGGACTTGATGAGCACTATGATATGCTGCTCCTGTCATCTGCAGCCAGGCAACAAATGTACAAAAGCATTTTTTTGGATAGTCTTCTAAGTCGCCATATCTGCAGATCCACTAGAATGGCTAATGTTATCGCCATTATATAAAAAGAAATTCTGATTTGATTTCTTGGCATGGCTTATAAACAGGTTTTAATTAACAAAGAAATAATTGCGAGAAATATATATATATATATATATATATATATATACACATAATCCATCAAGGGTAACACTGTAAACATAATAATCATCGATAATAAAGCTTGACATTTGCAGTTATACGCATGAAAACAGATTTGCCTCAGATCAGAGGGAAATCTAGCATTTAGCAAACCTACCCCCAAAGAGTCCTGCAGACGTTCTTACCTCCAAAATGAGTCTTTATCTGCAAAGGTCATGCTGTAATCATATGGCTGAATTTTTATCATTTAAATCAGTGTTTCTCAATCCGGGCCCTGGGTCCGGGTCCACATTTTTGCTCCGTATTGGGAGCTGGGATGGAGCAAAAACTTATGGAGGCCTCCAAACCACATGGTCGAAAAGCCACTTTTCCTAAATGAGTTTGGTGAATTCCTATCGGACCTCACAATCTTAGCAGACGAGGCTCTGATTGCAAGGGGTTTTTTATTACCTATGTAGACAGTGATAGCAATCAACTAAAAATTGCCTTTATCTCTGTTCTTGACCCTGTGGGTTATGTCCCAAATCTAATCAGGACAATCCATTACCGTAGTCCTGTCTGGGATTTAGTTCAATACAGTGGTATTGATGTTATTAACGAGGCTGGTGTATATAACCCTGTGATGCTGGATGATTTTCTTATTAGATTTTTGTTGCATTCTAATTGTTAGTAAGAGAGCAGCTATGCTATGGCTTTGTACACTCCTACTGCCACTTTTTAAAATTTGTCTAGTTTTCCTAATAGCGAGAAAAAACAGACAATTTAAAGGTAGCAGCGATTTCATGCTCTGCAGTTAAACCAGCTCATTTGCATGGTAGATTAACTGTTTCTCTAAATTCACCAGTCTCTGAACCAAATTGGCAGCATAAAAGCAAAGCCCTGAAGAGACCTGAACATCGTATCCATTCTTTAAATACATATCCTGCACTTAAAAGTTTTTTTTTCTTTGCAGGTGTCTGCGTGTGCATATAGTGCTGTGAGTCTGTATGTATACATTATCATTTCAAGAGCATAAAATGTTTTACAGTTATTTTCTTTTTTCATTTTGAAAAATGTTTGTATGACACATGACTGTGTGCAAAAATAATATGTGACCTTTTAGTGTATGGTCACTTTAATACTTAACACTGGAGGCCAGTGAAATCATTGTTGCGACCTGGTATTTGTGGGTTAATAACACTGTACACATTACAATTATACCTATTTGTTATGCCTCAGTGTGCAATATTGTCACGGACACAGACACCGCCATCCCGCCGTTGCTGGTCTGTGCCTCGGCATTGCAGTTTATTATTAATGGTAAATCATGCAGCACATACCCCTCCTCAGCCAGCATGGCCCAGTCACTGGCGCAACACAACAAATGCACTGGGTAAATGCTGACGAAATGACACTTTAAGTGCAATTCTCCAGTAGGTTAGAAACACATCTCAATGAAATTGAAAGTAGTTAGACTAACCAAGAGACCGATTTTGAAATTAAGTTCTTAGTTATGTTGTGTACAACACTTAAATGGGGAAAATAATATGTGTTTTTGTTTGTTTATTTTGAATTGAGCAGTACAAATGTGCGCAATGGAAAATGAGAGCACATGAACAAACACGCAAACACACACACACACACACACACAAACACATACATATCTTTGTATTAATTTTTTTGTGGGGACCGTCCATTCATTTCTATGAGAAAAACCCTAATCCCAGCGATGACAACCTTAACCCAGCCCTAACCTTAACCTTAAGTAATCAAACAAAATACAAGAATTTGGTATTTTTAGCTTTTTCATTGTAGCCACAGATTTTGATAAAATTGAGTTTCCTCTTGCGGTGCCCGAAAAAATGGTCCCCACAAAATCAAAATAATGTTTTTTTTTTCTTTTTAATCACATTACGAGAACCAAAGTTCCCCACAATGTAATAAATACATGACCCACCCAACTGCCCCCTCCCCCCCACACACATACACACACACGCGCACACACACACACACACACACATTTTTGCTTTTCTCTCAATACTTGTGATTTTGGCCTTAGCCTGGGGGGAGGAGACCAAACGTAAACTTCCCCTTCCTAGTTGTCATGTTAGAGGTACATATATTCTAATGCAGCCATATATGCATACATGATGTATGAGGGTGAGATTAGTAAGCTCACACAGCTCGGAAATGCTTCTTCACTCTGATCCCTTCTTGGTCTCGGGGCTGATCTGATTCTCTAATCTTGGTAGGGGAGCCTCATAATGGTGATACGCAGCAAGGCTAGACAGTACCAAAGGTGTGGAAAGGCGTGGAATTGTTCCTTAGCCTTGCTTATGAACGAGAAAATCTGATTCACGATTAATGTGATAAAAGGGGAAATCTCAGTCAATGACAGTGCCAAGGTTTTTAAAGAGTGTACATCTCTATTAATGGATACTTAAATCATGATAATAATACTTTTATCACCAAGAAATGTAGGATAGGATCTGAATTCGTTTGCATATGCTTGTTTAGCGCTCTTATATTGGCTTGTTTGTTTATTCCAAAAAACAGAGAACATTTTTCTACAGATCTTTGGCACAACATATTATTATGTATTACCCACAATTTATTGCAATTGCTACTTGAGTAATGGGGCCAAATGGAGACATTTCTTTATGGAGAAACTATAGGCCCACACTCTGAACCATGGGGAACATGTGTTTTATTTTAATGAATTAGTAGCAAAAATGTTCACGTCTCTGACAGATAAAATCTGAGGCATTGCAAAGCAAATCTGTCATGATCAACAGGATTTTTGTGGGCATTAAAGAGCATATTCTACTGCGGCGAGGGTGTCGAAAGTAACTCTTAGAGAAAGAAGTGTAAGTACAAAGAGGTGCTGTAATCCCACGGCGGAGCTGTCCCAGTAACAAGACTATCTAGTCTTGGTGCTATGGCAGGATTAAACGTCTGAGTAGAATATCTCAAAGATGCTATTTGAATTTGAAATATTAAGAAAATTCATCTACTGCAAGTTTGCTCAAAAGTTTTAACAAGAAGGGAACCAAAACAGGTCATTTTCTTCTTCTTTTTTTAGATTGAATTTACAAGAGCGATTATCAGGTTGAGGGACATAACTGTCTCAGCTTAGTGATTTGGCTAAAATCTTCAACAGATGTGCTGCATAAAACTGATCAACTAAACTGTAGAGTGCCAGGCCGGGAATTAAGTCAGGCTTTTCAAAATATAATTTCCAGAATTAGAAAACAGTTTAAGGAGTTAATATAGTCATTACCAACAAATATAAGCAGCCCTCACTGACTACAATCTAATTTAGCCATATGTGCTCAAAGTAATTTGAAAAAAATGTATTGTCTTCACTTTTCAGTTAGGAAAAATAATTGATAAAATAAAATAAACTCGGGAGTGTATGCGCCATTCCTGCAATTCATTATATCGCCCTTCTGAGGAGAGCTGAAGACACTTAATTTTGTCATCTGTTTTTCCGTAGTTGTGGATATTGTCATTTCTGATCTAGGCCTAATTATCCTGTGTAGCAGCGTGTCCATTGTCCCAGCTGGCAGCTTTTTCATCTTTGCTTTCATGCAATGAAATTGAGCCATGTAACTGAAAATGGCTGTCAGGGGGCCGAAACGCCACCTTAAGCAAATGTTGCCAAGTAGGGCTGCTAACGATGTATATCTGACAGAATCAATATCGAGTTGTACTCACCAAACCGAACAGTATGGGTAATCTGCTCACTGCAGAGGCTGGATCATAAACAGGATGGTCCAATCAGCTTTCAGTTATGTCTGTAAAATAGTTCCCCACCACTTTCAACCGACTGCTGTTTTGTAGTTTCAAAAGAAAAAAAAAAAAAAAGTAAAACAATCAAAATGAAATAAATTGAGATCACCAGAGTTACATACCAGGTGATAAAATTCATTTAGAGACCTGTGCCTCTAAGCCTGTCCCGTATCGTGGCCTGCTTGTTATAAACATACCCAAATAATAGGAAATTGGCCCTTTGTTGGCTGGAATCATCGCTGTATATCCGGGAAATGTCTGGTCGCCTTGTGTCTAGCTGAGTGAATTTTCCCAGCTGCTCAGAGCCGCAAAAAGAAATAATGGATCAAATTATCCGGAGAGTCTGATGGACTAGACTTTGCATCGACAGGGTAACTGGCAGGAGAGAAGACTGGGTGTGGTTTGAAGACTGTCAGGGCCTAAGCGGGACCTTCTTTTGTGCTGCTTGAATTAAAAATATATATATTTTGAATTCCTTTTGTATTTAAAAATGAAAAGAAGTAAAAACAAACCTGGAGAATGTGTACTTGAGATGGATTTAGACAATGGCATGACATTTCAAGCGAGGTATTTATATCCTGCGTTATTCGCTATGTCACACGACATTTTCTGATGAAATCGGTTAATAAGATAAGCCGGGTGCTGCTTCTGCGATGCAAACGTGGAGGGGCAGCGGGAAGATCAGCGCGGCTTACGGCCGTGTTTGCTCATGCCGGCGAACGACACGCGCGACACTCTCCGGAAAATGTCAGCCTGCCGCAATAAATCGCGGCCACCTGCACGATTAACGAGGAAGGCTCGTTAATTAGCAGCCCTGCATTACCCCACATGGACACACGGAGTAAGCGGGACCCGGCCTCCCACTTCCAGTTCCTCCCTAAGTGCCTAGACAGGATCGGCTCTCTCGAAGGTCCCACAGATGCCGCTTCTGGACACTGTGAACATAGGGCTTCCTTTTGGCACAGTACAGTTTTAACTGGCATTTGCGGATGTAACTACATACTGTGGTACTTGACAAAGGTTTGCCAAAGTAGTCCCGAGCCCATGTGGTGATATCGCTTATAGATGAATGACGATTGTTGATTCAGTGCCGCCCGATGGATCACGGTTGTTCAGCTTAGGCTTGTGCCCTTGTCCTTTAGGCACTGAAATTCCTCCAGTTTCCTTGAATCTTTTGATTATGTTATGCACTGTTGAAGGTGAAATATCCAAATCCTACCTTTCTTTGAGGAAAATTGTTTTTAAACATTTAAATGATTTTATCACGTATTTGTTGGCAACCTGGCAATCCTCAGCACATCTTTGCTCCTAAAGGACTAGACCTTTCTTGGATTTCAAATCACATCATTATTTAACCAATTTACCCCATTACTAGCCCTAAATTGCTCCTGTCCCAACTTTTTTTTAAATGTGTTGCAAGAACCAAAATTGGAATACGTTGGAATATGTTTATTTTGTAAAAAACAATAAAATTCATGAGGAACACATTAAATAATTTGCTGTTCTATTGTTTTCAATGTAGTACATTTATAAATAATAATATAATAATAATAATTTAGAAATCACTACTTTCTTTTTTTATTTGTGCTTTCCATACTATCCCAACTTTCTCTGATTTTGGGTTGTAGGACTTCCTTTCCAGGACAGATGGTGGGATCTCTTGTCTCCTACAGAAGTGACTGATCGTTTTTTTGGAAAGGACGCAGCGATAATGTCAGAACTGGGACTGCAATATGAAAAAAAAACGCAATGCAAATAATAATCAGTGCTAGACGTGTATCGAGATGAGCTACGACAGACAAAGGAGAACATTACAGGAGCGTAAGATTTTAGCAGATGCCCATATAAAGGTGGTTACATCAGAGCTCCCTTCCTGCGTGACTCGGCTCGCTGGAAATAGGGCAGGAATGGCACACGTGCTATGGCAAGTGTCTCACTGCAGCTGTTTTGTGCCATCTCCACTCCCCAGATTTATGTCTTGTCTGCAACAGCACCTTCTGAGGCTCATAATTACATTTTTAGGAGTGGGATGGCCGTGGGAGCAAGGCGACGCGCACACATTCGCCGAAGAGCTGAACGGCGAAATAGAGGGGGCGACTCCTGTAGTGAGTTCTAAACAAGCAGCCTCTCCCCTCCTCCGGCCTCTCATCTTATTTGCGTTTAGACAGCAGGCTTCGGGGTCATATCCGTAGACGGGCACTGAAATATGGAAGGAGAAGCTCGCAATTCTGTCCGTAACCAAGTAACGGGCCGCGAGCCGTCCTCTGTATTTCAACGCGACAGGATAACCAAGTATGTTGCGAGCTACCAAGTGAGAAAAATGCGAGTAATTCCCGGAGCACCTGACAACGGGCAATCCCGCCCATGAATTATCCTTCTTGCTGCAGCAGCGTTGCATAAATTCATGCGACCTTACATAAATAAACAATGTGGGCAAGAAAAAAACAAAAAAAAGGCCAAAAAATGCTGAGTCTGAATCCGGCCAGTGTGAGCAGGATTTACTGTCGCCCTTTTTTTCCCTTTCCAAATCATAAACAAAGAAAACAAGAAATTTAATATTCCCGTTAAAGCGGCCACAATTTAGAGGCGGCAGATGGAGGGTAATGATTGACTGCCACAAGATAAATGTGCGCCGTGCCTCATTTTTAACGGTCACTTTGGAATTTGAATAAACGGGCGCGTTGTCGAAGCCCAGCGGGATTACAGGTGCAGGCAGTGACTGCTGAGATGTTTCAAAAGTGCCGAAGCATGCAAGAGCCCCATGCCCAATGAAAGCATATATGTACATCCTGTATGTGTATCACAAAACAATAAATCAAAGCTGACAAAATAACTGACTATTGGCAAAATAGAAGACACCCCAATATAAGGTGTCATGGCAGAAGGCCAGGCCACCAAGGCCATATTCTGTTTACATTGGCATGGATTCTAAATGTACACAGAACTCTGCTGGTAGGGATTCAACACAATTTTCTTCATTGGAAATTCCATGATTGCTAACAGTGACCTCAAACTTTAGTCCCGGTTCTCGTTCTGATCCGTGGAATGAGGAGGCCGTGGTAACACCATATACTTTATTTGCAGACTGGCCAAACGTGCAGCGGCCGCTCATGGCCTGTGAGTGGGAACACCGCCATCCTGGAAGCCTCTCCTGTCATCAGGCTGGAGATGCTTTGGCTTTGGATAAATGGCTCTGTGTTTGTTTATGCTTGCCTTCCTCTCCGAGGGTACTGAGTAAACCAAAGCCATGCCATCGGAGCCTGTAGCGTTCTTTTGGTATGTAAAACACCTGTAGTTATCAGATGGTGAAGAACATTGCAAAGGGTAATTCGTCTGACATGGGCAGGCTTCTTCGTTCATGCAATTCAGCCAAAGTGTCCATCTATTTAAAGCTTTACTTCGACTAACAAGTTCAGTCGTTGCATGACCACTTCTTATATTTAGCCTGTAAATAATACCAAACTGTTCATCTAATATGCTTCACCCAAGTCATGGGTAGCATGGCTAAGTGTGCACTCCTGGGCAAAAAAATGGACCAAACCCAAACTGCACAGCATTAAGCTCTGGTACATTTCAGAAGTGTACACTTTAGTCTGCTTGTTTGATGGTGTCTGTCCCTCAGACATTTATGCTCTTAGTCCTGAAGAAGCATCATCTATTCTGTAAAGCTTCTACATAACAAAACACGTTCTTAGAGGCCCATTCATTTCATACCCTAAATATGACTGAACAATTTAATAACCCAGGAACCGTATAAGGATATTAATTGCACGTCTTTATCGTTACATTGTATAACCACTCTTGGTCAAATGTCCGAGTGTTATGCTGCGCCTTTAATTAAGTACTATTTATTTATGAATTCAATATTTAACTTTCATTATAATATCTCCATGGAACCTTTTGTTTACAAGATGGCCCATAAAAGACATAAATTATATTTGCTTTACCAGGCAATACTTTATTATCAAGTGTGTGCTTTAAAATGTGGTGTAAATCATACAAATATCCTGTTTTTTTTTCTTTTCTTTTGAAGGTAAGCTCAAATGATGAAAGAATTAATTTAAGCACTTTCCGATGCGTATTTATGGTTTTTGGCGAGGGGACATGGTGTGATGGTTAATAGCTGAAAAATGCAATAACCATTATTAAGATCATATAATGTAGCTTAATCATAATTTTCTGGTTTAATATCACAGATGAAACTCCTGACTCATGGCAGCTGTGACGCAGCTTACTCAGTTATCAAGTTTTAATCTTATAAAAAGTAAAATGTTACATAGGAAAATAGGCCGCCGGAATGATTGATCATTTCAAGTGATGAAAACATCTCTCCTGCATTGATATAATTTGATTGATTTGGACTATAAAATAGCTACATATTTAGCCAATTACAGTTATGATTTAGTATTTCACATACCAGCCATGATCTTCTTTCATGACAAAGATCCATGCTAATGCATCCACATTAAAAATATATATTAATGAAATGTTTCCAGTTCCTCTTTGGAACAAATCGGTCTTTGGCTATGCGTCGTAATCCAGATGGAAAACGCTGTTTATCTTATCTTTATACCTGCTTATTGTTATTATTATTTTTTGTATTAAATGTTTACTTTTTATTAATGCCAAGTGAAAATGTCCCTGAACAAGCCTCTATCAGTGACAGTGCAGTTACAGATGTCTGAATGCGCAGCGAGGAATTAGTATGTAACCTGTCCAAACTCGCTAACTTGTTTCTTCCTTCTTCTCCTTCTCCTTCCTTGCAGATTATTCGCTATCTCTCTGCCTAAAATGTCTGTCACTCCCAGGCGAGATTAGGTTTATCGGGGGCCCTCAGGTGTTATACGCTGGCCAGCAGAGCTGCCTGCAGCAGGTAGACAATATTCCCCACATCTAAGCGGCTTACGCTTCGCCTTTGTCTCCATTATTCCTGTTTGAATAGGAAATTGCCTCCCGCCATCATTACACGTTCCTCTCTTGTTTTTTCCCCAGCTTACAGTAATTGCTTTGGCAAAAGTTGAATAATCTTGTCATGCCAATAATGCTCGTTTGCATGAGCTAATTAATTCAGTCGCATAGGAAGTAGGGTAAGGGTAGCGTGGGGTGAGGAACGAGAGGTGGAGGAGAACTGACATGAAAGAAAAAGGCGAGAAGGGATAGATGGATATAGCCTTAGTACTGTATTGGTATTGGCTACGTTTGCAGTGGATATTTCAAAATCAATAACTATATATAAAAAATCTGGACGCTGATTCCAAACCAAATGGCTTCTCATTGATGTTTGGCTTTTCTGTCAGGTGATCGTGTCTTCGCAACGTTTACTTTAACCGGTTTCAGGTCCGATGCCATTTCACGGCGTCTCTGTCATTTCATACGCAGCGCGGGTATCGACTTTTGCAATAACCCGTTATTTTTTTGGGATGCACGCCGAGGAAAATGAGCCTCGATGAAACAAGAAACATTTTTTTTTATTATTATTTTATTTGGCGTAGAATCCATCCGGGTTTCTTTCTGGGCTCTTCTGTTTAAAATGAGTTTTATAATGTGAATTAAATGTTAGGACCCTGCAGCCTTGGTGGAGTTGCCAGTAAAATAATAACTGTGCCTTTCTGACCTCGGGTTCAACTGCATGGGGTCTGGCGATGAGAGAAATGACACGGAAACAGCATTGTGGTGGCTTCATTTGGGTTTTGTGTGTGGGTGTCATTTTCGGTAGGAACGTCTGTGCATGTTTGGGTTTTGAGCATTTGCATGTGTGTGCGTGTCTGCCCATTTTTGTTGACTCGGTGTGGGATGCAGAGAGACATATAGCGGTAATTCCCCTGGATGGTTTTATGTAACCATTTCAGAAATATCCAATATCAACTGCGACCAGTCACTCCAGTACACACACTGATTGTCTTTTCCATCAAATAGAGCTGCGAGGCTACAGTTATGCACGTGTGAAGATTGATCCCTTCCTTTCAGGTGGGAAGGCAGGGAAGCACGATGCAGCCGATATTAAATTCAATGCTTTTCGTGTGACGACCCACCTTTTAAAGGAGCGCAGGGCTTGTGACACAGCAAAAAGGGCTGTCACTCGCGCCCCGTGTTCCAATATTTCCTCCTCACATACCATGTGACCATATGTCTATTGTAATATTAGATCCATACCGGCCGGCCTAATTAATTTCCGCCTGTCTGTTTTTTAATAATTGCCGCCAGTTGAAGGCTGTCGTAATTATGGGCTGATCCTGAGAAGCCCGGGACGGCTTGGGGGGGGGTTCACCTCCGGCGGGGGTGGCCATCCATCACAGGGCACGAGGTCATGCAGCAAGGCATGCAGGCATTTTATGAAGAGTGCCCAGGAGCCAGTGTACCTGGAAGAATTAGATGTGAGCATGGACAGATCATGCAGACCACATGGTGACAGGCCCAGTACCCCAATTTACTGTACTGTACTACAATTTACTGTGTTCTATTTTTGCTGAGATCGAGTTAATAGTCATGCAAATCGATATAAATAACTGAAAGGACATACTCCGAGGAGCTAGACGATGATTTATATAAGTTTGCATTTATTCATTTAGCCGAAGCCTTTATACTGGAAACGCAACTGGGGTTAAGGGCCTCATGAAAGGCCCACCAGTGACATCACTCCACCAAACAGGGGATATGAACTGCAGACCTTCTGATCACAGATACAGAGTCCTAACCCACAGGGGCACAGACTGCCCCCTCTGGACAAGTTCTACTATACCATTCAATGCTGGATGGAAAGGACCCGTCATCTCAGTCAGGTTAATAATATGCAGATATGAGCTCAGTAGGTGCCCCCCATGTTAGCAGTGGTGGGCCCTGACCAGTTATGCAGGGTTATGTTAAGCTTCAGTAAAAATGCATGGCCTTGCAAATGTATAAAAATGCAAAGTTGTAATATTTCCATAAATAGGTTATTCAAATGCAATGATAAACACATTTTTAAAACATTCATTACATTCATCCACATATCTGCCCATCCATATTCAGAATGTTTTCCCCCCTAATGAAAATGTAATACATTAATTGCATGTGAACAATGATAATTAATTTTAAGTCTTGCAAAATTGTTAAAATGTATTACTTAAACACGTTTAATTCAGTCTGAATACTGCTACTTGATGCAATACTGAAAACCATCCCATCTGTATTACTTTATAGGTTTGCATGCATTTGAATGCTTTTGAGATAAAGACCAGCGCTCAGAATACCACACTAGAGATCACAGGAAGGTTTAGAGCCTTGGTAGAACTTAATGATGCCTCAGCTGTGTTCTGGGATAATTAGGCTTTACATATCTCTTCCTTGTGGCTACAAAATTAACACAAACATTAAGAAAATATTTTGGTATCTTCAGCAATGGTTTCTATTGCGGAGGAAGTGGGAAACATAACACAGGGCTGCTAGTGCGGCCCAGAGCACCGAGTCGTCTCTCCCTGGGCAGGAAACAGCCAGCAGTAAGGCTCTGAAGCGGGAGCTCTGTCAGGAGAGGAAGGTGTGACTGGCAGGTCGGCCTGAGCAGAGGGGCCTTCGCTTATCAGCATCCCCATGAAACATGAGCCGGACGAGCCTGAGAGCACGCCGGGGGACAGGCTCTCTGGGAGGCCGCCGCTATACCGTGACAAAAAAAAATAAAATAGATATGTCTCCCTGAAACCTTTTAGAGAAAAAACACCAGGCACCGAACTTGGCGATACGGTGCCAGATCGTTAAAGAGCTTAATTAGTGATGAAGCTGCTGAAAGTAAGAGCTGCTGCAAGCTTTTCACGCACCAGAGGAAAAGCCAGCTATCTCATTCGGAACTTTGCTGTCTGAATTATTTACCCTAAAATTGATACTGTAGCAATACACAGTATAAAATAAAATTTTTAAAAAGCCATTAGCAAATTAAATGAGAAATAATTTAGACTTTGGAGGCTGAGTGTTTAGCACTGCAGCCTGACACCATCGAGGCTGAGGGTGAGTCAGTGTGTGCGTGGATCATGTTTATATTACCTTGTGGGGACCATTTCTCTGGTCCCCACAAAGATCTCTGTCTGCAATCAAAAGCTAAAAATGCCAAAAGTCTCATATTTTGTTTAGTTATGGTTTAGGGCTGAGTAGGAGTAAGGGTCACCATGTTGGGATTATAATTTTCCTCGTAGAAATGAATGCATAAAGATATAATTACAAATGTGTGTATTTGTGTGGGTTTGCATAGATGTCCTCACATGACCAAAATGTCCTCAAAGTGTGGTAAAATCTGAAACTTCCTTACTTTCGGGGACGTATTTTCAGGTTCCCATTTAGATTTTATAAAAATTTGTGAATGCAATCAAAAAAAGTAAAATTGTCGAAAGTCTTTTATTTTGGTTAGTTACATACTTAGACCCTTAACCATAAGTAGGCCCTGGGACGCCATGCTGTCAGCGCTGATATCTTGTAATGTGTTCAGTATGTTTTGATGTAGTTGGAGTGAATATACAGAGGTCAGTTTATTAGGTACACCGGCTTATTAAGGCAAACTCTTCAGCTTTCAGCATCCAGACAGGATCAAGAGGTCCGCCTAGTGTTGGGTTCCGCATCGCAATAGCTGAGATGTGTGCATTTGAACGTGTTGTGATTGTTGGTTCCAGATATGGTGGTTCCAGCATCTCAGAAACAGCCGTCTTCCAGAGATTTTCACACACAGCAGTGTCTGGAGTTTACAGAGTGGTGCTATAAACAAAAACCATCCAGTCAGCGCTAGCTCTGTGGCCTGAGGTTAGAGGAGAATGGCCACAACAGCTCAGTACAGTAGCGGAGTGCAGAAAGTCAATAATAGGACTAATAATAGTAATATTATATTCATCCCCATGGGGAAATTTGGTAGTTTTGCATATGTAATCTGACTTTCCATGAGACACATGGATATAATTCACAAGATGCCTAACTTTGAAGCGGTTCTGGAGACAAATGTGGGCCATATCAGTACTAACTAGGTGTCCTAATAAAGTGGCCGCTTAGTGCAGTGCAACTCCACAGAGTCTCCACAGAGGTATATATATTTTTTTGAACTTTCGATGACATTTTCGAGCACGGCTTCTCATAAATAACACCTGAAAAATGTGAGCCTAAGCACAAAGTCACACCTTTGTTTTCTGGTTGGATCGTAGAAGAAAAGAACAAGGGAACCAGACGTCTTACAAAAACTCTTTCTGTTCCCCTGGGAATAGTACCTGTTGGGGTTCTTGATGATGCAGCAGAGTTCAAAGGGGCCTTGGTGAGAGTAGCCAGAGACAGAGGCATAAATTGTGGCAGTAATACAGGTAGCACACAAGGAAGATCCATGAGAATTGTCTCCTGTCTGGCTCACTGTTCCATGCATGGTATTTTTATGCCAGTTACCTAACAGTAGTATTTATTTAATCCGTATTGCAAAATCATGTTATTTAAGATTTATGTTGTTTTTTTACTACTTCCAAGTGAAGCCTGCAGTATAAACTCAAATCAATATTAATGTAGCTAATAGTTTTAAATAAGGCATAGAAATGGAAGGGGTTAGAAGGGAAAGGGACCGACATCAGCCCTACACGTCTGTGTCTTCGGGAGTCAGTCAATCACGACGGCGGCTGTCCGAGCAAAGTTACCAAGTCCAGAGGCGGCGATGAGGAAAGCAGTATATCTGCTTTCCTGGGAGGCAAATGGGACAGCAATGGTCTGAAACTGAAGGGCACAAAAGAGGAGCATTGTGGAACAGAAGGAGAGGGAATAATGCGTTAAATTAGGGCTTCCCAAACTGTGGGCTGCGAGATAACTTGTAATGAAAATATATTCCTATTTAACCGTAACCTTGACCGGTCAGATCTGGTCGGTGAAATCTGCCGAGGGGAAACCCCCCACACCACCGATTGGCCAAATCACCAAATGTACTGAGGGGGTGACTGCCCAGCCCAGGATCAATCTAACACCCCTCACACCCCCTTTGGCAGGATTGAGGAAGTCCCTGGCACTGTTACTGTGGTTGGCGGATGGGTGATACCACAATACCTTAGGGCAGTCGATGATGTAGTATGATTATCCTCATTAATTGCAGCCCTGCATCATAGAGGGAGGGGAGCCGGGCGGGAGAGGGCCGCGGGTCATGCGTGAAGCTGCAAAGCCGCCTACCGCCACCCCCATCCCCGACTGCCCCATGCCGCTGGCATGGCTTCACGGAGGAGCGCCGCTCAGCCGGTAATGAGCTCCCTGCAGGCGGGACCCGGACTGGGATTTTCCTGCCCCACTTGTTGCCAGAGCCATGAACGTCTGCTGCGCTACGAGAGCCGAATGCGAAGCGGGGGCCTGTGGGCCTGCGAGAGCCTGGGACACATTCTTGTTTCACCATTTCCATTTTCCACCAGACCTCCGTTATGTGAATGAGGAGATGATGTTGCTTCCTACTTATAAAGTCAACAATGGTCAAGAAAAAAAACAAATAAACATTGATTCTGTATAATATACGCTGTCCATCAATTATACTGCTTATCCAGGACAGGATCACAATGAGTATGGAGTTTCTGGAAGCACATGGCATGGCAGGAAAGGTGTTCTAATTCTGGTACACTTTCTAGGCTTCTGGAAACAGGGCTTACAACTGGGGGAGTAGAACTAGAGAGATAACAACTGAGGCACCACAATACCACAGATACACAATATTCTGCAATGTAAATATAAATCTCAATGCTGGAGTTATACAAGAGAAATGTGTCAAAGGATAATGAAGGAAGAGGGAGCAGGGATGCCGTGGGAAAACAGAAGACATATAATTACCTGCGCTATGTGAAAGCCTTAAGGACAGCACAACTCCCAACAGTTTCGGCTGAATTTGTTCAACAGATACTGAATCCGAGCCAAATATTCATGCAGTCATTTTTGAACCAAGTGAATGCAAAGCTGAAACTTTAAAGTCTGCCAGAGCAGAACCATACATATTCTATTCCCCATTATTCCCCCTCAGTGCTGTCAACATACCATGGGGGATTTATGTGTTTTGAGAACGGCAGCTTCCTTCATTTTTATTGGTTTTGCCAGTGAGAATCAAGAAGTGCCGGGCAATTTCAAGTGGCGGGCACTGGGGCGTGCCGGATCCATGTAAATTCCCGAAATTCACCACCCAAAATTTGAAAACAAAAAACACAAAATACCCAGAAACACAATTTAGCAAGAAGAATATATGAAAAAGTCTTCTGAAAAAATCCCCACACATGCCCTCTGTCCTGCATGAGTATTGTTATAATTTCTTAAGTAAATAAGGCTCCGATAACAGAGCACAAGCAACGCTGTGGGGACACATTTGTGCCCTAATAGTGAAGCCACCCGCCACACGCTATAGCATGATTTGCACGTCGATGTCGTGTCGGTGGAGCAGGTTTGTGCCCTAATAATGAAGCCACTCGCCACACGCTATAGCATGATTTGCACGTTGATGTTGTGTCGGTGGAGCAGGTCTTCTGTCTCTCCTTTTCAATCGCGCAGAAATTCCCGGAGAATTGCTTGTTTCAAAATGACCACGGCTCATTAGGAAAAAATGTCGATTTAAGTTCATGCGAACTTTAAAAAAAAAAAAACTTTTTAAAAGGTTTTTTGAAAAACAAATCCTGTTCAGTTTTGGCCAACAGTACAATTATTATTTTTTTTTATTATGAATAAAACCTTACGTGGGCTCTGTGTTCTCATGGGAGAATTATTTGTGTAACTAAACTTCTTTGTTCTGTTCTCTTAGTAATCCAAACATCTTTAACAAAAACAGAGCAATTATACTATTATATTAGGTACAAACTGTGGCATCACAGGTATGTACAAGGTGAACTTGGTTCTGTGTGGGTCATTCTGACAAGTGAAACAATTCTTTATTCAGTTCATAATTAGATCAACATTCTAGTTTGTGAAAAGTGGACCATAATGAGCACAATTTCTGTTGCCTGATGAAATGTTTGCTGTTGACTGTAGGTGGTAGGTTTCTTTCATCAGGACACTGAGATAAGAAGTTACAGTAATTCTCTTGGCAGTGAGCTTAGTGCCTGCAATTACCTCTCTGGGCCTCTGTGGAATTTTTCATGTTGTTTTTCTGCAGCTTAGAGACGTACTTTGGATTTTCTGTTTACTGTTAAAAATGACCTTTCAGACAGAAATCCTACTTATCTGTTACAAGTATCATTCCTGTTTTTGTCTTTGTAGTGATTAAAAAGTGATTAAAATTGCATTAAATTCATGATGGACAGCCCCACATCCCGGATAAACAGGTAGAAGATGGGTAGATGCATGGATTTCAGTTAATTTGTAATTTTCACCTATTGACTATTTATTCATATAAATAGGTGTTCCCATTGCAGATTAGAGCCTTGTGTTAAAGGGGATGTCACAGGATAATAAGCACCTGCGTTGGTTAAAGGGGGTCCGAGCTGTTGACAGTTCCATCAATGTGGTGATGCCCTTTAAGGCTCCGTCCAGACTGCATTCGGTCTTTCTTTTAGAAGGGAACCTTCAGCACCGCATTTATAATCGAAAGTGGGCACAAGCTCGCGGTGCTGTGGATGCACACAAGAAAAAAAAAAACGGGAGGGTGTTTTATTTTCTGGGGCCTTGATCTTCTGAGCTTTCATGTTCTGGAGAGGGGGCCTTTTCTGGTGCTTTGGCTATCATGCACACAGCAGGAATTATTATCTCTCAAGTGTCAAAGTGTTAAGACTGGCCTCTTCATTCCAGATTTCATTCTGTTACTTCACTTTCAATCTGGCTGATTGCAAACCTGATTGAGTGGCAGTATCGACAATCTGGGGTGCTCATTGATTCTGGAGTGAAGCTTTGATATTCAACATTCGGGGTGGGGGGGGGATTTTTTCTGTAAATTGTTTTTTTTTTCTTTGAATTGGAAAGGATAAATTAAGGCAGAGTTCATTTGGGAAGCCTTTTGTTACAAATTTGACTGCCGACTGTGAAAAATTGATTTATTGATTGAATGCATAATATGTGTGTCATGATCAGCCCCGCCCTGCGTGTCTAGCTCCCGGTGTGTCCCTCAGGCGGGGCTTGATTGGCCTCACCTGTGCCTCGTTCTGCTTTCCTGATGTGTTAATCCCTTCGTTAGCCTAATCACACCCACCTGGTGTTTCCTCCTTGATGTCTTGCCCTATTTAGTCAGTCTGCGTCCGGTTCCCCGTGTCGGTTATTGTCTGAGCTGTGTCTCCGTTACATGTGGCTTGCGTTCCTCCCTTGTCTTGCTAATAAAAGCCCCTTTTGCGGGGTCTAAACCCACAGCCAGCAATATGGGTCGTTCTTCCCGCAGCAAACGCCACAATGTGTAGTAAAAAAAGTTCACACACCAGGAGCAAAGTTGTGCTGATGTAGTAATAAGGCTTTGTTTTGTTTTTTTTTGTTTGTTTTTTTGATCGTGCAATTCAGCAATATGGATTCTACTGATAATCATAAGAAAGAATAGCACAACAAGTGCTTCAGCACTATAAAGGGCTTTTTCTGGGTCGGTGTGTCTCTGCTTGCTTGTGGCTTGTCTCCGCAGACAGCATGCGGTCAAATCTCTGAAGGCTTTCACTGAGTGTGAGCTGAGGAATTGCATATACCTGGGGTATTTCTGCAAGCAGCTGAATCAGTGAATGTGATCCTTCGCTCATTTTGAGGCGTTGAGAGTCTCTGCCAGTGTGGGACCAGGGACTGGAGCAGCCTGATATGATAAGAGTTTGTTCTCCACAGAGATGTTTGAAAACTATTTCCAAAGCACAAAAACCTGAGTTATTTTCACAGAGCTTGAACACCTCGTTTTAGGGGCAGCGATTCCAACGTTTCTCTGTCACATTACCCTATAATAACAAATATAAGAACATAAGAAATATACAAATGAGAGGAGGCCATTCGGCCCATCAAGCTCGCTTGGGGAGAACTTAACTAAT
>JAODKM010000039.1:9484894-9505523 GCA_026780845.1 Petrocephalus sullivani
TACCTGTACTTTATATTCCTGCTCCCTACATGGATTACCTTACATTTGTCCATGTTAAATTTCATCTGCCAGGTATCAGCCCGCAAATATGACAGGAGATGCTCCTATCCATTCTGATTGCTATTGCTGAGCAGGATTCTGGAAAGGTCTGGAAATGTCCGGAGAGGGTGGCCTAGACAGATCTCCGAGCCAGATCATTCCAATCAAGTCATGACGGAGCCTCACAGTGATCCAACACGCTGTCATTATGGCCCATGAAATCCATGACGATCCACTGTCTTTCCACAGGGAGGGGGTCATTACTCAGTGAGATCTGTGCATAGTATGGAGCCCATCTTGTTCCATCTTCACATGACTGTCACACACTTTAGTCAATGCTATACCATATTACACTGTAATATACTAAAAATATGCTGATCTTCTGGTTGGGGTTAGATACCAGATGCCCTGTACACAATATTATTTTGTACCATATTACTCTTTCAGACAGTGAAATTTGGCTCTGCCGACAGATTTCCCGCCCGTGAACGTTTCTGACTGCTGTCATGCTTAATTCCGGGCTGACATCTCGCCTTGTTTGTGATGCATCCCTGGCTTTTGCCCTCCTTCTCTGGGCTTTAAGAACGTCTCAGTTCCGTCGACTGTTCAGAGGAAGCTCGGATTGCTAATGTGGCTTTGATCTGCAACTTCCCTGCCTCTCCGCACTGAAGAAACAAACATCAGTTCAAAAGAAAACTAATAAATAAATAAAGAGAACAAGATTAAAAAAAAAAAAACATTTTTCTTTTTGTTTTCTATGCTGATGCGCTGTACTGTTGTACTATTTAGCGAGAGGTTTGATGATATTCGATGTACAAAGCAGATTTCTCTGAAATGGGATGTGAGGGGAAAAAATGCAAAAACATACACACTTGTGTTTGTATTCCTGTCTTAGTGAGGACCGTCCATTCATTTCTATGGGAAAAACCCTAATCCCAATCACGACACCCTTAACCCTATCCAACCCCAATCCTAACCTTAAGTAACCAACCCAAATACAAGACTTTTTGACACTTTTAGTTTTTTGATTGCATTCACAGACGAAATCTGAAGTAGGGCAGACTAAAAAACTTACCTCACTAGTCTTTCGTTTTATATATATGTGTGTGTGTGTGGGTTTGCATAGATCACTTTTGAGTACCAAAATGTCCCCAAAGTGTGGTAAAACCTGAAGTTTCCCTACTTTTGAGGACATCTTTTCAGGTCCCCATTTGGAAAACCTCAATCTTATAAAAATCTGTGAATGCAATCAATAAACTAAAAATGACAGAAGTCTTGTATTTGGATTGGTAACTTATGGTTAAGATTAGCTCTGGGTTGGGGTTAAGGGTGTCGTGATTGGGATTAGGGTTTTTCCTATAGAAATGAATGGAAGGTCCCCATTTAGATAGGTACGTGAGTCTGTGTGTATGTGTGTGCGTGCTTGTGTGTGTGTGTGTGCGTGTGTGCGCGTGTATGTGGGTCCACATAGATCACATTTGCCGGTGGGGTGTTTCGATGAATTGTACAATAACAAATAAGGGGCTTTGGGGGCTAGCTCTTTCTTTGTAGTCTCAGAGGGAACAGACTCCGGGGGCCACAGGAATGGCTGTCAGACTCTGTTGTCATGGAAATACCACATCCACCCAGAGAGCAATGCTCTGTCCTGGTCCTTTATCCTCAGTCTCACATGTTGAGGTTTGCTACCGTCATTTTGGAATGGACTTTCTCACATTGCAGTGTTCCGCTGAATCTCACCATAGAAGTGCTCCTCCACCCCCCAGGTTTGTGCATGAGATATCGCTGTATCTCTCTCTGCATTTCGCTGCTTGGCTGACATGAAATAGCTGGCCAAACTCCTTCTGTCATGGCCAGTTTCTGTCATGACCGTGATAATTTTACCCTTATCTTTTCTGACATGTTTTTTGAGGGAGCGCTGTGGTTTCTGCATGATTGCCTGACAGGCAGTTTTGGTCATTAATGGTTGACACGGGACGCCAGCGGGTTATAAGATACAAAGCAGTTTGCAGTCTGTAAAAAAAAAATAAAACAGGAGTCCACAAAATTGCCAGCATGTCAGTGCTCTGAACAGTGCGGGAGAGAATGGGCAAACTGAGCCATGTAATGACCCTGCTGCTAAATTACAAGTGACAGAGCCTCCAAGGAGACAAGGTGCAGGTGTGGGGGAGTGGTAGCGGATTTATTTATTTATTTTTGGCGGGATGGGGGGGGCGCCAGTTCCTCAGAAGGATTCATCCAGAGAAAATAATCACAATGAAATTTAATTGTGTGTAGAATGATGGTGTATGTGTCCAAATCAGCCAGGTCACACGCAGAACTTTCAGAAGCCACCCACACCAGAAACGATCGAAACCCTGTGCCTTCTAGACCTCTAGGCTGCCATTAGTGTGGACGTCAGACAGGGCCGTATTTCTGATTATCCCCCCCGGCAATCACCCCGCCAAACTAATAAATCCTAATATCAGCGCTGACATTTTTGTTCGGTATCTATCTTTTTGTGACCACGTTAAGTACGGCTTTTCCCAGCAGCCAATCCATCGACACCAAACCATAAAGGCCGAGTTGCGTGGACCAGGTTGTTCAAAAGTTATATAGCTGACTGTGGCGGGGGGAGGGAAAACGCTGACACAATTTCAGGATTCCAGTACACAGCCATACACTGTCACTCAAAAGTGTCATACCAGTGTGCATGGTGCATTATTCCCCATTTCATGCAGATTATTCTTTATAGGTTCACAGGGACAATGACTATTAGCCCTTTTTTAATAATTCATGAAGTGGCCAATAAGCACTTTTTGACATAATATAGTGATTTAACACTGAAAGCAAGCCAAGTAGTTTTTTTGCCATATTTTTTAGAACAAATACTGACATTCCTCTTTACACAGTAAAAGTCAAACTTTTTCACATGGGGCTGGGATGAAAGTACAGTGCATTTGACATTGACACAGAGTAATACAATTTTCTGCTTTTTATTGACAAAAATTCTATTAACTTACCTTAATAATACCAAAGAGATCTCTAATGCATTGTTAATGGGGAGATTGAGTAGTAGGGCACATAATGAAGTCATCTAGCATGTAGGGTTGAGAATTCCAGGGTCGGATTTGACATACTGTATATGCTGTAGATGGATGGATGTACCATGCTCACAGATTTCACCTTTCCCTGTTTATGTCTATATGTTGACATTGTGTGGGCATTTAAATCTCATATTCTTTATGATACACATGGGATAACATTTGTCGTGAGCTTTGATCAAACAAACGCTGCCATGGCAATGAGAGGAGACCATATCCAGCAGATTGTGCAAGATGTATTTTTATAATTAAGCAAAAATGTAAATATCTATACATGGAAGAATTATTTACACAACGTCAAAAGGTTAATCAGTGCCAGTACAGAAACTGCTGTATCCCTTTTGTGGCAACTGGTACACACTTTCACAGTACCACACTTGGCATTGGCGTTCATGTGCTTAGTGGGTAATGTCCCGTCTCTCGAATAAGCCCAGTACAGCACACCTGCCGTGCACTTTGTCCACACTTGGGCAAATAGCACCTTTGTGCGGTTTTTGGCTAAGCATACACATCACAATGCACAACAGCACTGATGTGACGACTAATGTTTACACTGAACATGGAACATGCCCTCCCCCCATGGCATTCTCTCTTTTTCAATTTTCAATTTGAGTTTAAGTGATGGATCTACAAAAATACTACAGATTAATGAATGTAAAAGGGAAAGAAAACTTGTTCTAAATAAATCTAAAAAATATAAAACTGAAAAGTGGTGCATGCATATGTTTTCACCCCCTTTGCTTTGAAGCCCCAACCACTACCTTCAAAAGCCACTTAATTCATTAAATAAGATTCACCTGTGAGCAATCTAAGTGTCAAACGATCTCAGTATACATACACCTGCTCTGATAGCTCCCAGCGTCAACACCAGTGCAACATCCGTAAGTAAGGGCTACCACCGAGCAAGTGACAGCATGAAGACCAAGGAGCTCTCCACACAGGTCAGGGACAAAGTTGTAGAGAAGTATAGATCAGGCTTAGGTTATAAAAAATATCCCAAACCTTGAACATCCCAAGGAGTGCCATTAAATCCAATATTAGAGAATGGAAAGATTATGGCATCACAGCAAACCTGCCAAGAGAGGGTCGTCCACCAAAACTCACAGACGGGGAAAGGATGGCATAAATCAGAGCAGCAACCAAGAGGGCAAAGATAACCCTGAAGGAGCTGGGCGGCTCTACTGCAGAGATGGGAGTAACTGTCCATAGGACCACTATAAGCCACAAGCTGCACAGAGCTGGGCTTCATGGAAGAGGGGCCAAGAAAAAGCCATTGCATACCAAAAAAAATAAGGCAAACCATTGGTGTATTGGAGACTCCCCAAACATGTGGAAGAAGGTGCTGTGGTCAGATGGCCAAAAAGTTCTATCTTAGTATCGTCAAGGACAACCTCATGTCTGGTGCAAACCTAACACCTCTCATCATGCTGTGGGGATGCTTTTCGGGGACTGGGAAATTGATTAGAATTTAAGGAAAGATGGATGGGGCAAAATATAGAGAAATTCTCCTCAATCCAGTTGAGAATCTCTGGTATGATTTAAAGGTTGCTGTACACAAGCGGCGCCCATCCAACGAGAAGGAGCTGGAGCAGTTTTGCCGTGAAGAATGGGCAAAGGTACCAGTGTCTAGCTGTGCCAAGCTTGTCGAGATGTACCCGAAGGGACTTGTCACTGTAATTGCTGCAAAAGGTACAAAGTACTGACTCTGGGAGGGGGGGTGAGTAGTTATGCATGCTCAGGTCTTCTTTTTTTGTCTTATGTCTTGTTTGTTTCACCATAAACAAATTATTTGCATTTGCAAAGTGGTAATTGTGTTATATAAATTAAAAGACACAACCCCCCCCCCCCCAATTCCTTTTAAATTTCAGGTTGTAAGGGAACAAGATAGAGAGAATGCCGAGAGGGGTGAATACTTTTGCACGGCAGTGTACATAAGCTTGCACATTCTGTAGCTTTATGTAGTAGTATCTCAGGTCAGAGAATCTCAGCAGTCTTGGCCTTAATCGTGCTGAATGGGATAATCAGGACTCCACCTTTCCGCCTCTTCCTGTCTACTTACAAAAATTTGCCTCTCTGTGAACAGTAAATCAATATTGAAATAAGGTTGGAGACTTATGTGGAGTAATGATGCCAATATATAGGCATTCCGATACATAATCAGATTACTTTTAGGCACAATTCTACATACATGATGTATTATATTTTGTCTTTTACACACAAGTTATTAAAGGGAATGAACTTACAGTATAAAACAATCAAATTGATTCCAATAGCGTTCCCCTTTTTATTCATGTGAGCTTACTGATAGTGACATCCTGTTTCATCTGCAGGAATCACTTCCGCAATTTTATGGAAGAGAAAATTATAACCGACTTTTTGCAATGACAATAAAATTTGCCACTTATGCTCCTCTATACTATGTTGTTGAATAACTACCACTTAGGATACATACAAAACACCAGTAGGCAATAGATAGCCTGACAGTGCTGTTCTATTTGAGTCGTGCTCACTCACTGAAGCTGCGCTTGGTGTCTCTGATGGTGTCTACTTTCTCTCTAGAACATAAGAGTGATAAGTGTGATAAAAGTCTTCTGTCCGGATGCTACATAGCTACAGGCGCACCAGATAGCCGAGGGAGAGGACAGCTTTAGGGATTCCTCCACGCCCAAGCTTGCAAGGAGATGGGGGGCATGTCCGCACTGACACGCAGATACTGTACATGGACAGATATTTCCATAACTGGTCAGTTACAGAACAGCTGTCTCTGGCCTGACAGGAACACTCTGGCAGGAGTAGCTGAGGTCCCCAGTCTGCAGCACATTAATTACTTTGAGATCTTTTTGGTGGAACAGCTGTCGTCATGGTGTATGGCCAACCACCTCCTCCTTAACACCTCAAAGACCAAAGAACTTTTAATAGATTACAGAAGGAAAAAGACAGACATTCCACCACTAATCAATAGAGGGGCTTGTGTGGAGAGGGTGGCAGACTTTCGCTTCCTGGGATTTAACATAGAGGAGAACCTATCCTGGAGTGTGAACACCTCAGAGCTGCAAAAAAAGGCCCAACAGAGATTGTACTTCCTGAGAATACTCAGAAGGAATAACGTCACACAGAGACTTTTGGTGTCCTTCTACAGAGCCTCCGTTGAAAGTATACTCACATACTGCACCTCACACCCTGGCCACTCCCTGTTTGATAACATGTCTTAATGCTGCTAAAAAATAATGGTCACTTTGTTGCATTCAAAATGAATTATGCACCGACGGAAGTATGTGTGTGGGAATGCTTGTTCATATTGTGCGTTGAATGGAATGGGTGTATGATATCTGTGTGCATATAGTTCATGAGGTATATTTATTCTTATGGATACTATAGCACTTTAAGTATTTAATTTTTTTTTTTTTAATTTCTATTTCTATTTTATGATGCACTGACCAGAGACCACTTTTAAATTTCGTTGTACCTGTGACAATGACAAATAAAGACATTATCTTATCCTATCTTTTTCATGCAATCCTGGAGTATGAACCAGTCTGTACTAAGTTTACTGTGAGCAATTAAAGCAATTAAAAACCTAAAAACTTTAATATCCTAATGGTGGGCTCCACTTTCCCAAGCGGGCACCAATATGCAGGCGGGAGGCTATATAGCAAAATAAATGATGGTCTTTCAGCTCAAAGTTCTACTATTACTAAACTCGCATATGGGGTAAAATTCCAGTCAATCCAATTGGCCCCTAAAAAGAGAGCGAAAACACAACCAGTGAGGAATATCAAAGAGAAGGGCAATACCGAAGGTCGCATCGAGCACGGATTGGGGCTGTTCTGGAGAATAGGAGGTAAAGCAATTTATTTACTCACAACAGATTGTTGCGTAATAAGTGTCTGGGCGTACAACCACATTCACCCAAAGCAATATTCTTACGTGACAGAGTTCCATATTCACCCACTTATCCGATTTAACCTTGCACTGGCGAATTTAAGTTTAAGCATCATGTTCAATGAGGGTTTGACACATTACTTTGAATGTGGAGTACTTTTTTTTGGGGGGGGGGGGTTGCCTGGAGAACCACTGGTCTTAAATCCAGAGAACATATAATTATGTGATCCCTGGCCCAATACTGAGCAGAGCCAGAGGTACAGATCAAAATGGAAATGTAGTGATTGTCTTCTGAAATGCTATGATCCCAGGTGAATTCCAAACAGTTTAAGGAGTTTGTCAAACCGCACTCCACTGTATCCAGTGGTGTTTGCCTCGTAATAGTGAATTAGGATCAAATGAGCCACTTCATATTTGCTATGCAAACAAATTAGCCACAATAAATCAAGTTCCTTAGAATGTATTACTGTTGATTTTATGGACGTTTTGAATATGGAAAGCTAATGGACTTGGATAGTGGTGTGGAAGCTTCAAAGTTGCCACATTGTATCTGAGAATAATTGGTTTATTAATGTGGGAGGGCAAAGGGCAAAGCAGTATAATTATACTATAAAACACTACGAACACTGTAATTTATGGGTACTCCTAATAATATGAGGTGTAGTGGGACAGTGGGGAGAACCCCTACGTGCTGTTTAGGTAATTGCTTGATGAGCTTCTGTCCCGGTTTGTGCCCTATCTGGGAATTTACCTCCTTCCTTAGGGCTTAGGCTTCCAATGCCAAGCAGGCTCTATTTTCACATTCAGCTCCAGGGAAGTCATTGCTGAGAACTCAAGCAAATAAAGAGCCAGGCAGTGGGCAGAGCAGGGGTCCAGCGTGTGGTCGCACATCCCCAGGCGTGCGCTTCGCGTGTGCAAGGATCACACGATCACCCCATTCTTGATAGAGGCTTCCTTCTGTTGTCCAAAGGGATGTCATTTTGGTGAGTCTGTGTCTTTAGGTTTCCCTAAGTATGTGGGTACCTGGTCATAGAGGCTTCCTGGTGAGGAAGAACTCATGGTAACCCTTTTAATGAAGGCCATATTCATAAAGCCTAATAACTGTTATTATAATTAATTGTAATATATTCATAAAGCATTACAAACACAGCTATAAATATTTATAAAAAAAGGCATTATAGCCATGCTTCTCATGCTTCATAATTCTAACGAAGGTCTATAAACACCTTCATAATGCATTATAATGGTCAGTACAAGAATTAAAGATGCTTATGAAGATGTTGATAGTGCATAATAGATGAGATTTTTATAGAGCATTCATAATGCATAACAGACATGCCTATGATGTAATGGTAATGTATAATGTAATGGTAATGTAGAATGTAATGGTAATGTAGAATGTAATGGTAATGGTCATTAGCCATTAACTCCAACACGGTTCTAGAGTAGAACATTTCATGACAGGCCAAAGACAGTGTGAAGTGCTTTGCCTCTCTTTGGCACTTACTCCCACTGAAACTATATATTAATAAGAAAAAGAAATCATTTCACAAGAAAAGAAGCGATGGAGTTTTTCAAAGATGTCTCAAAGACAGTCCATAAATAGACATCCCAGCGGTACACTCATAGAGGTTACATACTATTGTCCTACAGGACATCTATGGGCACAAAGAAAAACATATATTTGACCTCTGAACAAAATAATTAATTGTCCTTCATGAGTGCGTCACGGAGAACTGGCATTGTGCTTAATCCTCTTTCAGATCCATAAGAAGCTCACTATGCAGGAAGGTCCCTTCTCTGAGCAACACTAAGCTGGGTCAAGGTGATACTTCCTGAAAATCACTCGAAGGTTCCTGTACTGCATCACGCATGCGAATTGCAGGCATTTGTCCCAGGACGAAAACTGTGGGCCAACTCACTTTTATCTATACAATACAACACATTTTATTTGTATAGCGCATTACATTGCAACAAAGCGCTTTGAATGAATCTGCCCAAAGCCCCCAGTGAGAGAGCCTGAGGTGACAGTGGCATCAGATCCAGTATACTCGAATAACTCCGTAGAAGGAATAAACCTTGGGAGCCACCAGACCCCGAATGGGAGCCCATCCTCCAGGGGCTGGCAGAGGGGGGTCAAATGAACATCCTTGATGAGTAAGACATCAAGGATCAGTCTCAAACAGTGGCAGCGCACTCCTCCTATAAGCTGTCTAGGATGCATACTGCGAAGCTGACGAAATTCTGTAACCCCTAACGCTAACACATGGGATAATGCCAAGGCTCCTCAGGGCGCTCTCATGACCTTTCGTGCAGCCATCACAACATAAAAAGCTATTCAAACGTGCTGCGATCACACTTTATGGCTTTTTTACGTGCTAGGACAATGCTTGTCGACAGCGTTATCAGATTACGAAAAACACCATAGCATTCTGGGGGTTGTATGCTGTTCCCCGTCTCACTACCTTTCAGCCGCTTTCAACCGCTTTGCAAGCAAAAACAATAAGGAATCAACACATTATTATTTAGTTTTTTGTGGGAAATGTGCAGCATATTCTCACACGATTGCATAGATTCAGTCATTCATGCAACAGAAGTAAAACCCAGGCGCTGTTTTGCACGGTTGCATCGCACATTGTCGACGGCGTTATCAGATTGCGTCCCTCAGTCACCGGTTAGCGCTCATAGTGGCGGTGTCACGCACTACGCATTAAAATACATAGGGTAGTGAAGCGTTTTCCTAGCATGTAAAAGAGGGCTAAAGCATGATCGCAGCACGTTTGAATAGATTTTTATGTCGTGATGGCTGCGTGAGACCGGGTTGGGCTCCTAGACATTTGAACATCTGCACATGTTGGGTGGGGTGCTGAGATTTTGATAGATTGAAAACTTTTAACTTCAGAAATTTTTTTATAGCTGCCTAAACACATTCAGGGGTCAGGAATCATTTCATGCTGCTCTTTAAACCAGTACAGCAACACTTTAATCATTTAATTTTTATTATAAAATGAGAGCTTAGCATCCATCTGTCCCTCCATCTTCCAGTAGAGGCTCCTGCTGAGCCTGGGGCCTACAGTAGGGAGCACAGGAGTGAGGATGGACGCCCCCTGTAGGGGATGGCAGGCCATTGTGAGGGGATTAAACTTCTGTGCGCCCAAAAACACTTACTACTGGGCACATTCTGAAGGCTTAGCCTAGCTGCACTCACGCCTACTTGACTCCTTCAGTTGTATGTTTGAAATCTGCTATTATGTGCTTTTACACACTTGTACTTTACTTTTTACTTGTACTTTAAAAACACTCCAAAATAAAAAGCATGCGGGGCATCGTGGCCCGGCTCTCATTTATGAGTCGTACTGTTGGATTTCATCTTATGATCATTAATATTCAAATAAAAATAATTGAATTATTTAATGGTATCAGTGAATATTCAGTGCTCACTATGAAACTATGTATTGTGCAGCATGCAAACAAAAAAAAAATTGAGTATATATGTGTAAATGTATTTCATGCTGCATATCTTATTTTTGGAATCATTTACAGTCATTGGCGACAACTCACCTTGACCTTCACCTGGGTAACTGGTTCTAAAGCTTAACAGAGCTGCCAGTGGAAGGGTTGCATTTTCCAGATAAGTCTAAATCTATCTATCTATCATGTCTGTATTTGTGCCTGTCTGCCCACCTCTCTATCTGTCTGCCCCTCTGTCTGTTTGTCTGCCTGTTAATCAGCATCTGCCTTGTTTAACTGGAACTGTACAGTATATGGACAAATGTATTGGGACACCTGGCCATTACACCTACAGGAATTCTATGGTACCCCATTCTAAATCCATTGGCATCAATATGGAGCTGGTTCCCCCTTTGCAGCTATAACAGCTGCCGCTCTTCTGCGAAGGCTTTCCACAAGATTTTATAATGTGTCTGTGGATTTTGCCCATTCATCCAGAAGAACATTTGTGAGATCAGGCATTGATGTTGGACGTGACGGCCTGGCTCGCAGTCTTCTTTCTAGTTCATTCTAAAGATGTTTGATAGGGTTGAGTTCAGGGCTCTGTGCAGGCCAAGTTCTTCCACACCAAAGTCATCCAACCATGTCTTTACAGACCTTGCTTTGTGCACTGGTGCGCAGTCATGTTGGAACAGACCCCAAACTGTTCCCACAAAGTTGGGAGCATAGAATTGTCCAAAACGTCTTGGTATGCTGAAGCATTAAGAGTTCCCTTCACTGGAAATAAGGGGCTTAGCCCAGCCCCCAAAATACCCCTATACCATTATTCCTCCTCCACTACACGTTACTGTTAGCATAATGCAGTCAGGCGGGTAACGTTCTCCTGGCATCCACCAAACGCAGACTCGTCCATCAGACTGCCAGACAGAGCACCAAGATTTGTTACTCCACTAACAAATGTCTACTGCTCCAAAGTTCAGGGGCGGCTGCTTTACGGCACTCCAGCTGATGGCATTGTTGTTGGTGATGTGAGGTTTGCATGCAGCTGCTCGTCCATGGAAGCCCACTCCATGAAGCTCCCATTGCACAGTTTTTGTGCTGGGTTTAATGCCAGAGGGAGTTTGGAACTCTGAAGATATGGAGTCAACAGAGTGTTGACGACTTTGACACACTATGTACCTCAGCGCTCGGCGACCCAGCCGTGTTACTTTACGTGGTCAGCCACTTTGTGGCGGAGTTTCTGTCGCTTCCACTTTGCAATAACACCACTAACAGCTGACCGTGGAATATCTAGCAGGGAAGAAATTTCACAAACTGACTTATTGCAATGGTGGCATCCTATGACAGTGTCACGCTTGAATTCCCTGAGCTCTTCAGAACGACCCACTCTTTCACAAATGTTTGTAAACATGACTGCATGGCTAGGTGCTTGATTTCATTCATCTGTGGCGATAGGTCTGGATGAAACACCAGAAGTCGTCCCAATTCTTTTGCCCATATACTGCATATTACGGTATCTCATTAATCTGCTCCATTCCATTTTCCAGTCACGTCACTGAGCACTCAGGGACTTGATATTCTCGCACATTCTCACTGCGTGAGAGTACTGTCTCCATGCCAGCCCCCTAACTGACAGTGCAGACGTATCAAGTGCCAGTGAAAGAGGGTAAAATCTCAGCATCAAATTCATAAAGACTGACGACGGCTCTCTGCGGGGGCAGGCAGCTGGGGGCTGGCTGCTAACCTGGGGGGGCCATTAAAATCCCATCCTGCAGGAAGAGGCAGATGTGAGGGGCGACGAGGTGCAGGCCCGCGCCGCTGTAATGTTGTCATCTGACATCATCACATGAGGTCGGCCTCGGTGTACCACATCTTCACGACTCTTAAGTGAGGGCCCTCACATCCCCAGGGCTACACTAATATTAGTCCGGTTTCAAGAATGCAAGGCCAGCCAGGAAACATCTTACATCTGAAAGGAGAAATGCCTTTCACAGAGGATTGTGAGGACTGGGACACAAGTTTTATTAGTTTAGAGAAGTCACAGTATTTAGATTTGTGAATTTTTCTGCAAAATTTCTCTTCTCCCTTTTAGTGACTAAATATCCAAATAATAATAAGATGGTCTGAATAACTTCCCATAGCTTGTAATACCTCACATCAATATATGCCCCTATCCTCTTTAAAAGTAGGACAAAAGTCAAACCTGAAAAAGATGTGAAACATTAGTCACAAAAGCCCCCATGAGATGACATTATATTTCAAAATTAAATAGATTATGTAATTTAAAAGTATAGTAACTTTATATTAGCTCACATTCTGAATAAACAGCATTCATTGTAACCTGTTAGACTGCAAATCTCTAAATGGCCCACAATGTGTGATTGTGTGCGTGTGTCCAGTAGTGAACCTGAATCCTGCCAAGGGTGTACCCTGCCTGTTGTTCAGTGCTTCCTGGGCTACAGGAAGTGCCTATGAAAAATAAACGGGACGGGTCATTCCAACCATCCACCCATCCATCCATCCGTTCAGTATAGAGTGACTGAATAAATAATTAAATGAATAATTGAAAAGAAAATAATGAAAAATAAAGTACCCATTATTATTACTGATGTAGTTTGACACTAGTCCATAAACTGCCGTCTCAGTTTCATGACCGATGTTATTAGCCACTTGTCAGCTTTAACTCCGGCTAAATGCGATATCGCTTCTCTATACATTAGCAGGGCACAGGGTTTGCGGTTGGGTGTGTGTGTGGAGGTGGGGGGGTCTAGTGTGCCCATATGCTTGTACGTGTAATGGCCCTCCCACAGATCCACAGCACTTTATTGGGCAGTCCATCTCTGTTCTGTTCTCTGGGTGTGTGATCCTCTCTCCCTTCAAACCTCTCCCCCCCTCAGAGAATGCATGGTGGCTGGCCATCTCACCTTCTCTCGCGCCCCCCACCCATAAATCGGACCCTAACTGATGTGGCTGATGGATATTCCGCCCCCCCCCCCTCCATTTGCTGTAAATTGACTCTCCGCAGGGTCTGCTGTGTCTCCAGCAATATTTTATTATCTGCAAACAGATGTTGGGGTGGGAGAAAATGAGAAGAGTAGAGAGACGTCCAAATGGGAACATGAGGAAGTCAAATAAAAAAGAGTATTGCTCAGGCCTGGTCTGAGCTGGCTGGAGGTTTAAATCCCGGCACTACTTAACAAATGGAGACATTCACATGTGACCTGCAGGTTATGTAAACCTGAAGAATGTGGGTTCAAGGCCCAGAAGAGGCACTGTGGCTATGGCCTTGTTTTTTTTTTTTTTATTCCCTCTCAAAAATAACCTTTGTGATGCTTATCAGTGTTTGACAATCCTGTGATGGCATGTCATTGTCAGTGAATTTCAATTTAGCAGACCAATATGTAGTTAAAACACAGGCATGCATTGAGTGCCCATAAGTTTCATATGGAAGCCAGGACATGATCTTGATCGCAAGAAGTACAGTACTTCAGGAAGTGGAATGTTTTAGTGCTGTTCTATTTTTAACCCAGATATGAAGGTGGCGATGTCCTGTCACACAGGGACGAGTCGTGGGTCCAGCAGGCCTCCTGCTAGGCCGTGGCTCTGTTAGAGGCATGCCTGATATAATCTGGGTCCAGCTGTGCGAGTGCCCGCATGTAGGGAATTCTGCAGGTAGCCATAGACATTAAAGCCACCAGCCAACCCAGCGGGAGACGGGAGTCCTACAGGATGATGGGCCAAGGGTGAGGCCTGCCGGAATGGGGAGAACAGGGCAGGGAGACGGGGCGGCAGGGAGACGTGGAGGCAGGGAGACCGGGTGGCAGGGAGACGGGGCGGCAGGGAGACCAGGCGGCAGGGAGACGCGGAGGCAGGGAGACGCAGCGGCAGGAAGACGGGGCGGCAGGGAGACGCGACAGCCGAAAGACGGGGTAACAGGGAGATGGGGCGGCAGGGAGACGCGGCCGCAGGGAGACGGGGTGGCAGGGAGATGCGACGGCTGGGAGACGGGGCAGCAGGGAGACGCGACGGCAGGGAGACGCAACAGCCGGAAGAAGGGGCGGCAGGGAGACGCAACGGCTGGGAGACGCAACGGCTGGGAGACGCGGCAGCAGGGAGACGTGACGGCAGGGAGACGCGGCGGCAGGGAGACGCGACAGCCGGGAGACGGGGCGGCAGGGAGACGCGGAGGCAGGGAGACGAGGCCGCAGGAAGACGGGGCAGCAGGGAGACGGGGCGGCAGGGAGACGCAACAGCCGGGAGAAGGGGCGGCAGGGAGACGCAACGGCTGGGAGACGCGGCAGCAGGGAGACGCGACGGCAGGGAGACGCGACAGCCGGGAGACGGGGCGGCAGGGAGACGCGACGGCATGGAGACGTGGCAGCAGTGAGAGGTGAAGCGTGCTGTGAAGGAATGACAAGTGCAGGGGGGGAGTAAGTGAGGGACATCGAGTTACACGCTTCCCAGAGGAAGCAATCTGGCAGCTGACACAGACGCGACAAGACACCCTCTTCCCACCATTTTCTGAAGGGACCTGAATTCTTGCGACGTTAAGCATCTCACAGCTTTCAGGTCGTCCAGCCCACAGTGACTCCGTGGTTAGCATGGCTGCTACTGTTGCGGCTCTGTACGTATGGAGCTGGCATGTTCTCCCCTTATTGTCAGTTTCCTCCTGATTCTCCCCACAGTAACATGCTGAAGTGAACTGTCAGACTTTCCATAGTTACGAATGGCGTCAGTGCATCTAACGGCCTCTGGACCCTGTGACCCTGCATAGGACAAGCGGGTACAGAAAATGAGTGGATGGGTGGATGGGTGGATGGATGGTCATGCAGCCTGTTTTTCTTTTTTTCTTGTTATGTTGAAACATACACTTCACACAACACTCCTTGGACAATTAAATACACATATTTAGTATCATAATATATGAGTGGTATAATTAATTTGAATGCAAAGGTCTACTTATGGGGGGGAGGGTAACCCCCCCAGTTCCTACACCCTCTGTTGTCTCTTTTGTTGTCTCATATAGCCATGGGTGAAGAATAACACTGCTCACCACACAGGGGCGCCACTGAGCAGAACAGGGCCCGAGCACTATGAAGTGATGCTTGGCTGAGGGTTGTGCCACCAGAACAGGACGACAGATTTCCTGGTGATTCGTGCTCCTTTTCATAGCCGCACACTCACGGCATGCCAGCAGCTTTATAAACAAACCTATTTCCATTTCATGTTTTCCTCAGGGCAGCCCCTTACTAGGCCTACATAAGCAGTCACCCACAAGAGATTCTAAGCACCCAGCCAGGACCGGATACCTACACCTCAGGGCCAAACAATCCCATAAGGAGTGCCATCCTGATACAGTGAATATGGCAGCACATACAGCTAAACTGAGAAAACTTTGATGTCACGGTCATTTTGGACAGACTGTGGTCATTGACAAAGCCTGAGAACTATAGCCATCCTATCATCGTCTGCTTCAAACACTGAATTAAACAATCCCCTGCCCTGGGAAACTGGTCGTGTTTAATCAGTATTCTGACAAAAAAATGGCCACAATTCACATAGAAGCCACACTCTGTGATGGTTAATTAGCTACAGCACTGTACATACATGCATGAATCCATGTAGCAAACTCCATTGTAATGAATTACTCATGATTAGCCATTAACTTCATTTGCACTTAGCCACAAAACTTCATCATCTTCTTTTACTTCTTCTTCTTATTATTATTATTTGCAGAAATGCTTTTAGAAACATTGTTAGCTATGATTTAGGAAAGACTGCACATCTGGCAGGTGATCTATTTATAGTTATTAATTAGTTTCTTTCAGACACTTTTTAAATTTCTTTTTATAGTGACCTATATAGCTTACAGTTATATCTATTTCTACACCTGGATGTTTACCTACTAGAGCAATTCAGGTTTAGAGTGCTTCAGAATAGTAGAATCAAGCAGATAATTTGGTTTATGAAGTTCTTATTGACTAAAGATGTTTTTTAAATGTCAACATCATATCCTTGGAATATTCTGGTCCTTTTCCCTAAACACACACTTACCCACAATCACACACTAGGCAAATTTTCCACATAAATTTAAAGAAACACTCAACTGAGATCAACTGGCAAAATAAGATTTATAAACGAATATTTATTTGTGTACAGATTTTTCATTGGTTAGATATATGACGACATGCTTTTATTATTGGTTTCTGCAGTCTAATTCCATACACCTCACTCTGTTCGCTTAAGCCTGTGACCGCGGCCTGAAGCTAGCATTATGACAGAGATGTGCCATTGTTTTACTATCAGTCTCAGCCACACATATAAAGGTGGAAATCCTTAGCGAATCCCAGAATCCAATAAACTGGATGAATCACTGGATTTATTTCTTTCGGGATGCTTCCGGGCTGTATGCCTAACATTTACGGAGGCGTTTATCGGGTTTATCACTGCGATGGTGAAGTTTGGCGACGTGGCAGACTGGCACATCTGCACCCGTCCTCCTTGTGCGTGTCTCTTTCATTGTCTAGAGGAAGTGAGCTGTGCAGCTAATTGCAGGCTCGGTGACACACTGTGCTTCGTGCCCCATGCTGCAGTTACACGAATCAGTTTACAATAAGTTCCTGGGAAGAAAATGTCCTAATTTAATGAGCCTGAAACCTACGTATGAGACTAATACAAATTAATTGCACCACTGGGTAAATTACGACGTACGATGCTGCTCAAATTAAAGTGGTACATTATAATAATATAATAATATAAATTATTATTATTATTATTGTTGTTATTATTATTATTATTATTATCATTATTATTAATAATAATAATAATAATAATAATAATGATAATAATAATATTTAAAGCCAGGGAAATATAACTAGAACAAGCAAACAAATTAAAGCAAACCAGGGGCGCTACTGAAGACCCATAGTCCCATGGATATCTCCTCCTGGGATAAATATATTATATTTGTTTTAATGCAGAAAATAAATATATGCATAAAATATTATCAGAATCCAAATAAAGGCCTCAATCTATTTTAATCTCGCAGTATTGGGGACCCTTGTTATTGTTGGTATCATTCTAAATCCAGACATAATTAACATTTCATATTCTGCAATAAGCATCAGTCCGGATCTCCTCCTGTGGGAGAAATCTTTGGAGCATCAATATCATTTTATTGTCTCTTCCACACAGCAAGCGTAATTCATTGGCTAGCGGCTCGGTTGCCTGTGTTTAAAGATAATTTATTAAAATGATCATACGGCTTATTTGCTAGAGCATTAATATTTTTTATTAAACGGGTCTCATTACAACACCCATGATACCAATAAATTGAGAAAAAAAATAATCTTGATAATTTGTGAAAGGTCTTCAATTTAATTGAACGCATATTTCAGACTCGTTAATCTGTCCAGGCCAGTAAGTCCTTCAAGTAACAGGATTTTTTTTTTCTTAATAGTATAAATTGATTATACCTGTGACAATCTGAGTGATGCATTAATTTTTAATGAATACAATTGTGTGTAATTGTGTGTAGTGTACTGAATAAGAGAATTAGCAATTGCTTGAAATCTTATGTCAGCAACATTGACTGTTCTTCAATAAATTTTTTAGAGTACGATCAGACCTGCACCTAACTTGCCAGAGAAAAGTTGTGAGTGATGCCTGTCGCCATGGTAACAACATTTTCATCTGGCTACTTTCGCTTCCCTTTTCAATAAACTTCAAAGACAATCTCTTTGGACACTTGAAGAAAATGGGAATTCTTAAAAAGTCTCTCCTTTTTTGTTAGTGTGGCAGGGTACATATTTTGAGGTTAAGGTATTTGATTTTAATTTCAGTTTCTGTTTTCAGACCAAAGCCACCAATTCCTCCTGCACAGCACACATACACACACACACACATACACACACACACACACATACACACACACGCACACACACACACGCACACAGACCCATGTACCTATCTAGATGGGGACCGTCCATTCATTTCTATGGGAAAAACCCTAATCCCAATCACGACACACTTAACCCCTACCCAGCCCTAACCGACACAAACAGTTACATACAAAGTAGAGTAAATTAAAGTAAAAAAAAGCCAGCTAAGGACTTACTCTGCAAAGAATTTTGCTGAAGAGAAAATGTCACACACGTTATTAGATTCGACTGCAAGACCCAAATGGGATAAGATGACTAATGTTCAATGCGGCGGTAGCTCCTGGTACTCCAAGAAACGTCCAGCAGAATCTGCTTAAGGGGAGACTAAGTGTGGCAACGGGGCTTCAAACAAATGCTTCCTTCAAGTGACCGAATGCTCTTGGACTATCTTTTGCTGAGCCCAGCCTTTTCCAGTCGTCTCTGCTGCCAAGTTTGCGGGCTAACAGCCAGCCCTCACTTTGTGCCATTCCTCTCAGCAGCCAAGCTATGAGCTGACAAGAGCGTCTGCGGGGAGTCAGGCCGACCAAAACCAAACCTTCAACCCATCAATGGCTCTCACTGGGGGCTTGGGCAGGGATGGCCGACAGTTCTGGAGGAAGGTTAAGGGTGGGAGATTGGGGGGGGGGGGTCTGATGTTTCATCTCCATAGAGGCTTCTCTATGGAAACCATCTGCCCTCTGGGCTCTCCCATCCAAAGCTAGTATGTCGGATGTAATACCATTTGTCAGCTGGACACAAATGAAGAAACATGGCTATCCTGAGGAGACGGGAGCAGGCCCTGAAGCAGTTAGGGCAGTCAACCTCTGTATTATACAATAAATACAGCAAGCGGGACACATATACCCAAGTGTAAGAATCAAAATTCAGTGGAATACACATGGGCAATGGTAAGTGAACATCTCCGTCGCGGTGAGTAGCTGCCTAAATGGCCTTTGAGATGAGAAAGTGAAATGCCCGACACTATTACACACAGCTAGTCTGGTCCAGCAATGGCCCACACACTCTGTCAATGGAGAAAAAGTCCAAAAATATCCTTTAGGGTCAATACAGCAATACAACCCTAGCAGAATGACCGAAAATGTAGTCAAGATGAGATGTAACCAGTGTGAAGTGTAACAAAAAAAATAAACAAAACAGATCAATGAATATGAATGAATAGGAATTACAAAATTATGAAATGGTTCAAATTCTTTACACAAGACTGAAACTGTCACAACCATGAATTTTTCTCAGTGTAGTTAATTATAACATGATAAGCATGGCATGAATGTACACAGTGGCCTAGCTGTTGTGTAAAAAAAGACAGGCAGGCAGAATATTTGGTAATCTTAGACAAGACAACCTGCTGCTTTGTGTAGTACTCCTATTTGTCTGTGGCGTTACTTCAGTAATTACTCTAGTCAGTCTGAATAATGACATCAAAGCTGGTAGGCTGACTTTAGACTGAAGGTGGGCTTGAATGTAGATTGATCTCTCTGCCAAAAAAAAGACACTTTTCCCCCTTATAATAAGAAGTGCCATTAAATATCCCATTCCCCTCTTTAAATGTTTAATACAAAATGGTTGAGATCATTTGTATCCTACAGAATATGAATGAAAAAATCCACGTACTTCATCCTGAACACATGTATGAAGTCCACTCAGGTGTAAAAATAAACAAAAGCTGACATCTTGGTTAGCGCACTACTAATTTCAATAAACCAAAGAAACTAGAGGGTTCATTTTCAGACTTTATGGGGAGATGGTTACAGTTAGGTCCATAAATATTTGGACAGCGACACAATTTTATAATTTTGCTTCTGTACATCACCACAATGAATTTTAAATGAAACAACTGAGATGCAGTTTAAGTGCAGACTTTTGGCTTTAATTCAATGAGCTGAACAAAAATATTATATAAAAATGATAGGGACTGCTGTCATTTTGTACACAATTCCCTCATTCCAGGGGCTCAAATGTAACTGAACAAATTAACATGCGAAAATAAAATGTTCATTTTTAATACTATGCTGAAAATCCTTTGCAGGCAATGACTGCCTGAAGTCTTGAACCCTTGGACATCATCAGATGCTGGGTTTCCTCCTTTGTAATGCTTTGCCAGGCCTTTCTGTCTGGATTTTAACCTTTAGCAAGTGAAATGCGTGCTGATTGGGTCGAGATGAGGTGACTGACTAGGCCATTGGAGAATACTCCATTTCTTTGCTTTAATAACTCCTGGGTTGCTTTTGCTGTATGTTT
>JAODKM010000039.1:9518025-9528576 GCA_026780845.1 Petrocephalus sullivani
CGGCCGCGCAACCCGTCCTCGCCCCCAACGACGGACGGGGCGGGCGGCCGGGGCCGGGCCTGCTCCGCCGGTTCCAGCTCCCTCCCCGGGAGATACACAGACGGGTCTTGTGAAAGGGCCTTAATTCTGATTCACAAGATCAATGCGTCCTTGCCTGGCACCAGCCAAAATGCCGCGCCTTCCAGGCAGGCCGCGTGGGAGAGCGACTTCTCAGTGCTGCCCAAGGGCCCCCGACCCCCGCGTGCAGGGAGAGGCTGGCCAGAGAGCTGCCCGTTCCGGCTGATTTCACCGGGATGCTTTCGCCAGGGCCTTAACAAACAGCCTCTTTTGCATCATAAATATGCCGCTCCCCTAGCCCTCCCCAATGCGCATTAATTTATGAGCTCCAGCGCCCCCTGGCAGGCATGGGGGCACGTGTTTCCTCATCAATCTGCTGGCCGGCTAGGGCCAGACTCATCCCACTGCCACTACTCTGATACATTATTTACTGTGAGCCATTATGACGCGACTCGTGTCAATAAACAATGTCAGATCTGTTAGCGTAATCAAGTCTCCCCAACCGTTTTTTTTTTTTTTTTGTCCCTCCCCAGGAGCCCATGGGCTGGCATGCAAGGTAATTTTCTTCAGAGGAACTCAGAGGTAATTTGTGGCAAAAGAACACCAAGGTCGATTTGAGTTTATCACCGTATTTGTTAAATACTTATTCTTTTCTCTCTTTGTTAGACCAGTTAATCATTGAGTCAGATTAAAACGCTATTTATATTAAAGTTTGTTTTATATATACGAGTAGCTTATGCTCTCTGTCGATTTCCTGCTTCTATCGAGCTACAGACATCAAATCCAAGACCTGCTAATTACTTTGCCGCTCTTATAAAGCACAATTCCTCTGATCCGCATTTTAAAGATTAAAGGTTTGCGACAAAATGTCATTGTTTTTGGCGGATGCACCTTCCACCAAGTACATTTTTATATTAGTTATATCATATTAACACAAAAGCTGCCTACAAACATAAAACATTGCTTGTCTACACGTAAAACCCTTTATGGAGTCTTGGAAGTCCAGATAAAGAAACCAAAACAAAAACCGTAAGAAACACCAATAAAGGGTCACCAAGAACAAATCCCTGTCGCCTTATAAGGAAAGCTACAGAAAATGCCTGGACAAACTTTTGTTCAAGATTACTACCTATCGCATGTCGCTGTACAAACTACAGCTTCCCTCGATACTGTGGCTGTCTATGCTATCATGAGGCCTGATTTTCCTGGAATTTAACTTTATAGTTAATTCTTCCCTAGTAGATAGTTGAATCTACATTCAAAGGTGGGCTTGCTGATGGTGTCAATAAGCACTTTTGCACTTCTGACCGGGGCAGGACAGCACCCCCACCGGGGCGTTCTGTTTATGACCGCCTTGCCCCTTCTGTTTAACCAAGCACTGGTGTCCCAGTGATGGTACATGGGCTAGGCTTAGGGACAGGGCAGCTTTTGTAGGGAGGGCTTGGCTTTTCACTGGGAGCATTGCCCAACAAATAAACATCACTCTAAAAGTGAGAGTAAAGCCGTAAAATGCTAAAATAAAATCAACCTTTCTATATACTTTCAACTCAGTTCAGTTCAGCTCAGTACTTGCTTGCATTAATAATTGCAAAATCAGATAGAAGGCAGATCTCTTATTTAAATACAAGATTTTATCTATGTGGACTATGTGAGACATGAAAAGGGAAGGACAATCTACTTCTTAAGATCATCTCTGTGTGGAGGATTTAAGATGACACCCTACTACAGACGTCTGCTTGCTTCCAGTCTAGCCTGTGTGTTGTTTTCTAACTAACAATTACATCGTCTCTTCCGGCTGTCAGCTGGGAAATCACAGATTCACCTGACTGCCGGCGTCAGCGGCCCGGGCTCTTTAATGTGTCGCGTTGGCATTTTACGGAGGCCCCCTCTGAACTCCTTTGTTATTCCGATTCCCGGTAAAAAAAAGCACACAAGGGAAATTCACCAGGGGCCAGAGGGCAGGGGTGTGAACTCCAGGTAATTGAAAACTGGAGGTGAGCCTTCCTTTCTTCCCGAAGCTCGCCTTTATAAACAAAGAGGAGCGAACAGACAAGGACACAGCATGCTCTTTGAAAAGGTGACTTCCTGGCGTCTGGCCGGCCGGAAGTGCAGCACCCCACGCCGGCCCTTTATGAAACGCGGCTGAAGGGCTGCAGAGAGCGGCGGCCGCGAGATCCTCCGGGTCCTCCCTTTGCAACACAGAGTCGTGCTCGTGTCTCCATTATTAATATAAGCTCAATGTATCTGCCGAAACCAAAGAACCCTGGTTGTGGTAACCCCGGAAATGAGGGACGTGGGGGAACGCCGAGGGTCTGAGTATATGGTTTAAAGAAAAAGGTGCTACTTAACTGAGCAGGGTGATCGATTGGCTGGAAGCATTGGAACTTCCCACCCCCAGGGCTGTGGGTTCGATTTCTCTGAGTGTGAGTGGATTCCAGATGTTCTCTTCAAGTTCTCCCCCACATAATCCGGTTTCTTTCCGCAGCCTGTCTCCAGAATGAAAACGAAAGTATATTTTATTGTTAGCTTCAGATATGCGACGCATTGAGTCATACACTGAGCTGTTCTCACTCTGTCATAGTGCAAATGAGAAGTAATAAATAGAATAGTACTGAAGAGAGTAATAACCGGAATAGTAATGAAAAGAGTAATAAACAGAAAATAAATACTGAGACATACAAGCATGATACAATGTGATATTTTAAAATATGGACGTTAAAGACAAGTGAGACAAAGATTGTATCAACTTGATATAGAGGGTTGGCATGGAAGGAGATTGTCAAATTAGTAAAGAGATTTAGATCCTGAATTATGAGTCTGGGGGTGAATCTCAATACCAAGAATGCAAAGTACTATCTATCTATCTATCTATCTATCTATCTATCTATCTATCTACTTTGCCTTCCAAGAACGAACTTGGACCACAAGGAATCATGGGATTGTTCTTCTTTGGCAGGGATGCAACTGATGCATCTTTGATATTTGGGGCAGAGCAAGAACGATATCTGGGGATTTTTACTGTCCTCTGAACTTGTGCTCTTAGTGTTGCAACTGGTCTTTGGCTATAGGAGGTAAGAGGAGGTACACGAGAACGGCCAAGGTCTTCAGCAATAGGAGATGACGCGAAGCAGGTACATGAGAACGACCAAGTACACATATTCACCCCATTTTATACAGTTCTTTGTCCTCTTAACAGACCTTGTTGTAGGCTGGGAATGCTTAGTGTGTATTTGTGTGTGTGCGTGTGTGTGTGTGTGTGCGTGTGTGTGTGTGTGTGTGTGTGTGTGTGTGTGCGTGTGTGTGTGTGTGTGTGCGTGTGTGTGGACATATTTATATTATGTTGTGGGAACCCAATGTCCCCACAGTGTGATAAAAACCAGTTATTTCCTACCTTGTGGGGACATTTTTTTGGTCCCCATAAGGATAACCTCAATTTTATAAAAAATCTGTATCTGCAATCAAAAAAATAGCAATGCCAAAAGTCTCATATTTTGTTTGGTTACTTATGGTTAGGGTTAGGGGGTAAGGGTGTTATAGTTGGGATCAGGGTTATGCCCATATGAATGAATGTAGTGTCCCCATAAAGATAGGTATACATGGTATGTGTGTGTGTGTGTGTGTGTGTGTGTCATGCAATGGACTGAGATCCAGCCCGGGGTGAGCTCAAAATTTTCAATCCATGCTTCCTGAGTCACGCTCCAGCCTCATCGGGACTCCATACCGGAAATGCAGTGGCAAACCAGTGTATGGCGACATATTCTCTACAAATGTAAATGCATTTATTTTATTTCAGTACGAAGGATAATGACAAAGGATAATGGCCAATAGATGGATGGCATAGCCAGTGCTCCTCATTATCATGGAGAAGACAATGAAGGGCAATATAATCCCATTGGTACCAATTGCAGATCCTATTCCTTTAATCATTTTTAATCATCTGTTGATTAGTAAGAATTTATCCATTTGCTACTGCTTCAATTTACAAATTTTTTTGGTGTCACCCTTTAGGTGTCAGTGTTAGAGTCATGGGATGGTATTAGTGTCCCTTTTTTGCTTCTGGTCCAAATAAGTACTTAATTATTACATTAGCTGGAAATCCCCAAGTCCGATGCACCACCTGTAGTGGTTGCCGGAGCACCCTGCCACAACACGGCACCCTGTAGCGGTTGCCAGAGCACCCTGCCACAAAATGGCACCATGTTTTTGCTTCACAAAGAAAAGATGTTGCATAGTTCCAATCAAGCTTCCTGTTTACGGCATAACTTGGTATTTTAGGTTCATCCCTCCAGGGAGCTTCTGCATTAGTGAATCAGCCCTCAAATTCCTAATGCAGATTTTTTTTTTGTCTTTAATTACTTAAAAGATTGGAAAAGGTGGACTGTTAAATCAGACCCTGAAGCTTTCTACTGCGCCCATATGCGATGATAAGTGATTTGACGTTTGCTCATTTAGAAGCTCGTGGCCCACCGAGATTTCATTGAAAGATAGAGGGGTCCGTGCATCAGATCTTTCATATTCCAAAGGTTCTGCCAGGGGCCTATTAAGCACACCAAGAGCATTACATAACCGCCAGGCAGCACAGGGTACAGGGCTGGGCTACACTCCAGATGGGGTGCCAGTCCATCACAGGACACACATACACTCATATATAGATGGAGTAATGGCCTAGCTCCATGTCCTGGGATTGTACCCAGAGGAGTCCTACATAACACTTGGAGAACATGCCAACCGTCCATACGCAGAGCATAAGTGGGGTTTGCACCCCTACCCATGGACGTGTATGGCAATGGTAGGGCTTCTAATCAGTCAGCCACCGTGCCAGACCCCTGTAATCGAATTTCCACTTCTTTTTGAAAAATGTGAATTAAAGTTGAATATAATTAACATTCATAGAAATTACCCTCATCCATGGGAATACCCAAAGTCACCCTGTTATGATGAAGTGGCTATACAGGTAACAGGTAGGTGGGCATATTACTTTCCCACTGAGATGAGAGTTTTTATCAAGCCCCCTGCTCTGTCCTTGTGGGTTTCCTCTCACCTTTCAAAGGCACTGTGTTCCATCGAATTGCTGACTAATCCGTAATGTGTGTGTGTATGTGTGCACTTCCCTGTTTGTGTGTGCGTGCAAAGGACTTCCTTTCTTATCCAAGGTGTACCCTGACTTACATTTACATTTATTTATTTGATGGCCCAGCAGGTAGGGCTGTGGGCTGAAGCTTAGAGGGTTGTGAGTTTGAATCCTGCGCCGGTCCGGACGTACAGACAGCGCCTGTCTTCCGTCTTGCTTCCTTCTTTCAGGACTCCAGCTTCCATCTTTTTTCCGACACTATGCCTTTTAATGTAATTGGTGTAAAATTACCTGACAGGTCAGTCCTTATGACTAAATATCCTAAATAAACACAAATAGCCATGAACAAACTGTGAGGAAATCAGCCAATCAGGGTGCAGTGCAGAAGTCAGGGCAGAGCCACAGTGTACAGTTTTCAGTCCCTTCATGATGAACAGGTGCAGTTCTTCGGTCTTGATACTCAGGGGAGACTCGCTCTACCACATAATGGCCAAGGTCAAAGAGAGACAGCATTTTGATTTCCAACCTTCCAGACCTGGCACTGCCAGATGACCTGATACAGAGGGACGCCGTAAGCCTGAAAGCCTGTGGAGTTTAATGAGATCTTGTCGATACCATGCTTCTGTTCCCTTGTCTGCCTTGTCTGTACCCGTTGCAAGCTCTTGAACCTGACATGAACTACAAATGGCAGCCATTGTGAGGGGGTTGAGCAGTGATGGTGCTTTTGGGTGAGTTGGAGAGGTGCAGCTAGCTGCAAGCCCAGTTACCAGGTGCAAGTCGACCAAATCTAAGAGATAAACTTGGATTGACAGCGCAGTGAAACGCGGGGTAATGTGTGGTGCGAATCTGGAGACGAGGTTTGCCCTGCCGCAGCACTCTCGTCAAGCGCAGCGATGAGGTCTTTGACCAACTTTGATGCCACCATTCAGTTTTTTAGTGAGTGGGTGGTGGTGAAGTGACAGACTGACTGCGCACAGCTGGGAAAGAGCTGGGGACAACAGTCTGCCGTCCATGTCACCAGGGGATGTAAAAATCCAGGAGGAAAACCTTATGCCTGGTCTCCATCTTATATCATAGCATACTGCACATTATGCAGTTGGATTTTTACTTAAGCAACGTAGATTTTTTTGCCTCACTCGAGAGGCAGGTTGACCGGCGGCTTCTGACTGTTTCCACTAGTAATGTATGCTATTGCATTTTGTGCATGTGTTGGAATTTCAGAACCTTCTCCTTGACAGCAAAAACGAGGGGGAGGAGGAGGTAGGTTCTACACTATATGTGAGATTGCTGGGCTTAACTGTAGTGGGTGCCAAAGCACTCTAATACCATAGTATACCATAGTTTGTAATAGATTTTTAATCAAATTGTGTAATATTGAATACTGTAAAGTAACACTGATGAAAAGCAATTGAAATATATATCTTCAGTGGACAATCACGCTCTGTACACTGACCACTCGGCCATGTTATGAAATCATCTATTCCTCTGCTGCGGCTTCTATTATACTTTTCATTTTATGTGAATTATAGTGTAAATTTATTTTTTATTAAATTGTACTAATCCAATCATGGACTGATTGTTCCATGTTCTATTGGAATTATTCATCTCATCAACAAACAGAGCGCAATTGTTTATAAAAAAATGATTTCAGTATGTCAGGAAGATGTGTCGCAGTTTCTCGAGGGCAGTTGACCACCCTTTGAAATTGGTTTCTGTAATCGGATTACGCCTAGTGGAAGGAAGACGCTTGTCCACTTAAAGGCGCAAATCAGGTTGCATCCTGCATATATAAAGTAAATGGGTGATTTGGCCACTGGTGCATTCATGGAAAAAAATAGCGGACGAGGGAGGAGTTTGCAGTATTTTGCATGGACGGCACAGCTAAACAGCGATTGAAGGGAAAGAATATTACAAGTGCGGTTCCAGAAGAGCTCCTGTGCACGTTACATGCGCTCAGCTGATCTGAATTGGATTAAAGTGCTGAAAACCGGAGGAGCAGAAATGAGGTAGGCAGGCTAATTAAAGGATACACCCAGATGGGAATTTCCATCGAGAGTCCTGTTCATTTTCCGTTACAAAATGCTGGCTGGCCTCTAGGCCACAGAGGCGTATTTCCGGTGGGGATTTTAGCCTTACAAGACTTTAAAACATTTTGGCAGAGACACAAGACGAAGCGGAAAACGTCCCATGTCAGACTGGAGAGGCCCCAGTTGCCAAAGGAAGAATGTCTGGTTCCCAGTGTAGGACACTATTTACTCTTAAATGGAGCATCCATCTGGCTCACATGTTCCCAGGATGCTGCTTCTGCAGCCTAAGCTGTCATTACCAGGACAAATGTTTTGTACCCCAGGTATTATATAGGGCTGTAGGAACCTCAGGTGCAATTCTAAAAAGGGCAAACGATGATGGAAAGAACAGCGACGACAAAAGAGGTCCCTCTGAAACGGAACAAACAGCCACACAGCCACATGCATGCGCGGGGGTGTGCGTGTCTGTGCGTGCGTGTGTGTCTGTGTTGGTGTGTGCCTATATATGACTACATTGCGGGAATTTATTGAAGGGGCAAGTCTAGCCCTTAGAGGGCCTTAGCGCTCAAGAAGTAGGGAGCAAAATCACTAGATGGATTAAGAATAATAATTACTAGGAGGTCTGAAAAAAAATCACCTGTGGTTTACCATAATGCACAGGTTCTCCAGTTCCCTGCCATCAAACATATAGTTTTATTTTATTTTATTATTACTTCAGTGTATTTCGGGAATGACCTAAAAGGTGACAGCAGGTGTCTTTATGATGAAACTGTAAGCAAGCTGGTGCACATCATCTTGCAGAAAAAAAAAAAAAAAAAATACAAGCCTGTGGTATATATGCATCTTCTTCTTGCATCATCAAAGGCCGCGACTCTACGCCTCTCTCCCTCCGTTCTCGTACCGACCAAAGTCCGACACATGCGTCCGATTTCAGTGCGATGAGTCGCCTGTCGGATTCTTCCCAGAGATCAGGGAGGCAGCGGGGGGCGGCGGACAGGGCGGCCGCCTTTATGCTCGCCGCCCCACACACCGTGCCCCGCTGCGCTCCCTCTCGGAGTGCGTCTGGCGAGATATTCCAAGGTCCATTCCGCAGATCCACAACAGGACAGGTGACCGGCACACAGCAATCTTAAAGGCAAATGAAGACCAAGGTCCCAGCTACACAAAGCTGATGCAATCTGTGGAATGACACGTTAAATGAACAAGTCAACAAACCAACAAAATGCAGTGGATTTTCAACGCCGCTACAAACAAATATAAATCTATATATATTCATAAAAATATAAAATACAGTTTTTTTCTTTCAAAAACAATACTACTGTTCTGATTAATTTTTTCCTCTCCCAGTAAAATATTACTTCCCCCCAAAAAATTTTGAATATTCCACATATATATATAATAGGCCTTTATATAGACACAATACAATCAAAAACAATTAAATATAAATGAACTGGAAACTACAGCTTTACAAGCACATGGATGTGGCCTCCTGTGCTGAGAAAGGTAGGCCGTGTAAGGGAAATACATTCTGATATGCCAAATGCACAACCCTGAGGCAACAGAATGCACCAAATCATAAGCTGTGCCACAGTAGTTCCCTACAGCTTCTAAAGAGAAAGATGATACCAATAATCTATATGCATCTTATTATACATCTATAACTTTATCAAGTAATGTTCCTGTAATACTTTATTGAAGCTCTCATTTATAATATACTATAATACTATAATATAATAAAATATACTTTCATAAAGCGTTATAATGATGTATATAATGAGTATGAAAATTAATAAAACATTATAGCACTTCTACTGATAGTGATAAGGCATTATAGGGTTGATTATAATACTTCATAAGCTCTAATAAAGGATTAAAGATGCTTTGCACTGCATTAGGCGTACACTATAATAATAATTATTTTTGTTATCAATATATTATCAATAATTGTGTATTATAGATGAGAGCTTCATAGAGCATCAATATTGTATAATGAATATTATGAATTATGAATAATACTTTATGATAATTAACAATATAATGCACTTTGAATGTATACTTAGAGTCTTTTAGACACGACTCATAGAAAGTGTTACCAATATTTTTTTTTATCACTGCACATGTCAGATATAGTATTTAATAAACTTAACAAGTCTTAATATTTAAGAAATTATTATTAATAATAGTAATAAATCAATATATTTATACTAAAATAAATTAATATTAATTTTTATTAATATTAAATAAAAAATGATAGGACATTTCAATGTCCAAACGTCATTTCAGGCTGGCCAGAAGCAATGCGATCCGATATAATTGTATCCATTGCATCACTGATTAATAGGAAATGCGCTAATATCCTTACAGCATTTGTGGCAGAAGATTATTTGTTTCTTGGCTGATGCTTATCGTTCCTTAGCAGGCTATGCACAGCTTTTTGTTTTATTTTTGTGTTTATAATAACACCAGCATACGCAGTTTTTTTTTTATTTATGGTATGATTTTTTTAAATATTCAAAAACTAGTGCATGGTATGGGTCTTATATAATGAACCCATCTATAAATATTAATATATAGTCGCTTTAATAAAGAAAAGCCGAATTAATGTCAATAGGAGCTGATTTCAGGGAGGGCCTGGGGCAACAGAAATTTAATATATGTTCTGAATTAATATTTATAGCTCAGTAAACACGAATCCACTTACAAAATAAAAAGAAAAAGCAAAAATATCATTTAGTTCTAATTAACTGTTCTGCCGCTAAGTATCTCATGGATTTAGTATCAGAAGAGAATGGCAGAGAGCGCCAAGCTGAAATGTCAAAACTCGTGGTGGGTGTAATTATCATGTGTGTCAATCACCGCCTGTTTTAACCTTAGAGGGTCCAGTGTAAGTTACCGTCTGTAAAGGGGTTAAATCAGCATTTGATTGACAGTGCACTATAATCCCACCTATTATTAAATATGACCGTTGGACTCATCCATAAAACCATTTCAAGTTTATTTTTTAATCAATTGCCCCCCCCCCCCCCAAACTGCCCTGTGCTCATCACATCCGGATCTGGCAAATACGCTAGCACTTTCTTGAAAAATTTGTCCGGAATCTGCTAAGACAGCAACCTGCAATGTTGTATGCTTATTGCCAGTGAAATTCTCCAGGTTCCATATTCTGGGAAAAGCTGGAGATTTGTCCCCGGAGCAGCTGTTCCTGTCTCATCTCTGTCTTGATGGAATCCATCAGATTTCACCCAGAATGCAAAACATTCAGTCAGACCAAACACCCAGCCACCCCCACCCCCCCCAATCATCCAGCACCACCACCCCCCACCACCACCCGGCACCATGACCCCCCAACATCACCCGGCACCATGACCCCCACCATCACCCGGCACCACGACCACC
>JAODKM010000039.1:9534272-9546768 GCA_026780845.1 Petrocephalus sullivani
CAGCCTGGACTGGATGCCAGTCCATCACAGGGCACAAGGCAGGGGACAGCCTGGACTGGATGCCAGTCCATCACAGGACACAAGGCAGGGGACAGCCTGGACTGGATGCCAGTCCATCACAGGGCACAAGAGCACAAGGCAAGGGACAGCCTGGACTGGATGCCAGTCCATCACAGGGCACAAGGCAGGGGACAGCCTGGACTGGATGCCAGTCCATCACAGGACACAAGGCAGGGGACAGCTGTATTAATGTTTCTTCTTAATAACACTCTGTTTCAGTCATGCTGTTTCATGCTTTGCTCCATGTTTTACTGTCATATTAGGTCATATTAGGACAACGTCAGTGTCCACATTTTCGTTAAACTGACGCCGAAAGTGAAATGTGCTGGAGGAGCAGGTCACCCTCGGGAGCCCCTGTTAGCTTTAGGTCTCCTTGCCTGGGGGGCTGGTGACGGTGAAATTGCTCATAGATCTCCCTACAGTACTTCTCTAAGCACTGGCCCGAGGATTTCTTCAGGGAGACATAGGTGCCATATGCTTCTGTGACCTGCACCAACCTGAGCCTTATTAATACATGACAAAGCCTTACCTTTAGGAAAACACTGACTGAATTATAAACCAGGACAGCTAACAGCATTATTTGCTAAAGTGAAATTCTGCAGCAAACTACATCAAATTCAATGTATTTCAACACTGTGGATCCCACATGCCTACATGTTTATTATTTGATTTCCTGCCAATTAATGTTCACTTTTTTAAAATGGCATTTAGCAGATGTTGTTTTATGTGCTGTTTTCTCACTGGGTTTGCTGGTTTGCTTGACATCGAACACATACTGACATACATTCAGGTGCACACATACTCTAAGAAGCTACCTCATTAGGTAAACCCACATAGTACCCGTTTCACTAGGTACACTAACATAGCACCCATTTCAGTAGTTACACCAGCCTGGTACCAGCTTCATTAGGTACACCAGCGTAATACCTGCTTCACTAGGTCCACCAGCCTGATACCAGCTTCACTAGTTACACCAGCATTGTACCTGCTTCACTAGGTACCCCAACATAGTACCAGGTTCACTAGGTACACCAACATAGTACCCATTTCACTAGGTAGACCAGCATGGTGCCAGCTTCACTAGGTACACCAATATAGTACCGGCTTCACTAGGTACACAAGCGTTGTACCAGCTTCACTAGTTACACCAGCATTGTATCTGCTTCACTAAGTACACCAATATAGTACCCATTTCACTAGTTACACCAGCATAGTACCTGCTTCACTAGGTACACCAACATAGTACCAGCTTCACTAGGTACACCAAAAAATACCAGCTTCACTAGGTACACCAGCATGGTACTAGCTTCATTAGGTGCACCAACATAGTACCAGCTTCACTAGGTACACCAACATAGTACCCATTTCACTAGGTACACCAGCATGGTTCCAGCTTCACTAGGTACACCAATATAGTACCAGCTTTACTAGGTACACCAGCGTTGTACCAGCTTCACTAGATACACCAGCATTGTATCTGCTTCACTAGGTGCACCAACATAGTACCCATTTCTCTAGCTAGACCAGCATGGTGCCAGCTTCACTAGGTACACCAATATAGTACCGGCTTCACTAGTTACAGCAGCATAGTACCTGCTTCACTAGATACACCAACATAGTACCTGCTTCACTAGGTACACCAGCAGAGTACCCACTTCAGCAGGTACCCCAATGTAGTACCTGCTTCACTAGACACATATTGCCAACTTCACTACATACACCAGCATTGTACCAGCTTCACTAGGTACACCAACATAGTACCGACTTCACTACATACACCAGCATTGTACCTGCTTCACTAGGCACACCAGCATAGTACGATTGATTAAAGTAATTTGAAAGGGTGCCTCTTTATATATTTCAAGTCTGTTGGTTGCTTTGTGATATTCTCAAGTCCCGCGCTATTGCTGTTTTGGCAGTTTGCTTCCCAAAGACTTCCAGGCCAAAATCTACAGATGGTGCTGGCGGTATGGTAAGATTTGCATGGCTACAGGACGTGACAGAAGCAATCAATCAGCGCTTTTCACTGCCGAGCTTTATCTCCACCACAGATACCAATTAATCTTATTACAGTGGATAATCATCATTGCTACAAACGTCATAGATGTATTGTCTCCCATGGTTTTTATCGCAGAAGTCGCCAAAATCATCAGCCAATTATCTTCTTTCAGTCTTGATACATGTGTTGTCAGCTCAAGAAAACAGTGTTGCTTTTTTGTTTTTCAGTAATTTCATTATGTATTATGCCAAAAGGCTATTGCTTATTGACTTGAATCCCTTAATTATGACTGAGTTTATTGGTCTCTGTATATTACAGATGATAGAATCTCAATTTAGAGAACACTTGACAAAAACCCAGTGGCTCTGTATTAAGTAGGAATCAAAGAACACATTAGCAAGTAAAGTGGTTTTTGGTCACCAGACGGTTATTTGTGTAATCTGTTTAACAATCATCTGAAGTTTATATAATGATTAATCAGTTGATGCATACCAGAAAAATGATCGGCACAGAGGATAAGATGTTTTGGCATTGCTCTGTAGGTGGTTATTCACTTGATGTTTTCGCTCGACACCTGTTACTCATTAAATGGACGAAAGTTAGGCAATGGTAAAATATACACATCAGATCAGCACAAACTGGGTAAGGGGGCTCTTGAGTTATGAAATGAATTTGTCATAAAATGATGTGCTGTCCCTGAAAAGTCCTCCGGCGATGCTCCGACACTGCTCTTCCACATTTTAGCGTCAGATCCACTCTCAGCGTTTATTTTTACGCGCAAACTAACAAAGGGACACAATCTGCGCCTCGGCTCCGTGTCGCCGCGCGACAGGATGGTGCAGTGGGGGGGCGAGCGTGGGGGGGGGGGGGGGGGGGGGGGGGGGGGGGGGGGGGGGGGGAGGGTAGGGGGGGGGGGGGGGAGGGGGGGGGGGGGGGGGGGGGGGGGGGGGGTGCGTTGGAGCTAGAGATAGGCCAGACATGTGGGAAGCATGGTCAGCTCTCTCTCAGGACAGAACGAGATGGGGAGAAGCTTTATATCTTCAGAAAATGGTAAGGAGCACCTGACGACACCCCCAGCCCGAGATGCCACCATCCAGCCACCGTCTTATAGAGGGGATTAAGAGAAATGAGCACATTGTGGTTAGAGGGCTCACAAAAGGAATCATTCCCCAGAGTCAGGGAACAAGAGGCAGAACAAAGAGCACACAGCAACATTCCACAAACCCACAAAAAAAAAAAACAACCCGAGAACTAAGTTAATTGTGACATTGATCAGCTTAATCTCCCTTTTTCAGACGGATAGGGCAAAGTTTCAAGTTTTGGGAAAGAAAATCCTTTAGATCAGTAATTGCTAAATAACTATTTATAATTTATACAGGAGGCTGATGGCACTGTTTATTTCACACATCCTAAACTGATCCCAAGAGCCCCTCCTCTTGCACAATTGTCATCGTTTCTTTTGTTTGTGATTGGTCACTGACAAGCTGACAGACAGGAGCCAGGAAAGCGAATGCCACCGAATTGCCTCAGAGCTTACATTACTGTGTGCTAAATGTCTTTATCGCATTTTCGTGAATTTCTAGTTTGGTGACTTTGCCGTTAGGAATTTTTCCCCTCGCTGCACCCGCTCTATTCTAAAGTATTGCTAGTGTATACAAAATGCATCTTCAGCAATGCTAGATGGAGAGGTAGTTTGCCAACTGTACCTTTGCTAGGGCATAAAGGGCGAAGTGCTGGACCCGGGAATGAGGCTCAGTGCCACGCCATCGATGGGGAGCATTAATGGATGTTGCAACTGGGGATGCAGAGGAGAGCCACAGCCCCATGGTCCAGCCCGATTGTGAAGCTACCCAAGCATCCATGACCTGTGTAAGATAAACAAGGTGTGACTTTTTGATGGCTACCCAATGCCTAGGATGACCCAGCTGACAGGATGTCTGGATCTCACCAGGGGGTACATTCAGGTGCCCCCAGCACCATGGGCCTGGCCGAAAACTGCATAGTGTACCCTATGTGGGCACTAGCAGTACGCAGTCCTCCACTTTATGCTGCATGAGGCCCTGGCCACCTTCCAGAGCCTGATGGATGAGGTCCTGGGACCCCACCGGGCATATGCCGCAGCCTATCTGGATGATGTCGTGGTGCTTTGGAATAGTTGGGCGGAGCACCTTGGGAGGTTACAGATGGTATTGTATGAGCTCTGGGCTGCAGGGCTTGCTGCCACTTGGGGCTACGGGAAGCTCGCTACCTGGGGCACCATATGGGATACTGCCTCCTGCAGCCCCAGGAGGAGAAGACTGCCGCAAGCAAGGATGCTCCCAAACGACTAAGACCCAGCTACCAGCCTTCTTGGGGTTGGCAACCAGCAGTTCAGCAACTCTTTGTCATGCCTGGCTGCACCCCTGCCGGATCTCACCAAAAAGGCATTCTGGATGGGGGAAATGCAGGCTGAGTTCCAAGCCCTGAAGATGGGTCTCACCTTGGAGCTTGTCCTCAAAGCCCCTGATTTTAAGTGGCCTTCCATTGTCTGGACCAACCTCACTAATATAGACCTCGACGTAGAAATGATAAGGGAAGATGATATGGCACACCCTGTGCTCTCCTTGTGCTGAAAACTGATGCCGGCATAGATGAGGCATGTCATAGTTGTAAAGAAGCCCTCAGCATCAAGTGGGCAGTGATCAATTTCAAATACCACCTCCCGGGCAAATGTTCTGCCATGGACACTGATCACACCCCATTACAGAGGATGGCATTGACCAAAGAGACCAATGCACAGATGACCAGATGGTGCCTTTCCTTCTGGGACTTCTCCAGGTGTGGCATTGACCAGGTCAGGGCCTCAGTGGGGGAACGGAGCGGATCTTGGTGGGGGTGCTACTGTGTTACCATGGCAGCCCAAAGGCCCCAGACACAGGCCACCCAGTCCAGCGGACTGCCCTCCAAAATCGAAACGGCACCATGGGCAGCAGATAGTAGGGGCGAGTTCAAGCCCAGGGTCGTGAACTGGGTGGCATGACTGGGCAATAGCAAACCTCACAGCTAGCGGGAGTCGGACAGGTCGTCGTTTTCTTTCATTTTCCTGTCTATTGCTTTTTCCTACCCTCTGTGTTCAGTTTCCTACCTTGGCAGGTAGCAGATGTCACTGTCCCTCTCCCACCAATCCAGAAGGCCCCGACTTGGAGTGATTACGCCAGTAATTGCCGTTCGCCAACTCAGACTTTCCTCTCAGCCTTTGCACCAGCTGTGTTATTTTAATTATTATTATTTCTTCTGGTTTTTCTTATGAACCAAACCTGTAACAGCCACCCTCTCCGATGCTCGAACCCAAAAACTCTCACTTTTCTGTGTGTCTTTGTAGACAGACAGACAGATAGATAGATATACTTTATTTATCCTGAAGATAATTTAGGATATATATATTCAGTGGCCACTGTAATAGGAATACCTCCACCTTGATGCAAACAGCCACCTACGGACAGTTAGTGTGTGCCTAAGATGATGCCGTGCTATAAGTGATTTTGAATTCACTGTGATTGTTGGTTCCAGCACCTCAGAAACAGCCACCCTCCTGGGATTTTCACACTGTACCATAGTTAGAGTTTAAAGAGAATGCTGCATTAACTAAGAAAAAAAAAATCTATTCAATGGCATTTCTGTGGACAAAAATACCTTGTTAATGAGAGAGGTCAGGGGAGAATGGCCAAGCTTGTTAAAGCTAACACGAAGGCTACAAGTGCAAAAAATAACAGTTCCGTTCAACTGAGGTGCCCAGGAAGTTCTGGCCCTAGTAGCTGGAACTATGCAGGGGCACTTTTAAAAGCAGTGTTATTGAGTGTACTTGTATATTGAAAACAGCTGTTTCATACCTTTTTAAGACCGCCTGTTTGTCCCAAGTAAATTACACACCAACTTTTGGTTTAGAAAACTTAATAATACAACTTGGCTTTTTTCCCACTCACTGACATTATCAACTCATACTTTACATGGTAGCATGTAATTTAAAGATTGCACTGTTGGACTCTCCTGCTTTAGCCACCTTGCGGAACTTTGTCACTTTGGAAGCACTTATCATGATGCAATGACCTGTTATTCACTCATACGGAGGTGACAAGTGGTAACAGAGCGCTGGGTGCTTGAGCTGCTGGATGGTGGACCCCATACAAGGGCTTTTGGCTCACACGGGTATTCATGCACCAAATGTCCCGGCACCTGGTTTGATTCACAGGCCTTTCCTTTATCAGATTCCTTTAATTCGTAAAGGCATGAATGTGGTTCAGAAATATAAAAAGAAAGCTTGCTGTGGTTTGTTATGGCAGTTGTTTGCAAACGGCATATTCTGATATCTAAAGAGACATATAGTAATCTCTGCTTGATATACACAAATTGTTGGATCATTTTGGCTGCAGGATTAATAATCAAATACCTTTGCCGACAGACTGAGCAGAAATAAACAAACACTGATAAATGAGCAGACCTCAGTTGCTGATTTGGCCAAGGGAATCAGTCCAGTTGGACAATACAAAGGGTTCTTAACATTAAAAACCTACAAACAGATTTTCCGTAATTCCAGTAAACATAAGCAATAGTGCCCTCAACACTGTGCTGCCTCAGCAGAGGGAGGGATGAACAAGACGGACAATGTCCTGCACAAAAGTGTTGTCGCTGGTGCTATCAGTCACAATATCTATCTATCTATCTATCTATCTATCTACCTATCTATCTATCTATCTGTCTGTCTGTCTTGTTAAATTGTTGCCCACAGTGTGAAAACCTGAGCTGCTGCAGAAATGGAGTAGTTCTGTTACAACTTCAGAAAGTATATTTGAAACAGGAAGAAAGAAAAAAAACAGCACTCCATGCATTATTAGAGGGTTGATGTAAGTCGGGAGCAAATAGCAGGACAGCACAGAGCTGCAGACTCTCTGGATGGGATACCAGTCCATCAGAGGGCACACACTCAGTATAGACAATCCAGGTGCCAATCTACCTGGTCTGCATGTCTTTGGGCTATGGGAGGAAACTGAAAACGACATCGAGGAGCCCTGAGCAGACATGGTCGGGACATACAAACTCCACACGGAGCCATGCGATGCAGAAAGCGAACGCAAAGCCTTGAACGTGGGACCTGAGAAGGTTGGAATGTCACACACACTGATTCACAGTCCTACCCTAAAAGAGGCGCAGCTAAAGATTATATGGGAGAAAGAAATCCTGGAAGAAGCAATGATAGCTTAAAAAACGTCCATGAGCATGTGATTCCCATTATAGCCTTATAATATGTACCTATAAACACGGTGAAAATGACTGTAGTATTTAGATAGAATGTTAAAGCAGATGTTAAACAAATGTGGGCTTTACAAGCAAAATCCTCCTAAATGACCCCATGGGAAGCCAACGCTGTTGACGTGCATGCAAATTGCATATGGAAGGCGCAAAGCGTCCCTTCTTGATTCCTTCCAGCGTTCAGGAATACAAATGTGGATTGTAGCCTCAATAGCGGATAATCTGTCCAAGGGGAGCCTCATCGAACCTCCGAGGATTCTGTTCTGTGCTTCACCAGGCCAGAAATGGGTGTGGCTACATTTTAGAACGTGGCTTCAGATGCTGCACCGTGTTCCTATATGTTGTGTTTTTCGAAGCTATCAGAAATCTTCAACGTGGCCAAAACACCATATGCACTAGAAATTTATTTCAAAGTTAGGGTATCTAGTACCTGGGACTTTTTCTGTTTTATTTTTTGAGTTTACATTTTCTACATGAAAGCCGCCTTGTTATGTTATGCCTTCAGCTTTGCTGATTACCTGGGGGTGATCCCTAATCCCATTTTATGCAGCATGATTGCTGACCAGGATCTTCATTTCATGTAGGTTTGAGCAGCAGGTTTGAGCAGTAGTCTGAGGTCTCTTCTCCTGGGTTAAACAATCTCCCAGGAGTTGGACTTAACCTACTTCACAGGCTTGTTACATCTGTACTGCTGAGTTAGAGTGGAAGTGCAGAGGGGCACTGAACCTGGAGAGATTCCCTGGCCTTCTTTTTAAAAGGTAAAGCCATATTTTTTTTTTATCCCTTAACCCACTTCCAGTTAAGTGCGGACAGTCCGTACAGCAGGGTGTGGCAGTTGAAGGTCTCTTCCACATGGATCTAAGCAGGACACTTACACACACATCCATATAAATACATACCTGCCTGCAGGACTGACCTGTGTCTCCATTATAAGCATTATAAGTAGCTGCATGAAAAGGAGGGTTGTAGTTTGTAATCCCTACAGACTATTTGCAAGACATTAAAACTGTTACGTGCATGTAAATGAGTGTGCAGACATGTCTCGAATTGAAAATTTCATGCCAGCCAGCTGACCGAAGTTAACAACACTGCTAAAATGTTCTCTCTCTTGCTGGCTTTAACATTTTCGCACAAATGTTCATCTGTGTTCAAGTGATCAAATCAATACTGAAAGAACAGGACTCTCCCTGAAAGCCAGCTTATAGGAAACAAGAAGTGCTGCAAAATTTTGACTTAATATGTGTCCAGTCAGAGTAGTGCATTTGAATACATTGTGCATCTCTTTATAACCATACACTGTGTGTCTAATAGCAGATGCCATGGCGTAATTACAGTGCCCAAACACACCGCCCAGGTAACGAAGGAGTGGCTTCGTAAGAAGCATTTTAAGGTCCTGGAGTGGCCTAGCCAGTCTCCAGATCTCAACCCCATGGAAAATCTTTGGAGGGAGTTGAAAGTCCGTGTTGCCCAGCGACAGCCCCAAAACATCACTGCTCTAGAGGAGATCTGCATGGAGGAATGGGCCAAAATACCAGCAACAGTGTGTGCAAACCTTGTGAAGACTTACAGAAAACTTTGACCTCTGTCATTGCCAACAAAGGGTATATAACAAAGTACTGTGATAAACTTTTGTTGTTGACCAAATACTTATTTTCCACCATAATTTGCAAATAAATTCTTTAAAAATCAGACAGTGTGATTTTCTGGATTTTTTTTTCTCATTTTGTCTCTCATAGTTGAGGTATACCTATGATGGAAATTACAGGCCTCTCATCTTTTTAAGTGGGAGAACTTGCATAATTGGTGGCTGACTAAATACTTTTTTGCCCCACTGTACATAAACTCGTGTAGGTAAGCAAGCCAGTTCAGTGTAAAAAGTCAGTGGTAAATGGTGAGCCAGTATGGGTCACTGCTAGGGGTCATCCCTTGTGACGGATACCTCTTCTATGTTCGCACGCCTTCCGAATGGCCTTCCAGGTGTCCTCGGTCCTCACAGGCGGTCGCAGCATTCAGTCAGTGTGGGTAGACTGCTGTGGCATAGCACCACGGCAAGCTTAATCCAAGCCCATAGAGAAGCCTACAAATATCTCTGCCGGGGTCTTGTGCAAACGAGCGGGTGGACGGAGGCTCAGACATGAGGAGGAAGAAAGAAGTTTCCTCAGCTGCTTTGGGGGTGAGCTTCGCCCAGGCTGTCCCTCAGAGCCTTCTCCAGGTTACAGTGACGGGGACCCATGGTGCGCTGGTGCGCTGGAGCCCCATTGTGCAGAACCTCGCTGGGAAGGCCTGCCCCTACACAGCCAAGACACCGGCTGAGCCACTGCCACCCCCCATACTTTGAAGAGGTCCGAAGCGTTCCCCTTGTTTCATGACGGCCCCTCTTTGTTTTTACAGTTTTAATGCACTAAAATGTTGGGATTTTCCCCCTCGCAGGCCTCAGAGATCAATGGTTTCATTCAGGTCATGTAAAGCATTTCACGAGCAGATGGTTCATGCCAAGGACCCTGGACCTTCAGAGGCAGGAAATATAAAGATTTTTATCAAACCCAGGTCCACGGCCTGTCCAAGATTCCTCTCAGCTGCCCGATTTCTACCCACAACATTAAAGTGTAATGACCATTTCAGCTCCTACAGTTCACACTGGGGCTGTGCTCTTTGACCTTGATCCTAAAACAAACTGGATATCAGAAAGACATCTCACCACGGGGGGGTGTATACAGGGGCGGGACCACAGGGGCACTTGCCCCAGCAGAAAGCTGATTGGCCCCAGAAGTGACCCCTCCACTCTCCCTCATCAATTCAAAACATATCATTGGCTAATGATAAGACTGGCCACTCTCTATGAATCAAACCAAAATTCCTAGAATCACCCCTGCACTTCAGATGCAGAACTTGGGGGTCCAAGTTCTCCTTTGTGGTACCGGAACCATGATGGCCATTTCACATTCGATGCCATTTACCATGTTAATGTGAGGTCGTGGACACACCCAAATGCTGGCCATTACATCTATCCATCCTGTAACATGCACCCCCAGGATCTGCTACTCACCATGAAAACACCTTCAAGATAAAACTAAAATAAACACGCAGATCTCTTCCAGATAGAGGGTTTTGGTATCACAAATGCTTTCTTGTGATTCACTTAAAGAAAACCACAGAGCGACCAGAATCTAAAAATAATAATATTGTTCTGGGCCAGGCTTGAGAAGGGATAGGATCACAGGAGATTTACAGCACTGGTGGGATGGTGACGCAGAGACTGTGAAAGTCAGTGCCCCAAGCCACGAGGCTCTTCTTAAACCTATAGTGTCTCTCACACTGAAAAGCATTCACGAAAATAATTTATGTTCCTGTACAAATGGCAAATAAGCATCAATTCTCCACTTACCATTTCAGTATTTGCACTGGGCAATTAAATCGAACCTTTGTCCAATGGACGTGAAAGAAGGCTGTATGCCACATGTGAAGAGGCCATCGCCTCCCCTGCGAATGAAGGTTTCTAAGATAAAGCGCGGTGGGAGATCAAAGCATTTCCCTGTAGACAAAGTGCAGGCACACTATCAAACAGCACACTGCCGCGGCCACGGCTGGACCGCAAATGCTAGAGCCCCTTTTTAATAAGCAGGCACACCTGCCATTAACTAGCACTCATTAGGGTTTAACTAGCACTCATAACAAACTGCCACAGGCCTTGGCAATATGCTGCACAGTCAGAGTAAAACCATTACAAAACGAAGGCAGTTTATGAAATGCATAAAAATTAATCACTGCAACTCCATTAAACTGGTAGAAACACAGCAATTAGAGGGAGAATTGTCCCAGCATGAAGTGCAGTCGTACTAGGAACATCACTCCTAACTGTCACATCATGCAGGGGAGGAACAACCCAAAAGGCAGGCTGTCAGGCAAAGCCCCTCACAGGGCGTTTATTGCAGGGAGGGAAACAAGCGGCATCCACAATGACCGGACAGGGATCACAAACCTGAGACAAACTAATATAGGGAGCTAATCAAGGAACAAACACTAGGCAGCGGTGATCAGTTAACAAGAGGGTAAATACACGAGGTAAGACTAACAAGACTCAGGTGTGGCTGATTAAGAGTCATGCCTGAGGGAAACACAGGGAATAGACACACAGGGCAGGGCTGGTCATGACACTAACTCCTAACATCACTCCCTAGTAAGGATGAGGATTGCCACAGCCATCAGTCTGACTGTTGTGAAAATCCAAAATTCAAGGGCTTGAATAAAAAGAAATCAGGCAAATAACTTCCTTCAGAAGCAGACATCACAGATCACAATGTGCTTCTTTTGCTCCACCAATCAGAATCTTCCTTGACTGTTCTGCTCCAACGGGCCTTAAGAGCACCTCTTCCCCAGTCTAATATTAAGAAATAGAGGTTAATATACTGATCCCCCTCATACTTGTCCCCAAAGCACTATAGAAATGGAAAGAAGTGTATGGCACGGGTGCATTATTCCTGAAAGTTATAATATTGTTTTTCCCCAAATGAAACATGCAGAAGCAAACAATCATCACACAAACGCACCATGGCTGCTAAGCGACCACGCACGCTTCCTCACAAGTGCACACCCCTGCATTTAACACGCGAAACAGCTGCTCTGCTAGCAGGGAACTTTCCCAGGACTTTAGCTGACATGATTTCAAGGCATCATTTCAGCTTCTCTCAGTTTGCACAGAACATTCTTACTGTAACCTTATTGGAACATTCTTTCCATGTTTCACATTTTAACAAAGGTTCTATCAATGTTAGAATGGCAACATAATTACCTGAACATCTTTTTAACATAGTTAATATTGATTAATATTGTTTTATGCCCCTTGTTTAGCCCTGTGCTGCTATTCTTAGGGTATAGTAATAGCTGTAGTAGTGGGATAAAGTTCTGGGAACATCAGGAAAACTGGACACTTAGACACTGTGATCATAATGTTCAGTAGAACATTACTAGAAATAAAAACTGTTAACTGGTTGTGAGCCTTGGCTGCTTAATAAGACACTAAGATAATGTGTACATCAGTCGCTGATTATGCAATTAGCAGTGACCTTAAAAAGGCGGGACATGTGTAGAAATGTGGCTAGGAGTCACCACTGACAAGGCAGCAGCTTAGACAGCACCCATGGAGCATTTGGG
>JAODKM010000039.1:9546868-9559328 GCA_026780845.1 Petrocephalus sullivani
CAACCACCAAGCCTGCCCATTCCCCAAAGCAAGCTTCATTTCCTTATACTGAGATTTATGTAGGCAAAATGTATTTTTTTCATTATATTGTGATTTATGAAGGGAAAATGTATATATTTTAATTTTTTTTTATATTACTGCGATAAGTAACATTTAATATTTTTGTTGTATCATTTTAATTCTGTGGGCTGCATCCACTCACCACTTATTTTTATGTTGCCAATTTCCTTCCAGGGTATTGAAATGCTATTAATGTTTCCAAATTACCCTATTCATTTCCCAGAATTCCCTGATCGGCTGCTCAGCATAGTAGCGTCTGTTGCTTGACTTGTTTGAAAGTAAATTGGGAATGTGCATATTACCCGTAAGGCATCTAATATATATAAAAAAAAAATGATATGAGATTTAAGTTAAGTTAAATAAAGGAGGTCAGAGACTCTGAGACTCATCAGAAGCATATTTTATTACATTTGCCTGGAGCAGATGCTGGTGATTTCAGAATTATCAGGAAATGCCCTTATTGTTGTTAGTAGTCCTCCCATCCACTAGAGAGCACCACCTCTTGAGTTGAGTATGCTTCAGGGGTCTGAACTCTGTTTAATTCTTCAGAGAGCACAGTACTAAATTCTATGAATCAAAATGAAAGCATTCTCTGTGCCCCTGCCTTCATCTACTACTCCCACCCATTTCTATAATACTTTAACTCCAGCTTGCATAGCCCTAACACTCAGCCTATATGTGGCTGACTTTTTAACCAAGTGTCTGTTCTGCTTCTGGATCCAGATGCTCAGCCTGTCAGTCAGTCACCCATCAGTCTATTGCAGCTAAGCCCTGGGGGTAATGAAGTGCTCAAGGCTCACCCAAAGATATCTTCCTACTGTAGGGGGAGTACCAGGCACCAGTGGTGCATAGCATTGCACCTTTGTAGTAGAAATATAATAAGTATTACAGTAAGAATCTTGCTTCTGGGCAGCCCTATCGTGCACTGGCTGGTAGCATTCAGACTTATCTGCTCTCTGGCTAAGTAGCTGAAGAAGGTCTTGAACACAGAGGATGGGGTATTAAACAGACAGGCTGGCCACGACCAAAAGGACCATCGCATTCTACATCAAGTGGGGGGATTGTTCAGCTGGAATGTCAAGCAGTACCACCAGTGCATTCTGTTCTCCACTGGTGCAGTGTCAGCTGCGCTTATTGTACAAGACATTTCTGTCTTAAATACGCAGTGTGTATAATATACATGTAGGTCTGTATTTTGTATTTGTTGAGAGGCAGAGCTTCCATGCCGCCTCTTAGCCATGGTTCTACTGAATCCATGCCTCCCTTCGGACTTCTACCTTACTCGTTCTCCCATCTAAGGCCTTCTCCATCCCTGCAGTCTTCTATCATTGATCCGTTCCATCCAGCCCCATCTTTATCACTGTGCTTAGTTGCTAGTTTAAGCAGGAATCCAAACAGTTAAATAGCATTTCAAGGCAAACAGACTGTATCTAAACATAGACTAATTTAGCAGCCCTCATGCAAGCTTTCAAACAGCTGGGCCCTTTTCTGAGTCTTTTTCGTATTCACTGCATGTATGATATCTGCTGTGGTTTTTTCTATTTCCGTGAACTGTTTTGACACCAGTGTGGAGATTCCTAGGGAAATGGAATTCATGGCAGAGGAAGTGTCTCTATATGCAAAGTGCTGAGAATAATAATACCGTTGTGCTTTGACAGAGTTCAGATTATGCATTCAGTAGGTAAAACACACTACTGACTTTCCACAATGACCAAATTAATTCCAGCACTAAAAGGCAGAGTCAGACTGTGACATTTGAAGTATTGCGTCTTCTGTGTCATTCGGAGGGAGTCCTGTACTACATGTGTTGCTGCACTTTGTAACCGGCCCTAGAAATTCTTCCTTTCTTTAACCTTCCTTTCGAACTGTATTTTCTTAGGGTACCAAGGGTATCCACTCTTTCTCTTGGGGAATGAGGTAAGTTGTGTTGTAACTAATGATGTCTTACTTTGTTTGACTAAATAATTCTATTCACCCAAGTGTCTGCATACCCCCGGTTTCTCGAGGGTCTTGACTAAGTGAAAGTTCTTTTCACCATAATGCTTTGCAACAAACTGTCATATTTATTTATTTTTTTGATAATATTTTTTGATAATATTTGGTAGTATTCAGTTCTCCTTTCTCTGTTGGTGGAAAATTGGTTTTATCTTGGGTATTCAGTCCCACAACTTCACAAAGAAATAAAACACTTGAGCCGAAAACTACAAAGCACATGCAATTGCTTCACCTCACCTCACCTTCCTGCAGGGTTACTGTACCTCCCAGTGGGGACTCTGTACCTTCCTGCGGGGTCTCTGTAACTTCCTGTGAGGTTTCCGTACCATCCTGTGAGGTTTCCGTACCTGCCTGCGGGGTTTCTGCACCATCTTGTGGGGCTTCCGTACCTTCCTGCGGGGTTTCCGCACTATTCTGTGGGGCTTCCGTACCTTCCTGCGGGGTTTCTGCACCATCCTGTGGGGTTTCCGTACCTTCCTGCGGGGTTTCTGCACTATCCTGTGGGGCTTCCGTACCTTCCTGCGGGGTTTTCGCACCATCCTGTGGGGTTTCTGTACCTTCCTGCGTGGTCTCTGTAACTTCCTGTGAGGTTTCCGCACCATCCTGTGAGGTTTCCGTACCTTCCTGCGGGGTTTCCGCACCATCCTGTGGGGTTTCTGTACCTTCCTGCAGGGTCTCTGTAACTTCCTGTGAGGTTTCCGCACCATCCTGTGAGGTTTCCGTATCTGCCTGTGGGGTTTCTGCACCATCCTGTGGGGTTTCCGTACCTTCCTGCGGGGTGTCTGCACCATCCTGTGGGGTTTCCGCACTATCCTGTGGAGCTTCCGTACCTTCCTGCGGGGTTTTCGCACCATCCTGTGGGGTTTCTGTACCTTCCTGCGGGGTCTCTGTAACTTCCTGTGAGGTTTCCGCACCATCCTGTGAGGTTTCCGTACCTTCCTGCGGGGTTTCCGCACCATCCTGTGAGGTTTCCGTACCTTCCTGCGGGGTTTTAGCACCATCCTGTGGGGTTTCTGTACCTTCCTGCAGGGTCTCTGTAACTTCCTGTGAGGTTTCGGCACCATCCTGTGGGGTTTCTGTACCTTCCTGCAGGGTCTCTGTAACTTCCTGTGGGGTGAGTCAGCCACAACCTCCGTTTGCTTTTCAGAGCTGATGCTTTCATTGATTCCAGATGCAGAGTGGTTAATTATGGCAGATCACAACTCACTGTAAAGCCTATCAGACTCATGCTCATTGTTTGTCGGTGGAATCTTTTTTATATAGAAAACCTTTTCCAATAAATAACCAAATATTTGTTTTGATTTTAGGTATTCATATATGAAGCATTCATATATTCTGTCTTGAATGAGTATTTAATGAACTTGAGTTTGCAACGTGCAGCGTGCATGTTCTCCCTAATGGCTTCCCACCAAATACAAATGCTACTTCCTGCAGTGCAAAGGCGTCCAGTTATGTTATTTGACATCTTTATATTTGACCGTAAATTCCCGTGCAGGCGCCTTTGGGTGTACTGGCACCAGCCTTCCCAGTCTGCTGACCCAAGCCCAACCCCCGCTGAGCCCGACCAGGAAAAGGTGTTGGAATATGGGTGGATTTACTGTGCTATCACCTTTAATTTGTACACTAAGAATCACATTTTAACCGTATATGTCGGATCTCTCTGTTCTGTTGTTAAATATTTACACAGACTGTTTATGAACATTTCACAGCTTTTAAAGTGGAAACTGCAACACCTGTTAAAGGCACAAAGTGACAAATGACTCCATTCAGCACACTGCATCCAGTTCTTCAGACAGGTTCCGGTCTGAATTTATTTCTGAGAATTCTTAAGACAGCAGGCTCACACTTTCTAAATGCCTTCATAAATCGCACGGGTAAACTTTTCAGCTTGCAACAAAGTTTGAAAGAATTTATTGGTATGCTTCCAGGCTAAGTTGCCCTAACTGTCAGTGGTAGTGAAATATATATATATATATATATATGTATTTATTTCTATTTAAATTTTATTTTTATATATATTATTCATTCATCATGTGACATCTCTAAATCCTGGTTAATAATTATCAATGTATAATGTTAATCTTCCATCCATGAAATTCATGCTATTGGCATACCGGTTAATCCAAATATTTCTCTTAATTGTTAAATGATACTCAATGCTTTCCGAGTGCATTTCAAAGAGCCATTGATTGTCCAGTGGGAGACGAGAGCTCTCTAGACTCCAGAACATGCCTAAATGAGATGCCCTATAGTCAGAACTTATCTAAAGCACTTAACCTTTAGTTTCCAAAACTTGTCATCGGAAATAGCTGTCCTCTGCTTTCCAGAACCTGTCAGTTGCAATGGCTGTATAAGCTTCAGAGTGTTTTTATTAGGGTCCTTCTATAGTCATCTGAATCTAGAGTTTCCAAAACCTGTCTTCTGAAATAGCACTTCTATAGTTTCCGAAACCGGTCTGAGAGGTGACTTCCTCGGTCTCTTTTATTTGCCTATTGCACATGTTGTCACTGGGGACTTCAGTTTCCCCCTACAGATGAAAAACATGAAGTTCAATAGAGTCTGAAAATTCCCTTAGTCTAAGTCAGCAATTGATTTGACATCCTGTCTACTCTGCACCCTGCCTCATGCCCAATCTTTTTAGGACCAGCACTGGAGCTCCCAGCCCTGTTGGACACACACTCACTGAAAATAAATGCTGAAGTTCTAATCGCTGTAATACACAGAAGACCTAAATTCCGCTCCTCTCCAAGCACATTATGTGTAAAAGCACAGAACGCAGTGACCCTCCGTTCCCGAGGAATTGGCTTGTGCATTTCAAATGTCACTTTAAAGTGAGTGAAAAGTGGATTAAGTGAGAGTCAGGGGCCCTTAACGTCAACCCAGATAAGGCTGCAGCTCACAGGTGGCAGTTTGTACCAAAACTGTGTAAACATTCCACTTCATTAACTTTACCAACAGGTCAAACAAACATGCACACATCCAGCAATGCATAAACTAATTAGAAAGTGATGCTTCTGAAAAACTGAAATAAAGGTCTAACCAGATGGCATGCATGAACACTAAAATTAAATTCGTACAACAATGCATAAATAAATAATATATTTAAATGAACAAGAATATATATGGCTTAGCACTTAGCACATATCACTAAATATTTGCTGTGAAACACGTACTGATTTTCATTATAATCATTTTCACAGCAAGTATCAATCATTATGCTTCTTCTTAAAATCATTTACGTATTTAAAACTTAGTTATTTTGTTCATTGTTCAGAATCATTTAAGGAAGGAGTTTTTATATATGACATCATGGAAGCCTTTAATGAAATGAGAGGTGCTGGTTTGACTAGACAGTGCCAAGGCTGTTCTCTCTCTGCTGAGGGCTGTTCAATTTGCATTATCAACAGAAATGAATGTGCAGATCGTTGAAGATCCTTAAATGCTCCGCAGGTACCTAAGACCTGAAGCGGATTTTGTCAAGGAAGAAGTTCCCACTGAGTTCTAGGCAAGGCCATAGTTATGGAGTCAACTTTGGGAAGGACCAAGGGACGTGTCCCCCCAATATATATTAGAATTACGGCCGTGGTTCTAGGTCTCCACTGAGGGGGCATCGCTGTCTCCAGTGTCACAGCTTCATTGCCCGGAATGAGCTGCTTTAACTTTTTAGATATATTTTAATTATGATTATTAATCTATAACCTTTCGAGGGATTAGTGACTGCCTTGCTTAAAAGCTGTGAAACACCTCTTTGAATGTTAAAATATTAACCAGGAACAAGTCTTCAGCTTGTTGAATTAGACTGAATAAAATGTACTGCCCCCCCTTTAGTGCTAATTGCACTAAAGCTTACAATTGCAAAAAAAAAAATGGCTTAGTGGTTAGCACATAAACTACCTTTAAAACTGATTATGACTATAGCATCCATTGATTGGAATGTGTCTTATTTCCTTATTTTGCTATGCTAAATATGAGCTATTCTAAATCTGATATAATGATTCATTTCTAATTATATCAGAAAATTTTGTTAATATTGAGTTGTTAATATGTATGGTAAATATTACATGTCCAGGGCACCGACAGAAAATTATACATTGAAAAATAATACATAGCCAGAATTATGAAAGATTTAATCATAAAACATTAAACTGAAAACAAAGGGCATTGTCTCAGCATGTCTGCTGTAGTTTGCTCACAATCTGCAGCACCAGCTCACAAATTCCTATCCTATATTTACTAATTTCAATAATACCGTGTCCTTATTATTAAAAGTGCAAAGTGATGAGTCTTGTACTTATTTTTCAGGGAGTCATATGGACGTTTTTAATTTTGTTGGGAGTGTCAATGGTCCCGTGATCGAGACATTTTGGCATTACATAGTGCATGGACTTTTGAGATAAGCAAGTAGGTTTCACCCAGCTGAGGGCAGGGAGTTGTGTAAGGAAGATGGGAGCTTGTTTGTTTTATATACCAAATGCAGAGTCATGCCCCTCCCGCCTTTGGGTGCCGGCTTTAGATGCCATACTGAATTAGGCCTCCAGTCTGACTGTCAGTGCTGGCTAGGGCTCTTAGCAGGTCCCTCTTTAAAGCTGACCTTCTGGGGCCCTCTTTAGCTTTCTCTCTGCATCCGGCGCTTAAAGCCGGCCAGCCAGGCAGGTCTTGCATGGGTGCCCTATGCTCTTTGATTCGCATTTCCCAGTGTGGGATGTCGCCGTGCCACGCTTTGGGAGGGAGGAAGGATAAATAAATAAAGAATGCGAATCAAAGATCTTCCCCAGGTTTACGCCGATGCCTGCCAAGTGATAAAGCAAACAGGGGAACAGGAAGACGGAGAGAGGAAGACACAAAGGAAGACACGGTGCTTTTAGTACCTCATGGATTGCAAAGACTGAAATCCCAGTTCACAATAAGGGTACCCTTAATCATTAAATCTTAATCATATTGTAAGTTTTAAAATAATCACAAATTAAAAAATTATCATCATGATTAGAAATTCCACCTACCATAGTTTTTGGTATTTTGTTGTTTTCCAGATAATTTATTTGCCTGTTTGATTGATTGATTGATTTTTGGGAAGTGTGTACCATTTTGTTCTCCAAAGTCATTTATATATGTGTGTATGTCCATCATCCAAAAACGAGCTGAAATGAAGTTTAAATAAACACGGAAAAAGGGGTATAGTGGAAAACGTCTTTGCAGAAGTGAAATTAGTACTTACCGCAGTCAGGAGTGTATGTAGAACCACCCCGGGACTGAATATGGGAAAGCATCAGAGGCCTGCGAGGCTGAACGATTAGTCTGCTGTCCGCTGCGAGATCACCGCGGCCCTGGAGAGCGTTCTAGCTCAGAGTGGCCAGTGATGACAGAGTGGATGCTGGGGGCTTGGGGGATGGGTGGGGGGAGTTTATGGAGGTCACTTTGGGTTTCCATAGATGGGAGGGCAGAAAAAGTGACTATAACTTGGCATTGACAGTCTGATATTCATGGATCTTTGCAGGCATTAGGGCTGCCTTCCAAAAGAGAGCCTTCAGAAGCAGTTCTGCTCTGAGGTCATTAGCCCACTCTGAGTAATTAGCTGCTGGTCAGTGTCACAGGTCTCCTGCTTCTGGTCTATATTATCATAGAGCTGTAACCCTTTCCTGATATTTCTGTTTAATTTCTTGGACCCATTACAGCTGCTGTCCTCTGAGTAATCAGGCTAATCAGTGCGGGGGGGGGGTGTGGGCGACTGTAAATCGATCTTCCCTTTCTGATCTTTGTGTAAAATTGATCTGGTCATGGCTCATTCATTAGGATCCATTTGCGGGCCGAGCTCATTCAGGAAACAGGTGTAAGCCACATTTTCATTGGCTCTGGCCTTTTTCTCCAAGTCGATTAAGTGCAGCCTGTTGATTATTGCAGCCTATATGAACTTTATCTGAGTCCGTCTGTTATGCTTTCAGACGATGTCGAATTTGTAACCATTAAAAGGGCAATCATTAGGTATCCCCGAGATACCGAGCCCCATTTATTATCCCTCAGCTTACACTATCCAAAGCAAATCTTGCTGAAGTGATTTGAGTTAATTAGGGGCTCGCGGGTACAACTGCAGGGTGGCTTCTGGGAATTGAGCTACGAATTTTCAGGTCACCATTCCTTAACCACGACACCGCCAGCATCCCTGATAGGCGTCTTTCTTTCTCATTCTCAGTCACAAGACGAGATAAATTAGCTAGAGAAGGAAGCCGCTTGCACTTCAGTAACGCCGTCCTTGGCCATTGTTCATTATGCGGCCGCTATGATGATAACGTTTTACGCACTTTCAACTTGCCCCCCTACCCATGATAATTACACGCTGAGGCGTTGTTCGAATCAGGATGCCGTACTTAACAGTGCGGTAATGTCATGTCATTTAGTCATTCCCTTCAGCTGGGTTTTATGACTTTAATTGACTTGGCTTTTAATTACGGTTTCAGATGGTCTCCTGGCATAGCCTCACTTGAATAAAAACAAGACTCACCTGACCCTGGGCCCCCAGCAGCAATGATACCTGTCAGGGACAGGCAAGCTCACGTTTCTCTTCTCTACCTTTCCCTGCAAAGCCCACATGCAGGGACCCCCCCTCCCCCCATACCCATTATAGGATACATCCAGAAGGACAAGAAAACTTCTGTACTTCCAAGGTACAAATTTAACCGCACACTGGATTCCGGCAAACTGCTGCGTTCCCATTTAACATTAGCAGTGTGACTGTCATTACCGATGTCCATGCCGACAAATCACTGCATCATCCAGACAGACATTGTTTATTTTTATTAACAGAAGATCACCGGAGCGCCAGAACCGAAACCCACTATGAATAAGTGCGCCGTCTGATAAGTAATTGCAAGCTTTCCTTGATGAATGATTCCGGGTGCACGCAGGACTGAAACAGGAGTTTATTTTGACGGGGAAAATCTGCAGTTAGATGAATTGCTTCCTCCTCCTAGTTGTACAAGCCAGATAAAGTGTGAATTCTCCTTCCGATGACGTGACCTTTCTTTTCCTGGAATTAAATGGTTAAATATTACACTTGGGAAAATGAACAGCTGAAGTCAATTTCTTTGGCAGAGCCATTGTTTAAGATCACTTCTTTTTCTATTGTAGATGTGGTAATGAAATTGATGATAAGGCTGTAATATGGCATCTAGCCACCTGGGCACATGAATCGCATGCATGCACTGACAGGGCCAGTTCCAGGAACTGAACCCACAAGCTATTGCCTTACCCACAGAGACATGCATCATGTCATCCATCTTTCATTCTATATTTACCCACCAATCAGTTTAGAAAGCAGCTTCGCAGTGGTTCTCACGTCACTCTTTAAAACAGCTCCTTAACACTGATTTTTATTAAAATAAACATGGCACATAATTCAGATGCAAAAATGTTCAGGAAGCGGAAACCTCAATGGACAGAAAAATTTGTTGGGTTGAATTACAGCATTTCCGTAGCTATCGGATGCTCTGAGCTTTCTTGATTAAGGTGCTTTTGGTCTGCTTGTAAATTCTATCCACTTGATAAATCTATACATGGATTTGAATTATTTATTTATGTTGATTTATTTATGTTACGATAACCTGCCCTGTAGGAAATTGGAGTGTGCCTGGAATTAAGCCAGGAACTGATTGTGCTTTCGGTTTGATTGTACTGTTCTGTGCAATATAGTCTTCTCAGCGATACATTCCTGTGGGTGGGTGAGTATCGGGGGCAAACGTTGAGCTTTGAAGAATGCGTATTCAGCCGGAGCCTGGCTTTGTAGTCCACTATGGGTGAAAAGTACTAGTTTAAATGATAAATTAGTTCTATAGCTTTGAATCTGGAGATTTCTGTATAACTGAAACATACATGTAATGGTGTGAGCACAGATGAGAGGGATACCTGCGCTCTATAACCTTATCTTACAATTAGCCCAAACCCAAGAGCCTCTGCTGGAGCTAACACCCTGCTGGAGCCCTGTCCGTGACTCAGTGACTCTCTCTCTTCACGGTGCATTTCTGCTGGAGCCCTGTCCGTGACTCAGTGACTCTCTCTCTTTGCGGTGCATTTCTGCTGGAGCCCTGTCCGTGACTCAGTGACTCTCTCTCTTCGTGGTGCATTTCTGCTGGAGTCCTGTCCCTGACTCAGTGACTCTCTCTCTTCGCGGTGCATTTCTGCTGAAGCCCTGTCCCTGACTCAGTGACTCTCTCTCTTCACGGTGCATTTCTGCTGGAGCCCTGTCCGTGACTCAGTGACTCTCTCTCTTCGCGGTGCATTTCTGCTGAAGCCCTGTCCCTGACTCAGTGACTCTCTCTTTTCGCAGTGCATTTGCCTGCCGTCAGCGCTGAGACTGCAGCCTTTTGATTCCCTACCTCCACTTCACCTCCGCTGTCATATCCAAAGAAAAGGCCCTTTCCCCCCTCCCAGCACCCGAGTCCCGTGGCTCCGTCTTGCAGCAAGTCCTGCAATAAGTCTTTGAAAAGAGGTAATTACCACACATTACAGTTATAGCTAAGGCCTTCAGAATGATCATAAATGTAAACGCATTTAGCTTGTTTCCTTGCTAGCATAAGTCTACAGAACACCACTGAGCTTTTATTTCACACCAACCGTCAGATGACGGCGGATAGCTTTTCCTCAGCCACACGCTAAATATACAAATGACTACCTGCCAGTGTGTCTTTCAGGATCCTTTTCAAAGGGGTTCAATGAGCAATTATGTCATCGAACCGGACGACATGAAAATCTGCTGCGTCACTTCTTCACACCTTCGTAAACAGACCCGACACGGAGAAGCCTTACTTCCAAGATGGCCGCCCCCTTGCAAGCCGCCGCCCTTTGCGAATGGCCCCTTCATGCCTCCCCTGCTGCTAATAACGCCGGTCACGTCTCGCAAGCCTAAGTGAAATATATCAATATCGCCGGGTTGACAGTTGCGTAAGCCTTTCCAATCTCTCAATATCCTGGACCCAATTTTTCACCTTTATTCATTTCTCTAGCCCTTGTCGTGTGGAGGCAGGCTGGGTTATTAATTACCTTGCAGTCCTGTCACCAAATAGGGTTCGACAAAACAAACACTGGAGCAAAATAAATGGGAATGGATGACGCGGGGACGTGCCTGCCGGTTCCTTGATCACCGGGGAAATGACGTCGATTTCTGTTACGGGTCTGCGCCGCACACTGTAGGTGATGTACCTGCTGGCCAGGCAAGCTTCATTTATATTGCCGCCCCCCCGAATAGAAAACACACATGTGACACTATATTCAGGCCCCAAGCAATTATTTTAATGAATGACAACAACAAAAGAAGTACATTTAGGTGTTTTTTCTGAAATGCCATCAAGATGCAACAGCTCAAACATTCTCCCAGTGGTTTGCCTGAAAGTTCTATGTTACAAAGAAATGTGGATTCCTATGTCGGATTCGTCCGTATTGTACCCCGCAAGGGATTTGAGATCTTGCCCTCCGATAGCTGCACAATCAATAGCTTGCCCTGACACTGTACTGCATAAATGGTCATGAAAGATGGATGCATTAATGGAAGTAGATAACTTAATGGAAGTAGATTACTTAAAGACATATAATTGACATGCTTATTTCCCGAACTGACTCCATTTACACACAGTAGCTAAGATTAAAGAAAAGATGTTTTTGTTTCCTGACAAAATAACAGGAAACAGACAAAATACGACCAAACAAAATAAAATTACTGGAATGGCTAAGAAGTACCTCTCATCTACCACTAATGTTATGTTTGAAGGAAACAATATTTCTCATAATTATATATCTTTAGTGGCTAAGAATAGAATTGAAATTGTGTATAGAAAATGGGATAGCATTCATTAAGATTAATTAACAAACATTATTTTGTTTACATGGAAGTATCATTCTTTAGAGGTTAAGAATGAAAAAATAGAAATTGTTATTCTCTTCAGTGTTCTGTTTTATGTTTGTTTTTAACTTTAATATGATGTAGTGTGTGATGGTGGTTGGGGGGGAGGGGGATTCAGGTTTGTAACTGAGGGATGAAAAAAATAATGATTGTCCACGGGTGTCATGATGTAGGACAACAGCTGTGGTGCCTTCCTGCCCACAGCAAGGCACGCCAAGACAAGCCAGGCCTTCACACCCGTGCGGCTTATCGCTTTGGACTGGGACACCAGCTCCGCCTCAGGGGAGGCGAGAATTAAAAGGGCACAGGTGGTTCATGGCCTGGAGAAGCTGGAAGCCTGATCACTGCCCTTTGGAGAAGCAAAGCGCGCGTCTGTGTATCTGTGTCCGCGTGCGTCTCTGTGTGTGCGTGCTTCTGGGGGGGGGGGGGGGGGCCAGTGAGAGGTGTGGGGGAGGGGGTGCATGGCCTCTGGTCTTGGGGGGGGAAAGACTTAGGGTTAGCTCCGTATGTTTTCTCTGG
>JAODKM010000039.1:9572495-9585535 GCA_026780845.1 Petrocephalus sullivani
AGGACCAAGGAGGACATCATGCAAGGCAACGCAGGGTGTGCTCAGGACCAAGGAGGACATCATGCAAGGCAACGCAGGGTGTGCTCAGGACCAAGGAGGACATCATGCAAGGCAACGCAGCAGAGCTCATACCTTCCATTGCCATCATCTCAATCATCTTAAAAAGTCACCTCACCACTGGTGCCTGCTGTCAGGTTCTCTCTGCACAACATCATCATTATTATTGATATTGACTGGATTGATGGATGGCAGTCAATCCTATAGGAGACATAGGTGGGCACCAACTTCTGAGTGGGCACCAACTTGAACTTGCCAGGCAATTTTACTTTGCCTTTCACTTGGAGGGGTGCCAGCAGTGATGCTCACCTAGGGCACCACATCAGCTAGAATGCGTATTGGATTAAAGTATGATGGTTGGGGGATGAATTCGCCAGCTCCTCCGAACTGGATGCGGTCTCCCCGGTCTTTCTGGAGGATTCACTGTGAGTTTCAAAAATATTCTGCCAAAATGCAAATGTTAGCCTCTTCAGATATGAATGCACCAACCCCGTACTCAAGGTCACAGCTCATATACGATCAGTATCACCACATGGCCAAAGGCAGTGACAACACCATTGTCTGGTTTACAGTTATTAATGTGCCCAGATTTCCATCCATCCATGTATCTGACCACTTATTTAGCACAAGGTCATGGAGGGCCGGGTGGCTATTACATGGACTGCATGCAAATGACGGGAAAATTTCCTGGATGGGACGCCAGTCCACCGCGAGGCACAGAATAAAACTTTAAAATCTTAGTTTCCCTACAAGGGAAAGGACATAATTATGCAAGAGGAACGATCGATCAGTATAACAGCAGTGGAAATTTTTAAACCTTTCCTGATTGGCATGGGACTTATTCTCCCTCCTTATACGTCACCTCGCTCTCCGAGGAAACCAGCAGAATGCGCCATAAAACACGAAGCTGCATCATCGTGTTTTTCCTCCGTTGACACAGAAGAGCAGTTGCTTGAGGAAGACACTCGCTGATGGGCCATACCCTAAGCCTAAGCGTGTCATACAACGGGCATGTTGCTGTAGCATATTTCCAGCCCTTTCTCCATCTTTTACACTGTGCAGGAGACTCTCGGGAAATTTTTTACAGGTTCCACCTGAGACCTGCCTGGCTCTGTAACAATAGTATTGCTACAGTGATTGGAAGTCTGTCGGGTTGAACGATGACCGTAAAAGCCAGCGTTGCCTGAATGTGACTTCACCTGCCTGGAGACTCACTGTGAAATGTTGGCAGGTGAAACATTGCCTTCAGGATGAAACAGTATCTTGAGGGACTCTATTTGTATATTTAGGAAGCATGCTGAGGGCCATTGGGGTTGTTACTCAATACCTAGCTGCACCAAACTCCCTCATTTATACTACAGAGCACTGAACTGGTTAGTTACAATTATTTATTTAGCAGATGCTTTTACCCAAAGTGAGGCTCAGTTGAGAAGGCAGGGCCAGCCAGTCCCTGGAGCAGTTACTCTAGAGTCCAAATATGAAAAGCAGTCTGCCAGCCACTGAAGTTGAACCATCAATGTTCGGTTCACGGGCACAGCGTCCCGACCCGCTGAGCCACACACAGCTCCATTAAGCACATTATTAGCCACATTATTAAGCAGTGAGAAGCACTGAAATTATTGTTGAATACTGAGAAGCACCTAATTCACTAATTTATAATATAATTTAATTTATAAGAGCGCTGAATTCACATTCAAGGCCGGAAGAGAACTTTTTTATTGAACATGAAATAGATCTCAGTTTATCATTGAACACTGGAATTCTGAATCCCCAACTGAAACCGTTGAAGCACTGATTTTCTCGAGGGAGTTTTACTTACACGAAAAAATTCTGGGGCAGAATGAAAAATGATTGGTTCAGAGAGACTGTAGAGGAGGCAGGTCCAAGCAACTGGGGAGGCGGGATCAAGCCATCTGATTGGTCGTTCTGATGTCTGACTCAAGATTTGATTGGTTATTGCTCTCAAATAACCATTTCTTGTTCTGCCCTCAGAACATTTTTTTTTTGTAAACAAAGCTCCCATGAGCCACTGATTCACGTTAAAGCCAAAGAGAAAGGAGTGCATTACTAAACACTGAAGAACATTAAATTGATTAGTGAACACTGAGGAACATTAATGTAACACACTGCATGGGTTTTCCGAGAAGTACACCATGAACAGAAGACTCACTGTTGCCTCATGAACACAACCACTCAGTATGGATAAGGCACAGTTAAGAAAACTGTAGCAGAAGTTGGGAAAATGCAAAAGTTCAGGGGACGGTTTCGATTGTTGAACTTTCGGGCAAAGTGCTTCCATAACAGTTTGTCCAAAGTGCCTTCTATAAAAATATTCTGCTCTGTAATGGGGACACATACACAAAAATATTGATTTTGCAAACAGTGGAGACCAGGCATCCATATCTACGAAATGCTAACCTTTCCTAAGCGACAGATTCGCTGTACCGAGTCGCCCCAGTGGCTGGAGAGGACGTTCTTTTTAGGCTCCCTCTAAGAATAGGAGAGCAGCCTGTAGAGTGTGTGTATAGGGGGAGGTTGGAGCCAGGTGTCCTTGGAGCTGTCTCCAAAATGGAGCCCATTGCACAATCTCCCCTCAGGACAGAGCAAGGCACACACAGACGTGGAGGCTTAATAAGAACGTTGTGGCGACGTGAGGATTTCGAGTTGCACTCCTCGGCGGACACAGTTATTTTTAGCCAGGGGAGCGTCCCCAGGCTTCCAGTGGCTGGGCCTAAGCTGTGCGCACAGTCATCTGTGTTAATTAATGTCAGTGCTCCGTCACCTGGACAGCGCCAAGGAACCGGCAGTGTGAGCCAGCTTGTCCCACAGCCCGAGCGCCCCCCCTCCCGTCGTGCCCAAGGGGTGACCTCAGCTGCGAAGTATCCCCTCCGCTGGCAAAGCGAGAGGCCAAGAGCGTGCGCTGACTCAGGTCCTGAGACGGCATGCGGGCCTACACCAAAGCATCCATCACCGCGGCCACGGGGCCACGCTCTCTGCCAATGCACGCCCAGCTCCACGGGATCTGGCGAGTCACACCGAAGCCGCCCTCAGCACGCATCAAAGCCCGGGCTTGTCTCGCCTTCACAGATCTTCGATCTGCAGCAGTTCACATGCAGGCAGGCAGGTCCCCCACAGGGTGCCCAACCCACTCGGTATTTTGCAAGGAAAAATGCATCCAAAAGTTCTCACTTGGAGGCTGTAGCTCGGCGAGTTCGGCCTTTGGATCACAGGTTTCGAAGCACAATATCTGATGGGGGCCATAGAGTGGAGATCCCGAACTCTCCGCATAAGGTGAGCAGCACAGCGAACATCACATCTCAGAAGGGCCTCTGATGCTATATCCTGCTATACGGTGTGTCCTAGCAGCACAATACTCATCCGCATCAAAGGCATCCATACGCCCAGGCCCAGATGCAGGTGGGACGCTAGCTCTAATCGCACTGATCGGTAAAGACCGCTTTAGGTAAATGTCTCAGCTAAACAATGAGATAACAACAAGTATAGGAACGCTGGGAGACAGGTTCAGGAAAACTGGGTCAGCATGTCAGGAAATGCAGTGAAATAATGCATGTGTTTATATGCGCACAATAGATACACGACTGAATATGTTCCTGGGACAATTCCGATTAAGTACAGCATAATGGTCAAAGGTCTAGCAGCAGAACCTCTACTGGGACACTGCCAGATGCCTGAGGTCACTACTACTCCGCTAACCATTGCCCCCCTCTAAAATGCATGACACTGTTTGGCCTTCCCGCCTCCCCAGGGACAACCACAGCCCATCAGTCCCAAATTGCACCAAAGGCCCCTAGAGATAACTGAGAGGCAATAACCAATTTCCCGGGAGGGTTTCTTGAGGAATGGAAGAGGCCAGACACTCCCTTGTCCTCCTAATCATTCCAAGGGCATTTAAGAAGTCTGACCTACCATCTGGAAGCAGATTGTCGGTGCACTTTACCTCACGTTGAGCTCTTGTGGTAAATGCGCCGCGTGTGTTTAAAGGTTCCTCCGCATGGCATTTATATGCAATCTGTGTGGGGTACAGAACAGGTCCAAGGTGACCTACATAGCCCAAGCAGTTATTTTTAGGGTTTACCCTCACATAAAGCTGGAGATTTTACCGGAACAATTAAAGAACCTCGCTTAAGGGTACAAGAGAAGGTCCATCCTGGACTTAGGTGTGTGCTAAATGAATCCAGCCATCGCCAGAGACTTGTTATAATGTGTCATGTCGCAGATGAATTTTCTTCTTCATTTAATCGAGTAAACGCCGCACTTGGAGTGTGTCTAGCACGGCCCTGGAACATCTTTATGCAATTATTTACAAGGAATCAAACTAATGGAAGCTGAAATAAACATCTCTAATGTTCCCGGGAGAATCCAGGGTTGCTTTTTGAGAATGACGAATTTGTCCGCTTATTGAGTTTGTGGTTTGGTGACGCGTAATAAGACAAAGATCCAACTCGCAAGCATGTGGAAGTCAAAGTCAGCTTAGCGACTGCGGTACGAAACGGGACAGGAAGTAAATCACTCAGACAGTTGTCTGATTAGTTTCGGTGTTACCTAATTTAGAACCGTTTGCTGCCGAAATAAGAAGCTTTGTATCGAGGCATGTATTTGTATTGAGCTCTGACTGAGAATGACAGCTTTACAACAAAACTCAACATGCTTCCATTCAAATCCCAAACTGCTTATCCAGTATAGGGTCGTGGGTGGGTCTGGAGCCTATCCCAGGATGTACAGAGCAAGAGGCGAGGGATAATGATAAACCAAAGAAGAGCCTTTCTGTGTAAGCTGAAATTGCCCTAACCATGCATTAGCACATTACATTTATTAAAGAGGCTCCTATCCAAAGTGATTTACAATGGAGAAGGCAGGGTCAGGCAGTTCATGACTAAATGAGGGGTGAAGAGCCTTCCTCAGGGGCCGAAGGGTAAAAGCAGACCTTCCGATCAGGCATGGTATCCGCACCCAGTGAGGAACATACCACCCCCACATATCAGCCCAAAGACGTGCAAAGTTTTTTTGAGGGGCAGGTGCTTACCTGGGGGGATCCCCTTCAGCAAGACAAACCGATATTCGATCGGGTTGCGGTTTGAAAATTCAGTGATCATCAGAGATTGAAAGGTTCATTATCAGGGAATCGGGGGCACATTAAATCATTTTGGCAAAAGGGGCTGGTGCTAGCCCCCCCCACACACACACACACACACACACACACATCCCAGCATCAGTCGACCACCAACTGCTTATACTGTAGGTATAAACAATCTCCCATGGTGTTTAGAATTCTGCTTGTAATGTAAAGACTTAGGCTTCTGATCCTATGTGTCCATCATACTCCCCCTTAAGCCAGGTCTCCAATCTGATCGCTCAAGCTTCTCGCTTGCTACCTGAAATGGGACATTAGCTGGAAGTCCAACGACATAAAACAGGCACGATCAGAGTGCCGAGCTCACTGAACCTTGGGGGGGCCACAGCCGTGCCATAAAGTCTGTGTTTGTTTTTACTGCCTTCGCCGGGGCTGACCGTCCCTCTTTGTACAGATTGATTACTGTAACAAATGTGTTTTAAAGGGTGGAAAAATCACAGAGAGACGCGGGGTGTCACGGGCCTGGATCTGGAGCACCTGTTGGATGCTGGTAATGTAGGCAGCGTGGAGGCCCACTTTGACCACTCATGGGGTCATGGCCGACCTGCTGCAGGCGAGGAGAGGTTGGGTCCAAGAAGAAGCAGATGGCTTTGGATCAAAAAATCATCCATCCATTCTTTTCCTGTACCCACTATCCTGGCAGCTACAGACACAAGGGAGGGAATAACCTAGGAAGGGGCGCCAACCCATCGCAGGGCACACACACAAATTCACACCTAAGGACTGTTTTTGGACTGTTGGGGAGAAACTACAGTACCTAGAGGAAACCCCACAACGACAGAAGGAGAACATGCAAACTCTATACGTGTAGAGTCAGGACAGAGCACCAAACCAATCCAAATGGCCATTCCTCTCTTCTTTCCCATCGCATCCATGGGATGGTGCCCCCTTAGTGTCCCTCGATGTCCCCGGCACTTAACACACCAAAGATGCTTCACGGTTTACAGGGACAGTCACGCTGGCAGCAGTTTAGTGGGAGGTAGGAAAAAAATAAATGAAAAAGATGAAGACGACGAAGGAGAGGACAATGGGGGCGTTCATGCACCACGAGCCCCTGCTGCTAGGCGTCAGCTCGCCTGCTAGGGAGGGTACATCCCTGCCATTTCGACACCCACATCCCGAAGACGAGGCGCTCTCATTACACGACTATTTCGAGAGCCGGTGATGAGCTCACCCTCATCTCCCAGCCTTCTGCCGTATTTTGCTCTTCATTTGGGCCTTTTGCAAAGGTTGCATTGTGCTTCACACCTTCTAGTAGTTGACTTCCAGCGGTCATTGCTGGAGTACAGTTGAGGATGTTTTTTTTTATTCTCATCGTAAAACATATCTCTTTTTCTGCCTTTTCATGTAGACAGCAGCAGGTATATATTTAAAGACATCTATCCGCTCGTGTACTTATCAAAAACAGCCAGAGGCAAAAAGCTCTTAGAACTCCCTCAGATCTCCGAAACACACCGCAGAGCTGTTACTGTATATGCACACGTTTAATTAATTACTCAGCCATTTGTTCCATTTGTACGCAGATTGAGCATGACCACAGGTCCAGATTAATTGAACTGCACAAGCTTTGAATAGCGATTGGAAGGATCTGTCACCACTTATGACATGACACCTCAGGAATTAATGGAAAATGTCACATAGAGTACTTCAAGAACAAAACCCGAGACCCAATCAAGGCCCAAATCTAAATGTGGGCCTAAACAGTGGTCTTAAGAGAATTGCACTCAGTTACGAATGTAGAAGTCTAAGCATTTGGGAACCAGATGAAAACGAGCCAATCACATTCCGGGAGATTTTCGATCAGGATGTAAATGGGACAATACCTGAAAAGAAGGAAAATAATAAAGAGGCAGAGAACTTTACACACAGTGCAGTAAAGATCTGTCGTTGGTTATTTACTTACTGCCCATGAGCTGGTTTCCCCATCAGCTGGGATCCATGTTGCTCAAACTAATTATCTTCCACTCTATATGCAAAAACCATTGGGGATCGTGTGTTTTGCAGTTTTCTAATACAACTTAAATCAGTTTATTAAACTGCTAATGTAATAGCATAGACAAAGACGAGTGTGTGTGTATTTATTACTGTTACCCTCCTTTCTCCCTCCCCATCATCTCCCCGAAATGTAAATGATGAACAGTAAAGCTGGCGAGCTCCGGAGAATGGCGAGCGCGTGTCTCCCCCCCGAGCACGTCTCAGCCTGACATTACACCAGGTAATAGACTAGGAGCTCATGGCTTTTTACTTGCTTCTAAAGCGTCCTACCATCTCTTAATAGTGACACATAGTTTATGCTGTTTGCATGCTAAATAACTGGGAAGTCTATGAAATGCACGTGCCGGGTTTCCTCCCCAGAAGCGGACTGTCCTAGGTGTGTGACAGCCAGGATGGTTTGTGTTATTTAATGTGATCAATGGTGGGGAGCTTCATTTCTGCCCAGCACTGCACTTTTCCTACAAGTGCAAACTTCTGACAGGTAATAAATAACAAATTTGTAATCATAACACTTTTTTTTTTTTCGCTTTTCGCTAATGCAGAAAAAAAAGAGCAAACAGAATGGAATACAGCTCAGCTCTGCATATAAAGTACCTGCACAAACTCAAATTTGCTCATTAATTGATGTTACTTCAAAAACTAATTAACAACATTGGTACTTAGTTTTAAGCTTTAAGCCTAAGTATTATTTATCGATGTTAAATTGCAGTCATTTTTTTTTATATAGATATGGATATTTTGATGCCTTTGATAATTTAAATACTTAAAAACTGCTATTAAGTGGAAGATATTTTCTTTAAAAAAACATCCAATTGTAAATATGCTTATGTTTAATGCAGTAATAATTTAATGATTCTTATTGACATTAATATTAGCTTCATCTACAAATTAATAAATAATTTAAGCACTTATTTTCATTTAGATGTAATTTTATCATTCATTATAAAATAGTTATGTACAGTTATTAATTAATGTCATAATTAATAAAAAAATGTAATAAAACTGTAGTTAATGATGCAAGTTATTACCAGCAGTATATCATCTAGCTGTAATTAAAACCTTTAAAGTATGAAATTACATGCCTAGACTAAAATGACTACTTAATAAATAATTTATAATATTTGAACTACCTATCTTATCTTTTAGGATATCTCTTAAAAAATGTATAGCCTTTTGAATAAATAGATTGACAAGCACCAATTAATAATTTACAGGGGTTAATAAAAAAAAACTGTTAACCCTTCAAAATCAGTATTTTGTTATGAAATATTGTATTATGTGTTGTCCTTATTCAGGCCATTTGGTCCATTCGTCACATTAAAAACATTAATAAAGCTCACAATTAAGGCTGTTGTTAACTATGTAATGCACACTCAGTTCATTTTTCTGATCAAATACAGATTTCCTTCCATCATCCACCATCCATCCATCCATCCATCCATCCAACTTTGAACCCCTCCTCTAGTACAGGGTCTCAGATAACCATAAACAAACTACATTTCACTTTGCCTCAGCAAACATGCTCTGTGCTTCTTGAGGTAATCCATCCATCCATCCTACAATCCAGAGGTTTTCCACCTTTCTTAAACCAGAGACATCAAGAAGGAAAAAGAGCACAGCTCGGGACCACTTAGTCACAGATGTGTCTAAGAACTGAGGAATGGATATGAAAATAATGGAAACTAATTACAGTGGTTTGGTAAAATGTTTAGGGCACTCTTAGACCGTGGAATTTGTTTAAATAAGAGAAATGCTGGATTCATATAGTTTACCAGCTGGAATGCCCTTACGTACAATTTCTGGGCTAGTGGCATGAACATACAGGAGACTTGACCTAGACATTAAAAAGTAAACATAAAGCGGATGTGACTGAATTATTGTATATTCAATGTCAAAGTTGGCCAATGTCAAATTCATCTTCCACTGAAATGTTCAGATTTCAAAGATACATGTATATTGAACAAGGGTCTGCCTCAATTAAGAATATACCCTCTATAAACAGATCAGTCAAGGTGATTTATTACATAACTAGCTTTAATAACACAAACTGTCTCCATAATTTAGTTGTTCCTACTATAAAATTTTATGATATCCTGATCATATTTCAAAGTTAATAGAATCAATAAAGCAAAATGCATTTCCTTGGTTTATGACCATGATTGTTTTGTTGGGTCAATTAGCGACCAGTATAATTAGATTTTTTTTCATGCTTTGTAATGCATGATCATTTTATTTGCAAATTGTCAAGTGTCACAACATAAGTTTAGCCAATAAGAATAGAGTTTTTTCTCCTTCACAAATCTCTAATAATAGTTTAACAATAAGGAATATTACCTTGACATTACGTGGAAGTATGTCCAGGTCATCCCAGCCGCCAACCCTTCTTTCTTTCTGTTTAATTTTCTCTGTCCCACTATGTTTTGTCTTGCATATAGTAATGTTTTCCAATACACCCATGTAAAGCGCCCTGGGACAGGATCCAAAGTGGTTCAAGGGCGTTATATAAAATAAACTGAATTGAATTGAATATATCCCGCTTATTTTTTTATGATTAGGCCTTTATTAAGCACTAAAACAAAAGACGGTATACGTGCTGGGGGGGCACAATGGCTCGTTTGGGTGCCCCCCATGATGCTGACCCTGGATGGATGAATGGAATTATATACCTCTAGGTTTCAGAGATTTTATTTTGGGAGATGCTGCTCTGGTAATTAGCATAAGCACTACATTGCGGAGAGGACTTCACAAAATAATAAACAGAGAGGCAAACACTTTGCATATGAGAGTTTGCAGGTTTTTGTTCCAGCTGAGGTTCTCATTTAATTACCTGAGCCATTTCCTAAATGCATCGCTGACGTTAACTCTTGGCCATCCAAAAATGTGGAGCACCGAATACCATTCAAATGTGTTATTAGCAGCAGGACACCTGGTGCATGTTTATCTGGTACATGGTGCTTCTTTGATTAAATTAACCATGATTGACTGATAGTGAGTTTAATTCGGGCACGTTCAATCGGCTGTGATGTTTCATTTATGCAAATTTGTTTGTTCAATGGCTATTAATGACTGAGTAACTCATGGAAAAGCAAAATAAAGCACATTGTTTTATTCATTATTTACTTTAAATTTTTTCAACGCTACACATATAACTCACCAACACAGGCTGTGTTTTACTCCAAAAAACAGAGCAACCATTAAACGCACAATTTCACCTGACTTGTGATTAGTTCGGTACTCAGCTCTAGCAAAGCAAAAGGTTAATTAGTTAAAAGTGCAGTCACATTTAAAAAAATGGTGTGGCTAAAAGTTTGTTAGGAATTAAGTGTGAGACCCTCAGTTGGGGACGGGGGGAGTTACTGGTTCAGTTGTCCCTGGGCCCGACTTATCTAACCTGCTGGAAGAATTTGTCAAGTATACAGATTTCTTCTTACAGAGGAATCCAAGCATTATGCACATCCGACTGTTCTTCGGCGAGTCATAGGGGTTTTTTCCACCACAGCAAGTACTGTACTTTTGATACTTTCGGGACCTCAATAAAGCACCAAAAGTTCAGTACTGGCACTGTGTCATGACTTGTGCTGGGTGCAGAGTGGGGAAGCATAGTTGGGAGGCCAAACAGTGAGGAGTACGAAAGGTTTATTCAGGAAAAGCAGGGAACAGCACAGGACAGTGTTACGACGTTAATGACCGAACTGGGGAAACATACTCTGACACAGACTGAAATACACAGAACTAAAGACATGAACGAGAAACAGCTGGTAAATGCAAGGATTCCACACGAGGTTAACGAGGAGGCACGTCACACAGGAGGATCGGACACGCTGAATAAAAGCACAACGTGAGGCGGGGCATTTTGTACTGAATTCGAAAAATGTCTGTAGTATACAGCTGGACAATTTTGCATATTAAATCTAACATCGCATGTTATGCACATGCAGTTCTTACATCGCTAGTGAGCTACATTAAGATCTGACTTTTTCTTACTTCGATTTTGTACAGGCATTACGGACGGCGTGGAGGTTAGTGTTTTGCTAGAACATTTTTACTTTGGCATAGGGAAAAAGCTTAGCTAACTTTGCAATTTTAATTATTATTCTTTACATATATTATATGTATATGCAATATATGTTTTTAAAATCAGTTTAAAGTTTACCTCTGCTGCTTTTGCTCGCTGCATGCGTTCTCCGAGATGATCGTAATCATTCTCACCCTTGCTATTTGAATCACTCTTAGACAGGTTTGTGAGAAGTTTATGCTAAAACTAATTTTTTTATTTCATGTTAACTAACTTATAAATACCCAAATATTTATTACAAAAAATCACATCGCTATAACTGAAGATTCTCCAGTACCGTGCTGCAGTAGTGTATATTACATAAAATCATTTTTAAATTTCGTTATACTGTCTAGATTTTGTTGCATCTGTTCTTCCAACCACATCGCATTTTTTTAATTTTAGTTTTATTGCTGTTTTCTGAGTTCATAATGTGTTGTCAAAGACGGCGATCGCATTGTGTTTCAGAATCGGGCTATTTGCATAACCAATTGACAGCAAAAGCATTAAAGTTATGCCCCAAAGTACTGAAGTACCAAAAAAGTACCCCAACTGGTTTGGGACTTTCGGCAGGCTACTTGATTTTTTGGTATTGGTACTCGACCGGAAGTCAATAGAAAAGCGAAAGTACCGTACCGAAAGTGCCGAACTTCATGCGGTGGAAAAGCACCCATAATTAGGGCAGGTGATGGAACGATTATTACGCATGACATTGACGTTGCAGTTGTTACCCATTGGGCAGGCTACCTTGAGTAGCTGTTTAAAGTAGGGCTGCAATGATTCATTGAGTAACTCGAATAACTTAATTACAATAAATCCTCAATGAAAATTCTTTGCTTCGATGCTTCGTTCAATCCACACGACTACTGCTCAGTGATCACCGTGTTTCACACAGAGGATAATTATTGTTGCACTGTGTGCTTTGGATGCATTTTGTGTAGCAGAGCGGTAATAAAAAAACAGAGAGGCGAGGCTGTATAGATCGGGTAGTGACAGCGACACTCCCATAGGGACCCATTCTAAAAAGGAGACAGTGAATGGTTCCAAACACTGATATTCACGGCATAGAATCACTGTCATTTCCATTGCTTACGAAGCACTTTAAGCTGTATGTTGATAAATTAACAGATAAAAAAAAATAAAACATGTGATACATTAGCTGTCATTAATATACAAAATAATATTTTGTTTTTATATATGCGCAGCAATAGCTGTTAATGGTTATCATTATTAATAGTTATGACCGAAGGTAGCTTAGCAGCTATGCATTTTAACATTCCTGTTTCACTGATGACTTTGTCAATTACTACTAATGCAGGGTAACGTTACATACTACCAAATTTAAGGCAAAATAGCTTAAATTGTTTTGTGGTAATTTTTTGCCAAAAAGTCCATAAATACGTTGGTAATAAAGTGTCTCTTGTCATGATCCTCTGAGTCTCCCATGTCCAGTCCAGAAGGGGCCTCTGCCCTTTCCGAGCTTCCCCAGCCCGGCCCAGAAGGGGCCTCAGCCCTCTCAGAGCCTCCCCAGCCCGGCCCAGAAGGGGCCTCTGCCCTTTCCGAGCCTCCCCAGCCTGGCCCAGAAGGGGCCTCTGCCCTCTCCGAGCCTCCCCAGCCTGGCCCGGAAGGGGCCTCTGCCCTTTCCGGCCTTCCCCAGCCCGGCCAGAAGGGGCCTCTGCCCTCTCCGAGCCTCCCCAGCCCGGCCCAGAAGGGGCCTCTGCCCTCTCCAAGCCTCCCCAGCCCGGCCCAGAAGGGGCCTCAGCTCTCTCCGAGCTTCCCCAG
>JAODKM010000039.1:9585635-9595893 GCA_026780845.1 Petrocephalus sullivani
CCCCCGGGGGCCCCAAGGCACCAGAACGCTGCCCCGCGGATCTGGACATCCCGCCGGCCCCCCCCCCCCCCAGAGCTCCCCCCTCCGACCACTGACACCTGAGGTGAACAGCTGCTCAGATCCAAACCCACCATGGTCGGCCAGCAGAATCATGCTCAGAAGATGCAGGCTCGTTGATATAACTGAGTCACTTCAATTCTATTTATTTTTATACAGCACCTTTCACAACAGGGTTGTTCCAAGCCGCTTTAAATGGGTGTGCTGGGATACATTGACATTGCATTTAAAGAAAGCATAATGCAAAACAAAGCAGAGTAGAACACAGAGAATAACAGTCACTTCTGGAAAGTTCTTTCAAAACAAACGATTTCCATTAAGTATGATTTAGGTAGCTCTGTGGAAATGATTACACCCCTTTACGCACTCCCCTTCAAGGTAGAATAAGGATAACACACCCCCTTAAAAGCAGAAGCCTCCAGTAAGGGAAAATACACCCCCTTAAAGGCAGAAGCCTCCAATAAGGGAGAACACACCCTCTTAAAGGCAGAAGCCTCCAATGAGGGAAAACACTGCCTCTTATAGGCAGAAGCCTCCAATGAGGGAAATCACTGCCTCTTATAGGCAGAAGCCTCCAATGAGGGAAAACACTGCCTCTTATAGGCAGAAGCCTCCAATGAGGGAAATCACTGCCTCTTATAGGCAGAAGCCTCCAATGAGGGAAAACACTGCCTCTTATAGGCAGAAGCCTCCAATGAGGGAAAACATGCCCTCTTGCGCCTGGTTTCAGACAAGCGAGGGACCTGGAGTCAGTGCACAAAGAGCAAAGATATCTAACGCTTCGGGGCAGAAGTGCTCTGCTGCAGGCCCTTGAACATTGACCATCTTCTCATGTAGCTGCTCACAAGTGACGTCACGGGCTGCACTATTTATACCTTGGAGTTGCAGTTTCGTGGCAAAGGACATAAATCCTCACGACGGGAGCAGCTCAGTGTGAAGATTTACCCTCCTATGTAAAATGGGAACATCTTCAAACCATGTTTCTTTTTCTGTGCTCCCAAACCCTTTTTCCCTGCTTCACTCTTCAGCACCATCATTTGGCACCATGACAATAATTCGGCACCATGACCATCATTCCCTATTGGGCGGGTTAATTGATTGTCTAATTGTTTACATTAGCCTGATGACACTCAGGCCACACCCCTTCCAGGTAGGGATGGGTACCAAAACCCGGTACTAAACGGGCCCCGGGGCTAAATTTTGAAAGACCGGAGTATCGATAAGTTCTGACGTTAACGGTATTGCTTTCGGTACTGGAGAAATTAATAAATCAGATTTTTTTTGTTTGTATATAAACATAATCTCTCTGTTTATCTGATCAGCTCCGTTATTGATTAAAACTTTAATCTAGAGCGCTCTCTCGTGTGCGCGAGGGACGGGGAAACTCTCACGCACACACAGACGCTGGCGTCGCTGCCCGATCGGCGAGAGTATGGGCTGAAATTTAAAATTTAATACATTGTAAGATAAAAATGCAGACGTACACAATCACATGATACTTACTATCCATTAGTATACATTGAAATATATGTACAGCCTGCCTGCCAGGTAGAAACGCAGCTTATTTTATTTTATGTGATATTGTAAACCACTTAAATTAATGCACATAAACTCGTTGTGGACTGAGAAGTCGTTAGAAAGAATTAAAACTAACAAAAATGACCGTGTACGTTTTTATCCTATTATAATGATTTTTGTAATGTGAGAGGAGTATTTGTCAGCTTACTGTGTCGACGGTATTGCAGGAAAAGTTTGTCCCTGCGTTCAGAAATAGGACAGATCTCAACGCATTGCTATACAGTACAGATCTGCGGTGCCGTAAAATATTCGCATGCGCACGCAGATCGAGCGGGGATGGCCAAGCCGCAACTAGTGACGATGGCGGAGAGGTAAAAGATCGGGAGTGCGGTGGAGCTTGACTAAAATCAATGCGGATAGTCCTTGTTACCAAAAGTGTAACAGGTGTTTTGCGTGTAAAGGCATTAAAGGCATTTATGTTTGTTTTACATTTCCATTATCGGAAATGTTTAAAACATTGCTGTATCTTGTGTGAAATTTTATGTTGCATTTCACATTTAATGTAAATTTGTTAAGTCATAATGCAAATTTGTTAAATAAATCTGTTAATTATGTTGTTAATTTGATTAATTCTTCAAAAACATACCGATAACAATACCGTTGAAGTACCGGACCGATAAGCAGCACCGGAAAGAGTAGTAGTACCGTTAAAATCTTAATGATACCCATCCTTAGTGCCCTCCAGTCCACCCTACAGTACATCTTGTTTTGTGTCCTGTCCCGCTCTGAGTACTGATTCTGTCTTGTGTGCCATGCCAGTCTTTTGTCCTGTTCTGTGCGATGTTGTCTCGAGTTCCCATCTTGTCTCCCATTTCCAGTGAGCCCTGGCCTGTCTGCCCCATCCAGAGGTGCTTTATCTTGTCCCCTGATGTGACCCTGCTCTAGATTTTGTTTCCCTAGGCCTGCGATTGCAAGTATCAGCCCGTCTGCTGTCAGACCCTGTCTGCTGTACCTGGTCCTGGCCCCGTCTGCCCATTCTCATTTGGTCCCTTGGGTCCCCTCCTTGGCTTTCTTGGCACACCCAGAGATTGTGCTTTTGGGGTAGGGGGGTACTGTCATGTCCAGCCCTGCCCAGCATACTCAATCCGGGTATGTCCCTCAGGTGTGGCTCCAAACCAGCCACACGCGAGCCCTGTTAGCGCTGTTTTTATATGAAAATTTGAGATATTTATTTTCTAAATCTAATATGTACACCTGTTCAATGCAGGAATGTGTATTATCATTATTGCTGTTATTGTTGTTGTCGTCGTCATCATCATCATCTGGATTATGTGCAGTGCCATCGGCCGATTAGCCATGCCCTGCTGCTGCATCTCAGACATGACAGCCCTGCTCGGGCTACTGCACTAGTATCTGCTCCGTGAAGTTTCACCCAGGAAATAGACCCTTACTAGATTGTACATTGTATCTCTTCTCACCTTGTTATTGTTGTGTTCGGAAACTGCCTAAACAGTTCCAGGAAGTTGTTTAAGCAATTACAGGAATTACACCACGGCAGACTTTTTAATCGAACATTTATTGCAGTCGATCAGGACAGCTGAACACACTTCCAGTACTCTCTGTTCCCGCGCGCAGGCAGCATCCCTGCCCAAAAACTGCGCTCTCTCTTTAAGCACCAATCTCAACACACCACATACATTGTGGGCATTACCTTCCCTTAAAGTACCAGGGTGCTTTACCCATCTTGGGGTGCCATACACCACAGTTATGGCAAAAGTCTATTCTCTGTTTCTGCCTCTCTGAGAATTTCACCGGTCTGGGATATCTCGCATCCTTTCAGACAATAGGAAATATTTCCTCTATACTGCAGTTAGCATGCTTCCCTGTGGGGGGGGTGGGTATACAGCTGTGTGCTATCACCAGTGCTGTATTATAATAATAATAATAATAATATTAATAATAATTATTATTATTATATAATAATAATAATAATTAATAATATAACATGACTTTTTCTTGAAAAGTAGTTAAGAAAAGTTTCAAAGTAATGGTGTATACTTTCTGTGTTGGAAAACAGATAACAGATAAACATTTTTTATGTGCAAATACTGAAAATCACAGAAGAGTTGGCCAAAGAAATGTTTTTTTTTTTGGTTATCCCCCTGCTAAAAAAGCTGCAGTTCAATACTCTGAAGAGTGTGTAGCCAATTTAATGAAATGAAACTTTCCAAATAAAAAAGAGAGAGAGAAAGATCTTAGAGAATACAGTAATGACACTGACTGTGACATTAATCCCAGCAAACTGGCCCTTGATTGGATTTGTCTGTCTCCTTTGGAGGCTTTGAGCCTTCAACTGGGGATTTAGCCTGGAATCTTTGGAATTAAAGCATAATCCCTGTTTTTGTGGATTACATCCAGGGTTATTGAAATAGATTAATTATTTACAACAAAAGAAGTCAGATGTCGTGATGGTGAAAGCCCACCTCCCCCCCCCCCGACCCTTTTTAGTTAATCTTTTGGCCCCCTTTGAACTCCTGCCCTGAATAAACACAACAGCAGATTGCTTGCTCCAGAGTCACCAGACTCTGTGCATGTTAGTGCTTTGCTGCCATATGGACTGTACCACTTTTTGCCTGGGTGACAAACTAGCTAATTTCCTCGGTGTAGAGCTCTGGGAGCACAGATATCCCTACTGGCCACAGGTACCGCATTTCCTTTGTGAGTGTCCCCCCCAAAAGAGCACGTTACCCCGGAAGGGTCCACACAGGACTGCTTCCAGGGCACAACAATCGGTGCAGCTTGGTTTCACTGAGGCCGGGCCATGGTTGGGGGCTTCCTCCTGGCAGTGCAGGGTCGTGGGCTCTCCCAGCCCCCCTCCCCCCACGATGGTCTACACTGATTTATCGAACCGTTCATGCTCATTTTTGCAAGCCTGTTATAGTTCGCTGATTGCTTCAACAGACTGAATCCCGAACCACCACACTGACACGTCTGTCCCCCCACCTTGCCCGGCACAGATAAGAAGTTTCACAGGCAAAAAATATTTTCTTTTGAGGCCAGAGATTGGTCAGCTCAAAAGAACGAAGGGTCGTTGGTAAACACGTGGTTGTTTTTTAGGCGACATGGCAGTTCGCCGGCGAAATGCAAACATCTCAGAGTTGGTACATCAAGAGGGGGAATAGCCTGTAAATTTCTGAAGCCGAGCAGTTTTGAGCAGAGTGGTGCTCGCACGGCGGTGAGCGGGGCACACTGCACCCTGATCATAGACACACGCTCTTAGTGAGCAGTCTACGCTTGGTTGGAGCACCTTGAGGTGTGCACAAACAAACCACTCCAGTGACATGAATGCGGGCACTTCAGTGGAGCTGATGAAGCTGGGCATTGCTGGGCTCTTGTGATAATTGCACCTCTGCCAGCAAAGACTCATGAAGTAAACAAACCTATGAATGGAATCATAAGACCCCCATGCCCAACCCGCCACAATTCGAATGAATCATAAACATAAACAAAAGGTCAATGTATAATCAAAGCAGGGATTTTCATCCTCTTCATTCCATGAAAACCTAGCAAACATACAGAAAACTGCCATTAAACTCAAACACATTCCTTTCAGTACCTACATTATCATTTCATGCTGAATAATTGTCTCATTTGTTTTCCCCATGCAAAGTAGAATGTTAGTCATCAGATAAATCATTATCAAAACATCTTTTATTGGTCCTTCCAGGGTGTCCCTGGCCTGTGCTTCCTGGGATGGGGTCCAGGTTCACTGCCACCCGGTACGGGATTAGCATTTATAAAAGATGGATGATCTCCTGATATCTTTGATCTGAAAAGACAGCAAAACAAAGGGCATAACACTATCCAGCCACCAGCTGGTGCTTATTTGGCTATTACAGCCATAGTTGGCATATGAGAACAGCCTATTTCAAAGTATTTACTCTCACATTGTCTAAAGAAACCAAGGGAAGACAACAGTGGAGCTCAATTGGCAGACCACAGCCTCAGCACCCTACTCTTCTGGGTCAGAATCGGACCACTGGGTTCAGTACTGTATGTATACCAGTCTTGAAAGATTCCACATATTCCCCCGGAAATTAATTAAAATCTTGGGTTCTGCCCCATAGGTCTGGCAATGATGTGTTTAATTGCACCTGAGAAGAGAGAAGCACTCTTACCTAAAGGAAGTGTCGGTGGAAATGATGGGTGACTGATCTGAGGAGGTCACACTGGAGGCCTTGTAAGCCTACAGCATGGGATCCTTTTACTGCCTTCAGGACACTTAGCGAGAACTCTATTAAAGTTTTATTTTTAAAACTCTTGCACAAGCTTGTAAAACTTTGATTTTATTGTTGGCGGTCTGGAGCAGGGGCAGACGTGGACTAAATCTCGGGTGTGCGGGAACTGTCCCACTCACATTAAAGGGGGCAGTGTTATTAGCCTGCTCTTACGGAAAGTGTTTGTTCACCATCTACAGGTAGATTTGGTGCCAGATAACCTTCTGTTTTTCTTTAATGATAATGGAGATAACAATGTATTTACCCAAAAGGACAAAATAACAGTACATTGAATAATTATGTACCCCGCAACAGTAACTGATGGATGGATGGATGGATAAATGTATCTTTCTGGTAATGTTAATAGTGGCTTCACGAGTAGTTATTTTATTGAACTTTCAACTATATTTCCTGCGTATGGCGTTTTTCCACTCGAAGAACTAAACTGTACTGGGACAATTAACAACAAGCAACAGGCATGACTCATCAGGGCGACATTAGGGAGGAGACAGGAGGGTCAGACGGACATGACGGGCAGGACGTCACATGTGCAATCCTACAAAAAATGAATAATTCATGGAATATATGCTTAATCCTTCAGATAATCCCTGCACAGAATGCCAGCATTTCTGAGAATTTCGACCAATCAGGTGGTGGTGACGCAAATACCTCAGTTTGGTCACGCTTCGGGCTGTGCTATTAAGCAGGGCCACGTGAGCGTGCTTACCGCTTTGGGTATCACTTGCATGCTCAGCAATGGAAAAACGCTAGGTTCTAGGTACGGGTCGGGTACAGCTCGGTCCTAGGTGGCAGTGGAAAAGCGCCATTTGTGTGTGCATGTGTGTGCGCATACGTGCTGGTACACACATGCATGTGGTTAACATATGGAAAATAATGCAGGAAAATAGTGGGTGTATTTAACAACAAAGGTATGCCTCCATTTAACAGCAAATCAGGCTGATAATGAACAGCTCATAATGCACTATTGTCTGGTCCTCTTCTTATTATTCCTCACTGAAAGCCACATCCTTCTCTGAAACAAAAGCTCTCTACTTCGTCATCTCCGTGTCTTAAGGCAAGTGTCTCATTTTCAAATGAATGTCCTCCTTCTAGTATTGAATCATCGTATACAGATCAGCATATGTGTACATGCTAAAGATCTGACAGGACTTTCTAACTTTATCCATTGTTATTTTTAGTAGTAGTAGCAGTACAGTAACTGCCATGCAGCAGACACTAATGTGAAAGATGCACCTATTATTACTTTTTATAGTTATTTCAATGTTTATTTGTCTGATATATGACGGTATAATCAAATGCCTTGTTACTTATAAGAAGAAAACGCCTGCAGTAATTTTAAGATATAAACATGTCAGCATATTAGAGGGCAAAATATACAGGTTATGATAATACCAAAGGAAAAATGAGTTTCAAGTTGTCGTTTCTTTCTTTTTCTTCTTTTTATTTGACAATGTTCCTAGTAGTTTGTGCACATTTATTATTCATAATGTCTTGACTTCCCGAGTCTCAAAGTAAAGGAACCTGCATACATTTAGAGAAGCCACAGAAAACAATGTTTGTGATTTGTGTCAGAAGCGTAAGAGCGCAGAGAATAAATTTAAGTGAGCATTAAAAGAGAAGCTTGTTCGATCTGCAGCATACATTTGTAATATATTCATCATTTTTACAATTCAGTAAATTACCTTTTTGACATTCTTCCAGATACACATTTATTGAGACCAGCTCTTGTGTGCGGGACACACAGAGACTTGACTTCCATACTGAATCTGGCCTTTCTGATTAGATAACCAATCATGGACAGCAAAAACAAAATCTTTTATTATTTTATTATATTATTATTGATAGTGGGCAGCACCCAGTTGGCGCTGAAACTTCACCTCTACTGTATATGTGTAGTTGCGTCTTTCCTCTGGGTTTTCTCCCACACACTTGCATTTAGGCTAATTGATATCTTTAAATTGCCTGTGGTGTGTGTGTGTGTGTGTGTGTGTGTGTGTGTGTATTATGCATAAACATTTTTTCTGGTACCCCTAAGGGAAAGCTCAATTCTATTAAAAATCTGTGATGCCAAAAGTATGTTATTCGATTGCTTGTGGTCCGGATTGGGTAGGGGTTAAATCTGTCATACTTAAGATGAGGGTTTTGCCCAAAGAAATGAATGGAGAGTCTCCATAAAGATATGAATAGGTATACTGTGCTGGGTGGGTGTGTGTGGGTTTGCATAGATCACATTCGAGGACCAAAATGTCCCCAAAGTGTGGTAAAACCTGAAATTCCCCTACTTTGGGGGACATCTTTTCAGGTCCCCTTTTGGATAAAAATCTGTGAATACAATCAAAAAACTAAAAGTGTCAAAATGTCTTGTATTTGGGTTGGTTACTTAAGGTTAGGATTAGGGCTGGGTTGGGGTTAAGGATGTTGTGATTGGGATTAGGGTTTTTCCCATAGAAATGAATGGAAGGTCCCCATTTAGATAGGTACACGAGTGTGTGTGTGTGTGTGTGTGTGTGTGTGTGCTTTGCAATGGACTGGCATCCTCATCAGGCTGTACCCATGCCCTTTGCCCTGTGCTGCCTCAAAGAGTAAATAGGGGACACATCCCTCCCATATTAGAAGACCCCCGCTCTTCCCAATAAATAAATTAATAGATAGATAGATAAACTGAGGCCAATACACTGGGGACAAAACATATACCGAACAAAGATCGTAGTTCTGTACAAACTCTTTTTATCATATGGATTAGTTATTTTTTTGGTTATGTTTGGTGGTAAAATTGCACCCTAAACAGTGCCTTACTTTAACTGATGAAATCCTTATTATTTTAAAATGATTCAAAAATCTGGGCGTAGTGGTTAGCACTGTTGCCTCGCACCTCTAGGACCAGACTTCCCATGTGTGTGGAGTTTGCATGTTCTCCTCATGTCATCATGGGGTTTCCTCTAGGTACTCTGGTTTCCCCCCACTGTCCAATAAACATGCTGAGGTTAATCAGAAATACTACATTGCCCATAGGTGTGGCTGGCCCCCTTGTCCTGGGTTGTTCCCTGCCTTGTGCCCATAGGCTCCCCCACTACCCAGAAGGATGAGTGGTTTCAGAAAATGGTTGGATTTTTTTTTTTAAATCTTTCTTACATAGCATCTTTTTAAAGTGTGGCTATTGCATGCATGCTCATTGTGGTCGTAATATACACTGACCCCCCCGCCCCCCCCACTCCACCGGGGCAAATTCGGACTCCCCTGAAACTCCTGTCAAACTCCTCCTGATGCCAGTTAGGTTCTTAACCCCCAAAACATCTTGATTAGGGGTAAGTAGTTTTAAGATGACTGTATTATTATTACCAATATCCTTGTCGTTATTACTGTTATTGTTACCGAGATTTACAAATGCAAATGAATTGATTTATTGATAGATTTTTCCTAAAAAAAAAAAACAGTTTACAAAAGACTGGGTCAATGTCGATTTTATCATTTTCCTTTCAGGGAATTTTTAAATGTGTTAATACCTCAATGCCGATGGTAGGTCCCCTATGTTTACGGCATTCTGCTAATGATCTCCAACCAAGGAAAAAGCGAGCCAGGCGATATAAACAAGCTGCCTGTGTCTGACAGCCCAGTCTCTTTTCTGTTTGCTGCAGGAGTACTGATGGTGAAAGGGCCCGACAGTCCGGTACATGCAGACAGAGGGATGTTTATACTCATAAAGGGGAGAAATGACACCAGCAATAACCAGCAGAAATAAGGCCCTGCCATGAGCAGCTGCGGTTTTTCAAGGTGCTAGTGGGGTGTATGTCCTTAATGCTCAGAGCTCCTTGTTTCCTTTGATTACGGCCAAGCTATGTGCGGCCGTACTTACTTCCTTACTTCAGCGCGCTCTGCAGTCGCTGGAACACTTCTTCATACGCATGTGGAGATAAGCCAGTGCGTGTCCTGTTAGGCTCGCAGTAAATTGTGCCTGTTTTTTAGACTTCATGAGTAATGGCTCTTTTATTGGCACGGTGATTCACTGTGAAGAGGTCACTGAGCAGTAAACATGCTATGCAAATGAAAATGAGCTTGCGTAGGGTATCGCATTCTCGCATCTATGGCTTAAATTGGTCTCGAGGTACCTGTTTGGGGAGCTGCAGATGTCATCCATTCCTCCTCGCTTATGATACAGCCAAGGGTGGAACTTAACTGTTTTTGCTACTAGCCAACCAGTTCAGTGAAAAATTGTGGTCCAGCACGCAATTTTTTTGTACTGGCCCTTCGTCTAAATTACTAACCTGGGGCTAGTGGGGGGGGGGGGGGGGGTTTTCTGCTTTTCGGGGGGGTGCTGGTGGGTGGCAGGGGGGACCCCCAGAGGTACTCCTGAGTTGAACCCCCCCCCTTCACTGCCCTAAGACTGG
>JAODKM010000039.1:9603201-9621660 GCA_026780845.1 Petrocephalus sullivani
GTGATCCACTTCCTTTATACACTTATGCACAGTTAAGATATTGACCACTAAGGTACAAAAACTGAGCGGCAACCGAACAGGAAAAGGATGGAATTTGCCAGCAGCATTGAGCGACTGACAACCGACGCTCATGGTTCAAGGTGTTTTTTACTCTGGTGTTTCCATAGTGCATTCAATAACTGAAAACTTATAAAAGAAAAAAAAATCTCCAGAGTTTTCAGCCCATAGAGTTATTAACACTACTCATAATCAGCCCTGAATGATAATGTGGGAAATATAATCTATCTGTTTTTTTTATTTTGGGGAAAAAAAATGTGTGCTGCACAGAAACACTAGAGGTAGCTTCATGCCTCCAGCAGAGAGCCTGATTAAAAATTATATACGGAAGTGCTCAAATTTATACATTTATTATAGATGCATCCGTTTTTCTCACCCGAGTGTATCCGGTTACAGGGCTGTGATTTAACATAAGTGACTCCAGCAAATTTGAGCATAAACTTAATCTCTAAAATACCGAAACATCAGACTTTACCAAAGATGGGCAGAGATTTACATAGCAAGCCGTTTCAGCTAAAGTAGTTATTGAATTATTAATAATAATTAATTATCATTTAATCATTATATCATATTATTATATCACTAGTACAAATATAAATTGTATTATACTATTTTTTAATTAAATAATTAATTGTTGCAATTATTAATTAATTATTGAAATTATTTTAATAATTAATATTATTTAAAACGATAGTGCTTACCTGAAAACTGCGACAGCTGGAGAATGTGACACCGGCATGTAAGGATGATGACTTATAAACAGGTTCATACCCCCAGGGAGACGATTAGCTGCCCGCGTGGCTAACTGTCCTTTCAGCAAACTCTTAATAAGAATTAATGGGGGAATTTACCTCCGACCGCATGGAAGGCAGGCGACCTACTGTATGGCTTAGCAGATCTTCACAGGACGCCCTCCATCTTCCCAGATGCGGGTACGATATCCTAGGAGACAGAAAGACATCAAGGTCAGAAATTACACAATCATTTACAACACATGTAAATGAGGCAGGTAGAGGAAACATGCACTGTTGCATGTTGTAAGCATGATCTGACCTGATAAGGAGCCTTGCAGACAGCCTCTGGCCTATGGTAGCTTTCTATTGATATTTGAGAAATCTTTTGAGTGCGTTATGAAGTGCTGAGCATGATCACGCTACGGCCTTTGTGCTGAGCACGGTCCCGCTACGGCCTTTGTGCTGAGCACGGTCCCGCTACGGCCTTTGTGCTGAGCAGGCTCCCGCTATGGCCTTTGTGCTGAGCATGGTCCCGCTACGGCCTTTGTGCTGAGCACGGTCCCGCTACGGCCTTTGTGCTGAGCACAGTCCCGCTACTGAGCACGGTCCCGCTACTGAACACGATCCCGCTACAGCCTTTGTTTTGGTTGCCAGTGGCTCTTGTCGCTTTTAATCTGCCTCCAGAAATATCAGATTTCCTCCTCACACATGGTGCCGTGCGATAGCGGCGGAGGCTAATCCTCTGTATCCTGTACAACCACGACCAGCACACTATGAGGAAGTCCCACCTGGGGGTGGGGGAGTGCTGCCATAATGCCTTTCTTGCTGTTTTAAAGCTTCCTCTGTATCTTCTTATAAGAAAAAGACAAACACAGTTTGGCAAAGAGGATGTTCTTGCTGTTTGACTGGTCACATGCTAAATGTAGTGTGGCGTGTGTTTCTGTAGCACCTGGGATAAAGCAACAACAAAAAGTCAGTGGGATAGAATGCAACTTGACAGCCAGACGTAGTGCAGTGGATTCAGACCGGCAGCGACTGGACAACTAATTATAAACTAGGCAGGATAGTAAAATGTGAGCCGCATAGGTAACTGACTCTGTGGCTGGTTCCAGTATTAAGACTGCTAGATAGCAAATGATTACTTGAGTACTTGACCATGACTTAAAAAGGATGATTTATGCAGAATTATGCAGTTACGTTATTATGAGTTTCTGGTGCTGGTTTTGATTTTTGATTTAGATAAGTAATGGATTCTTTGTGGGGCTATGGAACCCAAGAAAGTGCAATCTGATTCGGACACTAGTACTAACCGTAATGGGTCTCGCGTCCTGCCCACCATGTCTACCTGAGCATCCTGTCTGCGCTCTGGTGTGACCCTAACAAGCTATGCCTGATACTCATTTGTCCTACCTCTCATTCCTGCCCTTGTGTTAATCACTCCCAGCTGCCTCTCATTTGCTCCCTCATTAGTTTAGTATATACATACTTCCCAGTCCTGTGTTCCCCAGTCAAATCATTAATGTCACTCTTCCAGTGTCCCTCCCTATTGTAGCCCTCTTGTTGATCCAATTAATTTCCAGTTCCTGTTTAAGTTCAATGAAGCCCCTCTTGTTTCCCCAAAAGCCACCCAGTCATTTGGCCGGCATGTTGTGACGATGGGTTCTAGGTTGTTACTAGCTGACCTCAGCTAAGATCAGGAGAGTCCGGGATGTGGCTCATATTAAAAAAGTGAGTGAAAAAATAAACCAAACAGTATTCAGTGTATTAAAAGGTGGAGCAAATTACATGAATTCCTATCTTACATTTTTTTAATTAAAAGTTAACCAAGTAAAGAATGTAAGCTACTTTACCTGAAATTAAAAAATTAGAAGTAGAAACCCTTGAAAAAAATTTAATTAGATTGGTTCAATATAATGTTATGACGGATTATTCCATTTTTTTGAAGCATTTCCATTTAATTGCTGTTGAGAGTCCTGCTTCATCCATGTTAATGCTTTTTGAGTCTCTTTAGGTTTTTCTGACCCATTACTAGGGTAACAATTTTTAACTGCCTGAAATTTTAAACAAATATTGGTATGGGGTATTTATCTTGTGGGTTGCATAGTCATTTCTGTGTGAATGTTTCATCTGTAATCCACACTGTACTACATCCACAGTAACACTATATCCACAATACACAGTATACCCATTACTTAATCTTTTAAGAGTTTTACACTGAATCTGTACTTTGTCTTCTACCCTCACTCGTCGTTTATAAAGCCAACATACTATTTATGCATTTCCTGTTAGTGGCGGACAGTTTTAAAATGGCTGAAGGAAATTGTGGCCAGTTGCCATTATGGACTTATGATTTACCATGAATTATTTACCAATAAATGAATATATTTGACGCTCTATACTTGAAGTTGAAATCTTTTTGAGGGCACGCCAACAGAGAGGTCACTGTGTTCTGAAAAGGATAATGTCATGTGGTAATATCTGTGTATTGGTGATACCAGCCACAAAAATGTCGATATAGGATCCAAACATAAATTTTGGGTATCACCCACGTCAGTCATGAGCATTAATGCTGGGCTGAGAAGCCTGGCTTCCAGGCAAATCTAAAATATCAACGTTGCCTAAACTATGTATGAGGGTCTCACAGACCCCCAGTGAAGCACGGCGTCTGGGTGGGCTCCCAAATCACATAACTGGAGCATATTTGCCAATAATCTAATATCAGTCCTCCATTTAGAAAAAGCATATAAGAATCCTCCCCAGACTTCCATTGAAGCACGGCGTCAGTGGGTGTCTATGAGCTGTATTTATCCTGGCTTCAAGGAGAAAATTAACGTATATGTTGTTCGAAAGCAACTTCCGTGAAATGATCAGCACTGTGGTTCAATCAGTAAGATAGATTACACTTTTAATCGGATATAAAATTAATTTCCACCGATACATTGACTAATTTGATTTTCTTTCGGGCAATTTTAGGGAAGAAGCCGAGCTTCCTGTGCAGTCCTGGAGCGATTGCTTGTGGTAGACGCGGCGTGCATTCTCTACCTGATAGAGCTGTTTATGAAGTGCAAATGTGGTCAGCAAGATTCAAGGCACACTCTCCTTTGCATTTGCCAATGAATATGTTACCTTCATTCCAAACAGTCGTTCTTCTCCTCTAGCATCTGGAGCATATGGAATGAAAGTTTGCATAAAAGGAATTAAAGATTAAATAAAGAAATAATCGATGATGGCACTTGTTTCAATGCAAAACAAATTTAGTAAGAAATTTTTGACAGAAATTTTAAGCAGAAGCATAAGGGGTTATGAGTGTCCCCTCTAATTAGCTAAGAACCTTAAGAGTCTTTTTTCTGTGAGTGCCAGAAGAAGGATTGTGAGGGTGAAGACTGTGGGGTCTCACAGCTGCCTTTGACAGTCATGGTCCAGGTGGAATATGAAAGATAACCTTATGGTGGCAAAAGAGTCAACAAAGTAACTATGATGGCATTAAATCATCATCATTCAGCTGTAGAACATGTTGTCCAGACAACTGCATGAAATGTACCATTATAAGCTGGTTTGGGTGCCCCAGTAGTTTGACAGCTGGTTGAATTCTTAACCTTGATAATGTAATTTTGTTCACTGATGTCACAGAGAAGTATAAACTCGTACAAATCGGAGGCTAAACCATACCTGGAGTTAGCATTTATTTTGCTGCTCATGAAAAATCATGCTACTTGCATTGCTTCAGTTAGTCTAGTCTGCTGCAATTGTAACATTATTCAGTCCCCTTTTTCTTATTTGTTCACATGATATTATCCATTACTGTTCAGATAGCTGAGAGTATGTGGGTGCGGGCATGTATGTGTGCGTGCATGCCTGTGCATGTGTGTGTGTGTGTGTGTGTGTGCATGCATGCCTATGTGTGTGTGTGTGTGTGTGTGTGCATGTGTGTGTGTGTGTGTGTGTGTGTGTGTGCGTGCATGCCTGTGTATGTATGTGTGCGTGCATGCCTGTGCATGTGTGTGCGCGTGCATGCCTGTGCATGTGTGTGCGCGCGCATGCCTGTGCATGTATGTGTGTGTGTGTGTGTGTATGTCTGTGCATGTATGTGTGTGTGCGTGCATGTATGTGTGTGTGTGTGTGTGTGTGTGTGTGTGCATGTTCTGTCTGCTTTGTGCTTGGAGGGAAGCTCTGCAAATGGTAAGATGTATTTTATTGGTCCTTACCGCATATTCCCCAGTGAGAAATCAGAAGCCTAATTGTTGAAGTGTCTAAGGTGACATCCTAGAATTCTAATTTTTATGTCCCAGTTGAGCAAATTTTTTATTTCGCTATCAAGTGTTGCTTGATTTCCCTAAGGGTGCTGAGTTTATGACTGTATTATATGTATTTCACTGTGTTTCTCTTTTTTGCTTTTTATAGAAAAAGGTTGCATTTTCCATTAAGGCTGACACTTATGGGGCAATATTATTCTTAATAATTCTATATATGTTTAAATATTTGGGCAGCCTCCAGATTTAAGTAGTGCTGTGAATTGTCCTTTGTTGGTTAATTTCATGTTTTGTTAATAAAAATTGCTTGGTGAGTTCCTTAAATATGGCGACCCCTGCTGCCTGATGTGGGGAGAGGAGCCAGCCCGGATTGCAGACTCTAAATGGACTGTATTGTACAACTGAGACACCCTATAGCAAACATATCCTGCACTTTGGCTAATAGGCCACTTGAGGGTAAGCTGCCTTTGCCTTTAATCCTCATGGTTTTTCCCCACAAGCCTCTCACTTGTGTCCACTCTCCCATTTCTTTTGATTAAATTATTAGTAGCCGATCCCTACTGCTATGTTTATTTTTGTGCTCTACACTACAAGGACTGTGCAGAGACTTTTTGAGGGGCAGGTGATTAAAGGTTTGAAAGTGCTATAGGCAGTGCCTTTAAAGCTCACGGACAAGTTCACGTTAAATAGTTTGGGCAAAACGCCCCCCTCCCACATGCGCACACATATCTGGCTGTGTGTCATTACTGACTATTCTCAACATCAAAAATTGCTTTTTACTGGGACAGACACAGCCCTGAATAAGGTGATATCTTCTGCCCGATCTGGAAATCAGGGAATAGAAAGTGGGACTTGGTGCCCATGGGATTGTTATTTCAGCGTGTGTGCTTCGTCTGACACAGAGAGAGGATAAAATGCAGACATCATGAGGCTGAACCACTGCAGGATTTAGAAGTGAGGAATCCAAGGAGTACATTTATTTTAAATTCTTTACTGTGGTCATTCCACTGGAGAGACAGGTTTTAATTCAGTCATATCAATTGAAATTACTTCTGTTTTTGGAACAGAAATAAGATCCCCCTTATTGTATTATAGAAAACAAAATCGTTGTAGTAAACTTTTATATTTATGAGTTAAATTTATATTTATGAGTTAAATTAAATGACATGTTAGTATAATACGTTAGTACAACCAACACAAAGAAAAAGTAAATACACCCAACTGAATATTCATCCACACCAGCAAGATAACTGCATACAATATACGTTGGCATAACAGCACCTCCAGTGTTGTGGGGTCAATTGCAATTCTCGACATGTTTGCATAGGATCCCTCTGTGTACCTTGGTGTCCCCCCACTGTCCAAAAACTGGATCGAGTGAGAGAAGAAGGGAGCGGGAGATCCACAGCGAGCGGATCAGTGCAGCTTCCGCAGTAAGGAGCTGAGCTGGAAGGCAAAGGTTTTGATTTATCGGTCGATCTGCGTTTCTACCCTCACCTATGATCATGAGCTTTGAGTAGTGACCAAAAGAATGAGATCGCAGATACAAGGCTCAGAAATGAGTTTCCTTTGTGGAGTGTCTGTGCTCAGCCTTAGAGAGAGGGTGAGGAGCTCAAAGTAGAGCGGCTGTTCCTTCGCATCTAAAGGAGGCAGTTGAGGTGGTTCAGGCATCTATCCAAATGGGAGGAGACCCCCGGGCAGACCCAAGACACCCTGGAGAGATTATACAGTATCTCTCGCCTGGCTGCGGAATGCTTTGGTGTTCCCCCGGTGGAGAAAGGGAGGTCTGGGCATCCCTGCTTAGACTGCTACTCCCATATCTCCACCCATCAAGCAGCAGATAATGGATGGATGGATATCTAAGTAAATTTCCCTGTGTGTATATGTTAGTATACCATTTTATTTATGCAGACATACACTGGATAAGACGTATGGATGTATGAATATAATAGAAATGCTTAGACTATCAGACAATTCAAAAACAAATCCAATCTTTAGCACGTCACATCTCATGGAAGAACTTCTGTTTCGCTGAACTTATGGATTTATTGCTTAGTTCACAGTTACTTACTTAGTATCAATACATCAAAGGCTCCAAATAGTGCGATCAATTTAGTGGACAAATTTTTACTGACCCCTAATATGTGATGACCAGCAATACCATCAATCCATCTATCTGTTTTCCAAAGTGACTCATTCATTGAGGCCGATGGTGATACATCTGATTAGGGATACCAGCTTACGTGTGTCATTAATAACGTCCATATCGCTGGATTTCTTAAGGCCAGACTAAAATAGAGACTATCCATAGAAATTTCCATTCTCCAGAGTGCACTACAAAAGCATTATTAAGATATGTTAACTTTACTCTTGCTCTAACACACCACTCATGTTGTTCTTATAATGAGACATCTATATAGATATAGATGTGAGGCAGTCATTGGGCTTCGGAAAGCTGGCGTTAATCTAACCCCTGCTGGGAGGTATGGGTATTGCACGGGTACCCAGTGCCCTCTTATTTGCTGCTCGCATCCCACATACCGTCAGTGTCTGTCACAGCGACAGTCGCTATGGCACCGTAGCGTCACACTGCCACCCCGCCCCCCCCGCGGCCGCGCGGCCAGGCCGCCTGTGCGCTCTAAATTATTCACAACCCACCCACTGGGGGGGTAAGCAGACCGTGCAGCGATGTAAATCGTGCCGGTCGGGGGTCGTTTTGTTTTGTTTTGTTGATTTTTCTTCTTCTTCTTCTTTTGCCAAATGAAGTTAAGCATCAAAGTGAGCGCTGAAAAGGCTCCAGCTGAATTATTAAGTGCTGCCCTTTGCGGGTCGCTAGCGTGGGTTATACTTGCTGTCACACTTGAGCCAGGTTGTCACGTGTCACACTTTAAAAAGGGAATCAAACCACATATAATGTAACCCCTTTGACTTATGTATATAAAAGAAACAGAACGGCATTTGAATGGATTTAATAATTCATGGGCTGTGCGCCGAAAATTACTCGTGGAGGGAACAGAAAGTGCTTTTCAGTGCAGCACCCATGCGAGTAGCATGGTAAATCAGGTCTTGTCTCGTTGTTCTGCTCGTGCCTTCACAATGCAGTGACGCATCTTGGTAAATTGTGTTTGCTCCCTGCTTTACATAAGCCCGCATGTTTGTGTTCACACGTGTATGTGTCCTGTTACTAAGACACTTACAAAAAACAATTATTCTTTCCTTATTTGCAAAAACTTCCTAATGAAATATGTTTGGACAAGCTTAATGAAAACCATTTTGGAAGATGGTTTTATTTACAGCATAGCAGAGTCTCACCGTGTTACATTCAAGCAGACGGGTGCAGAGCTTGGTAAGATCTCCTGTTCCTTTGCTCTGATTGGCCACTGTGGGATCCCTCGTGTGTTGTTTTTCATTACATGCGTGTCTGGCTGTTACCACCCGGGGTACCCAGCCAGAGCAGTGTCACTGTGTAATTACATGCGATGACACCCATTGCTCCCAATTGCCACTTGGGCAAAGTTGCATTTTTGGGGCTGTTAGGTTAAGATGCTGCCTCCTTCTCCCCTGTCTTCAGGTCTTCTTCTTCTCCCTTGGCATTAGTAACTGCCTCTTCTTCTCCCTTTACCTACAGGACATGCATCTTCTTCTATCCTGGCTTTTGGATCTATATCTTCTTCTCCTTTTACCTACAGGACATGCATCTTCTTCTATCCTGGCTTTTGGACCTATATCTTCTTCTCCTTTTACCTACAGGACCTGCATCTTCTTCTATCCTGGCTTTTGGACCTATTTCTTCTTCTCTCTGTACCTACAGAACCTCCATCTTCTTCTATCCTGGCTTTGGACCCATCCCTTCTTCTCCCTTTATCTACAGGACCTGCAGTTCCTTTGCTCCTGGCGTTTTGACATACCTCTTCTTCTCCAATTGATCTCAGTGCCTGCTTCTTTCCCCCTTTACTTCAGCAAATCCTGCTTAATCTTCTCTGCTTTTCATGTCCTGCTTATTATGCAATTATTTTCCTTGCTTGCTTTGTCTTCTCCCAGCTCCACCCATGACCATTAGCTGCTCGTTTTTTTTCTTCAAATGTGGATTTCATCGAATTTATATGGATTAATTTCGGTCTCAGTAAATGAATTCAATCTCAATGTCAGTCCCCAGTGCTCTGTTACTCAGAAATAGTTCAATAGCTTTCATAGGTACTTTTTCAAAATCATTCTTATTTATTTTTTTACTTAATCTCACAGTGTTTTTTGCGGACATTTTGCATGCTATTAAGTTACCTAATGCCTTTGTACAATATGACCTAGTTGACCATCAAGCTTAGACATGCTGCATGCAAATTGGCATACATTTGTAACAACACAATAGGAGTGGAATTTGTCTTTCAAAGCTGAAAAACATGTAAGCACTACATTGCATTCTTCTACTTAGAAAGTCCCCTGCCCACAAACACAAAAATACTCCATGCCGCCCTGTGACATGTTCCTAGTCAAATGTTATCCGACTGACATTATTTTTTTATTCCCTGCCAATCTATATCAACAAGTACCAGGTCTATTAGATCTTTCTGCCAGGCTGCCAGTACAAGCCACTGTGGAAAGAGCACAAAGATTTGGATTTTTCTTACGTGTCTCGTACAGCTCGGACTTCTGGTGTCCGTATGCCGCTCACACTCCTCCACCTGGAATTGAACAGATGCTATTTTTCTCTTATCTCTGATCTTTAGCACAAGACCAAATGCATGCATATGTAATGGGAAACTGAAAAACAGCAGTCATAAAAACAAATCATTACTGTATATTACCAAATTGCATATAATAGACTGGTGTATGACACAGACCTATCCCGCCTGGAATGCACTCCAGCCTTCTCCTGTGTAATAAAATGGTTGGAAGCTTGATGATTAGACTGGATTGATGTATGTGGGTGAACAAGAGCTGGACAAGACAGTGTTTTTATGTAACATAGCTTTTTTGTTTATCAAGGGTTATTCTAACAAAAAACAAGGTTGTCTTGTTGGGCTCTTGCTTTGTTTGAAAGACGTATAGGTTTTTCTCCAGTACTGCCTAGACTTGAACCTGGACATTCATTGGAAGCTAAGCCTAGTTGCACTTATGCCACATGGGCCCCTCGACAGCCGTATGTTAGCAGAAACAGTCAGTGGCTGTGGCCACTCAGAGAAACCACCCTGGGAAAGATGTAGAGAAATTAAAGGGACCTTTTGCACTCTGCGGAGCAAAACCCAATCAGTCCGCATTGATGTATCATAGAAGATAATTAGCATGGGTGTGTAGGGGGAAAATCCAATACCTCAACTCGATTTGGACTGGTATACCCTGCCTGAGCCCCCCACAAAAATGGAGAAAAACAATTTCTTGCTCTACAAGATCAGTATTGTCTAAAAGTATCCTCCTCCTGGCCCAGTCCCTCTTTCTGGTTGACTGCCTCCAGGACCCTTTGTGATACGGAGAGTCGAAGCAATAGCCCATCATCTTCATGACGATGCCCCATGCTTAGATTGTCTGCTCAACTAACACTGACTTTCATTTTTGTCACCTGAACATTATCAATACTTCCTGGATCCACATCCACACAATTGTTTTGTGGCCACGGAATCCACATGTGTCCAGGGATTTGCAAATGAGTTTCAGGGATTGAGCAACGATTGTGGTCTCGCTGCTAAACACTAACCACATCCCAGCATGCCACCTCTCAGCTGATTATTGGGTAGTTTGTTATGGGTTTAAGTAGAACTTTAGCTTGATGATTCTTCATGTGGTTAAATTCATTATGTTCTTTCTTTCCCAAGTTCTGTCTGAATCCATGAATTGCATGAGTCATACCTGTTTCTTCCTCAGAATAAAGCTCTATTTCTCATTTGCTGTCCAGCTGGACTAGGAAGTAAATTTGTCCCCCTGACAAACCATAGGTAATTTATAATTGGGGGAGAGCCTGTTTTTGATTGGGGATTTATCTATGTGGAAAACCTGGTACTTTGTGACAGCAAACAGTTCCACGGGACACGAGTACCAGAGGATGGAGCAGGGTGACTTTATCTCCACTTTCAGGAAGCTTCCAGAAGATTAACTGTGCAACCTCCAAAACAACTGGTTTCCCTCACTAATGAGCTAATAAGTGAGGCCACAAAAGCCAGGCCACAGCTGTCTGGCCTGCACTCTATAACACACATAACAAGTTTGTGTTAATTCATTACAAGTGAGTAGACGGACTTCTACCTTAACCTCGTCCTTCCCTGCAGACTTCTACACACTCCAGGTATTTTGCAGTTGACAGGGGTGATTTAGCCATTATTTTACTGATTCCGCTACTTCAAAAAGTGGATATTATTGTATATTATTCTTTTCTTTGTGCTTTCGTTAACCTGACAACCAATTTCCTGCGTCTGTCAGTGAGCCTGGCAGTCATGACCTTGAATGTTCACACTAATACAGCCACATTAGTGATTGCAATGTTTATTACTTAGTAATACACTAAAGCATGTCTAAAACAGAAAGATGACATGATGGAAGTATGAAATCAGACACGTATCCTAATGGTGTGTGTTGATGATGTTATTATTCTGTTTTATGCCAAACAAGTTCTTCTTGTATAACCGTTTCTCACTGGCTGTGCAATTTGTTTAGGGTTCATATATATTTTTACACTTCAGCAAGGTGACATAACTGTCATTTATTTCATGTAGCAATATGTTACACATGTGGAAAAAATAAATCCAGATGTACTTGACAAGGAAGTAATAATTATTATCGGAATGAATAATTAATAATTAGCGACCAAATGAATTAATTTCTTTTAAAATATACGTTATCAGTCATATGTGGGTTGTATTCTTGTGCAACGTTTTAATTAAACAGGAGTTACAGCTGTGGTGGTTTCTCTTGTGTTAGTCCCTGTGCTTCCTGGGAATATCAATGCTGGAAGTATGGGTGTCAATTTAGACTTAACCCAAAATTGACACGAGGTCCAGGAACCTCCATATTGTCACATGGTTGGATCACAGCACCTCTAAGCCAAACATGCTGGAACAAACCTATTCCAAGCAAAATGCCCCTTCTTCTTTTGCCCCAGTGGTTTACACCATGTGATTTTGTTTTCTCTTCTGGCCAAACTGCTTGTTTATTTTTAACACATAGCTATCCGTATTTTGCCCCCTACTTCTACATCCCCTCCTGCTCTCCTCTGTCTGCCTCTCTCAGAATACTAATTCCACGTTGACACGCCAAGGTTCTTTTTGAAAGAAGATTAGCTGTGAAAGAGCTACACCAGAGTAGAAGCCAGATCACACACAAGCATCTCATTGAGAGCAGTATGAGCAAGTGTGGGGGGGGTGGGAGGAGAGCGAACGAGGGGTGAGCTGACAGATAAAGGGGTCGGGAATCCACACCACAGTCTCGTAAATGAATATCGTAAACATGCAGACACACATTGGGATCACGAATAGCTGCAGTGTATTACTCTGTTTATTAATTTTACAGGCTGTGTCTCTTCAGCAAACCAAAAGTACTATTACGGAACCACGAGTGGGCACGAAGGCATGGGAAAGGAAGCAAGAAGACGTCCAAATTGGGAACAGCGGAAACATCTGCCAAAAACCCACCTCAGTCAAAAGGAGATTTCAAAGGGAGAAAATAACATTTGCTAATCAAGTCAATAATAAAAAAACACACTCTTTTGTTGCCAAGGATACTAGCTGCTTTCAACAAGTCCATGTGGATGCATCATGTCGCCTGGTAGCGTCAGGCTGCCCTCCTAGTGATTTTGATGGAATGAAAATCCTTTGCTTTCACATTGTTTACATCATTATCTGCTTAGCTGACACTTTTATCAAAAGCTAGTTATGTAAGTTTTTTTTTTGGACATTATATACGGAAGCAGATCACCTTATGAGAAAAAGGCTCCTCCTGAGCTGTAAGCCAAAAGCCTTTGCTAAATAGTACGAGAGAAGAAACATCTTACATTGACCCAAACACAGCTATTTGTGCATATTGTCGTTCTTCTGTCCACTGAGCACAATCTCTTGTAAGTGCCAGCAAATGTCAAAGAGGAGTACAGTGGTGCTCTGGCTGATTGTGCCACTACACTTTAAAACTTTACACTGTGGTAAGAAGGTACCTCTGCCAAGTCAGCTGATTGCTTTGCTGTGTATGAATCTCTCCTAAATGGCATTAAGTATGGCCTCCTTCTCATATTCTTTGCACTAAGGCATCGTGGTTCGACCACAGGTGCGGCTTTTTCCTGCAGAGCCACATTAAAATGCATTACCTCTGCGGCTGGTCAAATGTGTGTCCTCAGGGGAGGGAAATAATGAATTCTGGTTTTGAATTCTGGGAAATCCACCGTTAATAAACAAGACCGAATTTGATGCACGCCTGGCACTATTTTTCTGATTATTATAATGCCTCATATTTATCAAAGGACACACGCTGAAGATCAGAGAATTATTGAACACATTAAAATTTAATGTAATTGCATACAGTTTCTCTGAATCCGCATCCATCCAGGACAAATTAGCCATATTCTTCTTCAGATCAATCATATCCAGATGTGTTTTGGAAAATAAGCGACGTGACATTGGACGTCAATCATATGTGTATTATAATCGTATAACATTGAGCTTATTGAGTCTATGCATTGCATTCAACTGATTTTTATCCCAACTGCAACTGAATATCAGAACAAGGAAAAGGAACAAAGTTTATCTATCCATCTTCCCACGGCTTATGCAGTACAAAACCATAAAGCTGAGGCTGGAGACACTTCCATATGTAGTTTATTGATGGCAATTTCACTATCTATGTGTCATCAGACTGCTTGAGCGGTACATGTAGGAAACTCTCATGAAATGTGTAGAACAGCAGAAACCCAGCATAGGTGTGGGATTGGAACCCAAATCCCCAGAAGCTTTAGGCAACAGTACTAGCCACTAGACCACAAAGCCAGAACTCCAACACGTTTCTGCCGCAATATAAAACTACAATAGTTTGAGTTTGTGTCAACCAGACAGTGGGAAATCCTTCCCATTGGTCTGTGACAAGTCTTTCCTCACTTAGCAACAAGTAGGTCCAACTGATCAAGAGACTCAGGTAATTAGACGCTCCGGACCGAATGTCCACGATGTAAAGGCTGTGACCAATTGTTAATGAGGAGATGTGATGGAAACTCAATAATGAGAAAGCAGTAACTAATTGTCATTGACAGGATCAGACTCCTCTAAAAGGCAGCTCTACAGACACTGGCACCTATTAGAGTTTAGTGCGCTGAAGTGTCAAGAGAACAATCAAAAGCAAAATATGGAAACCCTGACAGAATTTGGAAGAGGTTCTTCGGATTCATCATAAGAGTGCCTATGTGCCTATGTACCTATGTGGCAGGTATTTCCGGTTTTTGGTCTGTGTGTCAGGGGATGTAAGAGCGTGTTTAACTTTGTAGAAGATTATAATAAGTAATGAAACTTCAATCAATTTTAATCTCCTTTTGAGTTTTGGGTGTCTGGGGACCATTAATTACAGAAAAATGACCATCAAGAGAAAGTCCCAATAAGATGTCTGAATATTGTTCTACATTACATTAATTGCAAACTACACATGATTATTCTTTGTCTCTGTTTTGGTAAGGATTATTCTCCTGATCTCTCTAATCAGACTGAATGAGATGAAGGGAGAAAAAAAGTGTATCAGCAAATTGCACCTAATAAGACTAATGTTTTTCGTACACATTTGCTCACTAATAAATACTGTTATTATTTACATTTCTTCTGAGGGGAACAAACAAGGAAACTCTGCCAAGGGCTACCAAAGGCAATGAAAAATAGTAGGCAATTGACAAGTATGAGGAAATTTTGACGTATTCTGGGCTCCCATCCCAGGCAGAGTCATTAGCAATTAGATTGGCTTGATTTTTGTTACTGCAGAATTCTGTTGTTGCTGAATGAGCAAGGAAATGAATGTGATCAGGTATCCATTGATTAGCAGCCACACATGCATCCAGTCCGTCTGATTTACCTTAAGTTAGTGGATAAGGGGAAGAATAGTAATACCTGGGTGAAGTGCATTCCTGTGTAATAGATGCATGCGGCCACATGTCCCCGTGTGTGGGTGTGCTTGTCCATGTGATCTTTTGTTTGTATTAGCCAGAGATTCTTTTGGGGCGTCGATTGAAAGAGGTTTCTGTAGCATTTAGCATATAGCTCCCCACTCGCAGTGCTTGGTCTGTGTCATGCCGATATCCTGACGGTGGGGTGGACATCGTCGAGGTAGGCTCTTCTCAATACCAAGGATGCTAAGATCGTACTTATGGTCCTGGCAAGACTGGTCTTGCTAACTCCCCACCCAAGAACGAACTTGGGGTGCAATGAATCATGGGTTTGGCCTCATTCGGTGAGGATGCAACCAAAGTGCCCTTGATATTTGGGTGGGGGGGCAAGACCGACATCCGGGGGTTTTTACAGCCCTCCATGCTTCTGTTCTTAGTACTGGAACCCAAGCACGCATACTGAGAAACACCGAGTAACGGGCTGGGAAGCGAACCCGGCACCTTTGACCTCCTTCGACATGTCCGTGCTGCTTCCTGTATGTTTTAGCGAAACCTCGACACGCTGGTCAGTTTTAAACCGTTAAACTAGTCCCCCTTTTTATATTCCCAGCCGCGGATGATTGTTACCCTTCGCACAGGTGGGATACAGACCCTGACAGCTTGAGGCACCCATACACACAGGTACTCACAAATCTACAACAGCGTGCATACAGAGCCAGGCACGCTGCCTCTTAACAGCATCTATAATTGCTTAGTTCTAGCCTGATTTTGCTGATTTATGAAAGCTGATTTATGAAAGCTTATTCTTTCCAACCCTCGTAGTCCCGTGCTGATCGCACGGCAGTCTCCCTTATAATCTTAGGTGGCCTCCTTTTCATTAAGCTTTCAAGCTTTATTTTTCCCCGAGTCTCTGTGCACACCTTATCAGCAGGCAAATGTGAGTATCTCGAATTTTGGCTCTGAAATGTCATTCGGTTTCAAATTCCGGGAAGCTATGATCACCAGGATCATAAATGTTCTCAGCTAAAAAAAAAACACGACAAAAAAAATTAAAATGCCACGAGTTTGGAAGCTGCTTTACAACTAAAAATAACCACCTGAATAAATTGAGTCATGCCTACTGTTTAAGCGTGCTACAGAATATTTTAAAAATACAGTGATTTGACACATTTGATTACAGGGGGAAATCAATCTGAGATTGTTTATTGTAATATATGCAATATTGCTGTGTAACAAAAGGTACGACAGTGCGCCTGTATCTGTAAATAATGTAAAGAGAAATAAATGCATACATATTTGGAAAGAAAGACACAAAATGTCTGACACTGTATGCCACTGTCTGTCACTCGACCATTTTTTGCTGAATTCATCAGAACCATCCATGTGCAACACAGCTACTGCATTCCTATATTTGCATAATGATTTCAGAATAGTTGTTGGGGGCGGGGGGTGGTTGGCGGCAAGGATCTGGCTTTTAAGGAGGGGTGGGTTGATATAAAGCAAACAATAGCTTTCTGACCCCCCACCCCCACTACCACTACTACCATCCCAGAGTGCTTGCTGGTTCCCCACACTACCATCGAAATTACATTGCTTGGAAAGTGGCTACCATCTGCGAATTGCCCTCCGCCAGCAGATGTCTGCGCAGTTGTGACCAGTTATTTTTATCTGCCTGTAAAGACCGAGAGGCCAAAGCAGGCATAATGCCTTTGACCCAGTATCTGTCATCGTCCCTGCTGACTAAGTGAACCCTGCTACCTCCAGAAGCCGTGTCTGTCATTGATTAATTTGATTTAATTATCGAAAAGCAAATTGACACACTCGCAGCAGTCCAGGCATACATATGAGAGACATGAGGAATCTTCATGAACCAAGACCCCTTGCTGAACCCGTGACCTCTTAGTCTGTGACTCCAAACACTAGGTGATCTGTCGAACAAGGCTTACACAACCAGCCGTGTTAATCGTGCACCGTGATCAAAGGGCTCACACTTCATCTACGGCGTGGTCCATCACGGCTATGGTCGTCATGGACGATGCCCTGGGGATACAATGTGCCATGTGCTTTTCTCTCAAACAGCCTCCAAATCAATAACTAGCTGTTATATTAATATTGATTTGTACAGGAATTGTCCTGGCATTTATTTTCTCTGACTTCTGTGTGAAAGAAGCTTAATTATACATATCTAGATGCAAAGTTAAAGGATAATTGCAAAATGGGAAAATAATTTGCCAAATCGTACAAATTCCTGCTTTTTTCATCCTTCATCATTATTATAATTACATGTCTTTCCCAATGTGAAATTCTCTGAGCAACATTTGGGAGGTGCTGTTACCAATTACTCCTTACATGAGAGTAGTAATCTTAGCTGATTAAAAAACCAATGTCTAGACAGGAATAGGTTAGGATGGGAAGCATGTGCCAGGCAGAATATCACCATTCAGAATTACGATGCTTAGTCATTTCTGAATTAATGCTGGTTTAGTCATCTTTAGTACTGGCCAGATCAACCTTTTCAGGGGCCTTAGGCAAATCACTATGGGGGACGCCCCCTTACCAAGAATGCTGATGATCATTTCACTTCCTCCACAAGCTTGGGAATTTGAGGGCTCTAGGCAACTACCTATTCTGCCTCCTGTCTAGCTAGAGCCGGCTGAGTTTAGTTATGTCAGCCAACCAAACTCCACCCAAAAAGTTAGTAGGATTAGTTGTATAGTATATATGGAATAGCCGCATTTATACAATACATAAATGATGGGGGAGCTTTTACACTGATTAGTTCATTTTATTGTCTGTGTATGGTACTTTACAAAGATGTGTATCGTACTCTTTACGCACCGAGAGTGCACACAGCTGCTGAAGAGTGCCATCACACTGTCTGTCAGTCTGAAACCCGGCACCTTTAAAATAATGGTACCTAAAACCCACGGCTGAACTTTGCTTCTGTTTTACACTCTCCCGCCAACCTGACAGCATGAAATGTATGGGACCTGCATTTAAGGCTGAGTATCATGGGAGTTCAGGGCGGGGGTGTGCACATGGGGAGGGGGTGGTGAGTTGTTGTTGTGTTTGCAGGAGAACAGAAAGCTGAGATTTAGTGCCGCGAGTCAAATAGAGTTTTCTTTCTGCGGTGGGAGATGAATGGCGCTTCATTGTTTTGCTGTCCGGAGCAACGGGGTGCAGGGTACCAGCAGGTACCTCGGGGGCTCCGGACGCGGACACCTGTGACCAAAATGAGCCCCTGCTCATCTCAGAAACTTCAGAAAACTCTACATGCTCCACAGGATCCAGCTCGTAGTTGGGGGGGGGGGGGGGCCTTTCAAATGCAACCCCCAATGTCCAAGGACCGTATTCCCCACCCCACCCC
>JAODKM010000039.1:9627308-9643938 GCA_026780845.1 Petrocephalus sullivani
GCTTATCTTCACGCCCCGTGGGCGTATTAGAGTGCTCTCGGGTTAGTTGCTATGGGGGGGAGGGGGGGGAGGTGGGGGGGGGGGTCTCTGTGGTGGCATGCCAAGGAGCTCATGCCAGGATTTGGGTTTTCCATCCCTCCCTTTTTAAACGCTAAAACAATGAACTTGTTGTTAAGGCGACCGGGTCTCAAACGAGCATAACAATGTTTTTTTTTATTATTATTTCTTATCGTAACAGAAATTTTTATGACACGACGAAACTGATATGGTGTGCATACTTTTCTTTCCTTCCGTGGCATCTTCGCTTTGTGTGTGAAACGGGCAGAAGATCGACTGCAGCGCAGCCTTGGTGCTGAAATGCCAAGAAACATCTGCATCTATTTGTTTTCAGATGCGGCTCGCATGCACGGTGCTGCTGTGTGATTAAGAGACGCTAGATAGGCAGTTTTAAGAATGAACGACACCCCTATGCTGAAGATTTATCTCACCGTCGGCTTTATTTTAGCAGATATAAGAATGCCTGTCGACCGAGTATGAGACCGTAATTAAGGGGAACGTAAGAAGCTCTGCAACTTTATCATGCGTGGCGCCGTTTAATTATCTAATAAGCCCGGTGGTTGTTAATTCCTATTGCATACATAATTAATAAATACTCCATTTACTGTTCAACAGGTTCGAGCATTGATGAACCTTCAAAATGAACGTGTTGTGTTTTATTTGCGGGGGAACGAAATGTTTGCTACGGCAAACTTAGCTAGTTTTGTTGTTTTCTTTTTTATGATATTCTAATAACGCGTGATGTTCTCCTTTTATGTTTATTAAAAGCCGGTAGGCATTTTCGCTGCCACTCCCGCACTTGGGGGAATCTGCAGGATTTGATTAATACCTTTGCAACAAACTGCGCATCACATGTCCCCGCGTTGCATTATGCATGGAATTGCGTGCTGGGGGCCTCGGGCAGCGTATATACTGTATGCGCGTTGGCTGCTGCCCTGATGCGGCCAGCTGTTTTAGCCTCCCCGTCGTTTTAGACCATCAGTGTGTTTATAGAGGCAGGCACTGAACGCCGTAGCCCCCGGTCTCTATACGCCTACGGCGATCCCGACCAACAACGTTGTAATTCTCTCGGGTACACAGATGGCCAATAGTCTCTATACCGACTATGGTCATTAATAACTCCCGTGTGTGATCTATCGGCACAGTCTTCGCTAAATTATTAAGAAATATATCCGTGTTTAACTAACTCCTTGATAATGTATTCCAGGCAATTATATTAGTAGAAAACACAGATTTTGTGAAAGACTTAACTGACCCCCATTACCTTACCCATCTATTCCTAAATCAATTATAAGGTGCTCCATAGTTAAAATAATACGGGGTCCTTGCAGTGCCTGCCTTAATGCTTATTATTATTATTATTATTATTATTATTATTATTATTATTATTATTAATAATAATAATAATAATAATAATAATAATAATAATATCTGTTGCTCCCACATCGATACGTGCTTTTTTAGAATTTGTACTTGTATCAAAATATAGTGCTTAATTCTGCAGGCTGTTTAAAGGTGCGAATTATAATATGTACACCGTTATTTATGTACGGCCCAAAGCCAACAGTTAGGCTATTGCTCGTTTTCACTTTTTTGTTTTTTTTGCATGTCTGGCGGGGTAGACGCAGGATTATTAACAAGCAATTAACAACTCATTTTACGAACTGCGGCTCTCTCCCGACGTGTTTACCGAGGACTGGAGACAGAGCCACTGGCTTTAAGCCTCCGATGTAATGAATTGCGCAAGCGGCTCTGCGGCAGTGTTACGCGCTTCGTGTTTTTCCCGACGCAAAATGACAAGTGAGCAGCGAGCGGAGGCGTTCCGTTTAAGCAGGTATACGGTAAATGAGGCGGAGCGGGAGCCAAAGCGGCGCTCGCCGGCCGCCTCTCTGCGGCAGCTCGCGGCGCCAGCAGCGCCAGCCGCTCGCTTTGCTCCCGTTTTGCGCAACTTCGCTGGCGGTGCCTCTCAGTCGCCACAAATTAAGATCTAAAATAAGTCACCATTCTCTCTAACTCAACACTCTCTAACTCAACTGGTATAACATATAAATCATGCTTAAATCAGATGTTCGTCCGCGTTAGGCATAATAACGCCCTATGCTCTTTTTTTCCCAGAAAGTGATACTGCTTTTGGACGGCTGTCTGTAAATGCCCACCCGCTTCCCCCCAGCACTGTGTCGTTTGGGGTCGTTAAATGAAATCCGCACAGGCCTTTTTGCAGGCATAAAATCGCGGGATTAAAACAAGTAAAAGCCCTCACGGCAGCATTTATTTATGAATTCATTTACTAATTCATGCAGAAAGCGTCTTCCAGATGAAGACGATTCAGATTAAGTCAGGGTGATCAGGACGCCAGTGACCGCTGGACGCGCTGTTCGGAGCGAGATCTTGCGTTTTTGCAGGGTTTTGAAACAGTCATTGCAAAGTTACTTAGTCGACCAAGGGTTTTTAAAGAAACAACATACAAATTAAATTTCTTTACATGATCAATAATGCAGTATGTTGATATTTCATGCCTTCAGATGGCCATGGCCATTGTTGTGACTGTATTATTATTACAATTTGCAATGATACACTGGAGTATCAGTGACCTGGGTAAATATTCCCCAGATACCGCAAATGTTGATGGACTGTTTTGTAGCAGTATCTTGATGGCTTGGTTTGTTGGTCTGGACACTGGCATCAGATAAATCTGCAAAATGAAAAATGTAACATGAATGCTGTTCTCGCCACCGGGGTGCCACTGATAAGAACCGGTACAGCAATGAAGCGGGGGCAGCGGTGGGGGGGGTGAATACTTCAAGTTACAGGAATCTTCGAGGAGACAAAGCTTAGCCGTGTCATGCGTGTTCCTGCTGGAGTTGGACACTACCTGAATTGTAGCCTGGGCCCCCCCTCGCCAAAAGTCTGTGAGAAATCCTCAGCAGCTACACCTTTATCTGATGTCGTCAGCATGACGTCAGAAGAGACAGAGTGGAGTGGATCAGTTGTTGGGCCTTCAGACTGGTTAAGGTTAGATTAGCCGAGCAGAGCACTCAAAGCAGCCTCAAAGGAAGGTAAAGTAGGGGCAGTGGGCAATCATTTTGTTCCATTAAACAGAAAATCACAAGCTCCTTATGAAAAGAAAAATCTGCATAATGTACAAAAGGAAGATGAGTCAAGATGCCAAGAAAAACTGAGTAAAGATTTCAAGACTAGAAGAATTATGCGGGAATTAATTATACAGTTCGTATGGAATTATTAATTAACCAGATTCTTGAAATCAGAATAAAAGTTGCAGTATTTTTAGAAATGTATATTTTTACCATCTTTCCGCTAACTGTACGGAGAATGTGCCCCATTTTTTCCTTGCACCAAACCGGTGGTTCAAAACAACATTTGCAGCTGAGCTGAACGCAGTGATTCTTCCCACTGTGTACAAAGGACCAGAGGTAACTTCAGGCTATGGATAAAACACACCACAGGGACTGAGGACCCAAACACAATGCTCCACATGGGAAGTCCTTTCTCAGTGAATTTCCTTGGTGCCTCCATATGTTAATTAGCATACCCGTGGTTGGCCTTTCTTCATAAAGAAGCTGCAGGGGAGGGAAGTGTGGAGCCCTTTCACTTTGCTTGCTGTCTGGTCGACCTGCAAGCATCGCGTCACAATTTCCTGACCCCAAGCCGGGTGTAAGTCTTCTCCCTGGTGGTGCCCTTTTCAGTCTCGACCTGTTGCTTCTATTTCTGCGTCTGAGCATTTCTGTTAAGCGTCTGGAGCCTTTTCCGGCTGCGTGTATGTCTTAGTCCATCCTGGTGGTGATGAGGCCTATCGCATTTACATATGGAGAACCTCTACTGTAGCTCTCGTGCTGTCTGATAAAACCTTAAGGCTTTTCATTGAAGCTTTAGAATCCCTTTGTCAGTGCAGTATCCAGATGTGTGCTGAGGTCTTTAATGCCACTACTTTATGAGAGATGCAGTCTAGTCTTAAGTGACATTAGATATTTGTATTGCCGCCACCATCAAAGCCTCACACACTGTGTTAAAACATCTTTGAAACTGTCTGGTGTGTTAAATCTGCTGTACACTTTCGCTGGGTCCTGAACGTAGAACAAAAAGAAGAATTCATTCATTTCTTTGACTATGACTGATTCATTTCATAATATTCCAACACTTTCACTTCACTGGATCACTTCGAGACACTACAATCCTGTAACTTAGGTATTATAATAACTGTTAAAATGGGCATAGCCATTTAAAAACATTTGTCATATTGGTTTTTTTTTTTGTTTTGTTTTATTTTAACCCCCTTCTTTTAAATAGCGGTATGATGGTTAGATGCTGTTAGGCAGATGATCTGTCCCTTAGCGAATGACTAAGAGCTTTCGCATGTTCTGACGCGGAGGAGGTGTCAGCAAAGATAACACTGTCGAAGATTGAAAGCCTGTTAGGGGGTGGGAAAAGGTAAGAGCACAAAATATATCTGTTTTTACCTCTTCCACCGCTTACGCAACAGATGATTTTGCTGTCAAGGGAAATTAGAATCCTTGCTATGGAAATAGTGTAGACAGTGGGATTCTGGGAGAAATGACCTGTGTGTACTCTGAGAATCAACACTCTGTTGTCTAATAGGCAGGTTGCTCATGAGCGTTCCAGTGCTGCGTGAGATATGTGGCAGCAGCAGCACAGGTCTTACCGTGGTATTATTAAAGGATCCCTTACGCCCTTTCACATTTGGAAATCTCCGCCTTGAGAGGTGACCCCGAAGTGGGAGGGCTCAGTCCTCCGTGCGGAGCTGCGGCGAGACCTGACCCACAGGGGGCCCCGTGCCGGAGAAGACGGTCACCTGACGCTCGTCGCGCCGGTCGGCCCGCCTTAGATCCGCTCTGCCAGCGACAGAGTTTTCGGGAAGTGGCCGCTCTCGCCGACCGGCCCGTTTGCTGTCCACAGATAGGGATGCCGTCACCTAACACCACACCGGGCGGGCAGTTAGCGGGGCTCTGCAGTACGATTAGTAATAATACGGAGAAAGGTGACTTTTAAGTTGAAAGTAATATCATTATGTTCATTTTTGGGCCTGCACTGGGAATGCTTTTTTGTGTACGACCATCAACATATTCAGCTTATGCTTTCTTTTTTTTAAAACAAGTCTATTTTGCATCATCGGTGAGTGGATTGTTATAATAAAATGTGCTCGTTGGCCACTTCATTAGGTACACCTGCTAGTAGCTACCAGGCATTACCCTCTTCGTGGTACCCTCGCTGTGTGTGTAGGGAATCCATGCTGCATACCACTCTCACACTGGCGTACTTTTTTCCTTTTTTCACTTGTGGCTTTCCTGTTAGCGTTAACGAGTCTGGCCGTTCTCGTCTGACCTCTCTCATTAACAAGGTGTTTCCAGCCTCTGACTGTCCCCGATTGGTTGTTTTTTGTTTGTAGCACCATCCTGTGTAAACTCTAGAGACGGGAGAGTGTGAAAACCCCAGGAGGACGGCAGCTTCTGACATGCTGGGACCTCCACGTGTGGCACCAGCAAAATCATAACGCTCGAAATTGCTTGGATGTTCGATTTTTATCTTTTCTAACATTCTAACATTCGCTTATATATGTTATGGTTGTTGGCGATGGTGTTTGTGGAAAACAATTGTAATGAGAAGATGCTGGAACTGCTTTACTCTATGATAAATTATTTCAATGTTTTGGAGCTGACACGTTGAACAACCAAAGGGAAACAAGGTGTACAAACATAACACATCACATTGGATGAACCTTCACAGGATGTGTTTGCTGTGATCTTTTTTACGCCCCTGTTGGTATTCTGTGTCCATTTAGTAATAGGATGTGATTGGTTCCACATGAGCACGTCTGGAGCTCTTTAACCACTTAAAAGTACCGACTGTAGTTTTTAGCTTGGTGTGCAGAAATGCACAATGGTCTTTTCTTCCCTGTAGTGGGGGAGCATGCACGGATAGTTACCTTATTGGTGAAAAATAATGGTGTTCCATTAGCCACTACAGGATAATGAAGACATTCGCACTTGCAAGCTGGGTTTAAGCCAGGCACAAAGAACCAGCTTCTGAATAGTTGCTTATGAAAACAATGCATATTGTGAGGAAGAGGCTGACAGATGCCGTTTTTCTTTCTTTCTGTTTCTTTTTTGTCACAAACCTCATGTCAGGCCTGGATTCACAATGTGCGACCATTACAGTGAGAAAATGGCACCACTTACCAAAAAAGGAACATGACTTTATGGAGGCAGATTGACCCATTATGCCAACATCCCACCCGTTAGACTTCTAAAAGCCATTAGGCGTTATAACCTTGGCCTCTGCGGAGCCAGGGCAATAAGGAGAAATGTGTGCAGTGCCACTATCCATTATTGCATGTCTGTGAGACTTATTCCTAAAAGTATGGTCCAATTTCAATGGGCTCTAATGGCAAAAACTCCTGCTTACTAACAAGACCAAGGGCCCCCACATTGTCTTTAGGTGGAACACCATGAGGATCTTCCTAGCCTCAGGAGGTTTGGTGCCAGTTAGAAATCAACGCATCACCACATTAGTGCATTTAACATCATTATCATATTTCTTTATTGCATCATTTTCCCCCTTGAGGAAAGTCTTTTCTTTTTGTGAATGTATATACATACTACATACTCCTCCACCCGCGACCACAATATGCCATCAGTCTTTAAGTTATTGCTGACTGTGCCAGCATTTAACTATAGCTTTAACATCCCGGGGAAGAAGCGTTTTTCATCTTCAGCTCGAACTGAAGTGGTGATGGAGTTTTTGGATGGGCCCATGTTTATGTATCCAGTTGTAAAGAGCAGGGGTCGTCACCCTGTCCCCCGTCTGTGATTGTGACAAAATGTTTTGATTGTAGGGGGGGGGGGCTAAATAGGCTGCGTTTTCACTGGTGTTGACTAAGGTATCGGTGTCATGAAAAGAAGATGCTTCCAGGGTACTGGAAGATACAAGATGCTCCAGGGGAGCAGTCCACTTAAAAAAATTGGTATGGATTTCTTATTGGGCTGTTTTTCTTTAATAGCGTAGATGAATATATGAAGTGCTAGAGTATCCAGGAGCAGGACCCTGGGGGGGGTTCTGTCTTAGCATCATTGCATGTGTGAATGATTATTGTCCAGATGTGCAGACACAAATCCATACAGATGGCACTGTCATTTTTCTGCGTGGTAAGGCGAGCCCGTGTAACACTAATTTTAACATCAAATGTTAAAATTGGCCAGAGTGTCAGGATGTGACAGTGAGGCATGTCTCACTTCAAACACCAGCAGGATGTCTACATCTCAGCATGATAGATACAGCGTTTGAGAAGACCATTCAGTAACACAAGTGAATCCTTAGAAATGTGCTAAATTTGGTATTGGTTGCCGGTAGACACTGATAAGTTACCCGTGAGCTCCATCTATAATAGTTGGTCACAAGTGGAATAAACCAGATTAAGACCAATATGAAAATCCACATAAACCAATTAAAAAAAATTTGAGGTAGAAGTCATTTGAATACCATCACTGTGATATAATTATAAAGTACAACGTTATGACCTTTGATTCCTGTGTTCGCTTTGCAGGCATATGTTTGATGTATCAAATCAACCGTGGTACAGCACCTCTGCCATTAAAGGATCTGGTTGAACTTTGTTCAGATCAAACAGAGCCTTCCACTACAGGGAACTATGTTATACACATAGGTTTAATGAATTTGGGTGGTTCATTTTCTGAATTAGGGTAGTCACTTTGGGGAATGTAAAGCAATATTTGCACTGACAATGCATCAGATGCAGCCATTTTGAAATTCAGCTAAGATTATGGATAAAATCAGCAATAATGTAATCACCGCCTTGCTGTGATGTTTTAACTTCTGTTTTCTAATGATGTTATATTCTGTTTTCATGTTAACTTGCCAGATGTCATTGCATCATCTGTCCTGGGACACAGACAGAGGCAGTTTTGGTTATATAACATTAATTATGTAAATTTTCCAAAAGACAACAAACTATTTAAAGGAAAGTGGGAATGGATGCTTGAACAGGGAGATGGCTGCGATGGAAATATCTCACTTTCCAGGCCAAGGGAGATTTCCTGCTAATGTCAATCGGCTTTAAAAATCTTCAGTCTAGCTCATTCCACCTTTGATGGGTTGATCTTTTTCTAAATTGTGATTTAAAATAGACATTTTAGACAAAGTAAGCTGAAGGATGAAAATCAATCTACAAATCTCTTTTTAGGAAAGCTGTCAATGTACATTTGAACTGTGTTTATTAATATTCATTAGCTAGTGACTGGAGTTATCGATGGCAACAATTGACCAGCCAGCTTTTGACTGAAAGGGTTTCACACTCATATACACACTAGTGGGTTTTTATATGTGATTCTAGACGATGCAGATAAGCTTTTGTGGGGGTTTTTTTTATCTTATTTTTTATCTCCTACATGAATTACTAATTTCCTATTTTAATAGAAAAATTCTAGTAGTGACTCAGCCAAATTCTCTGCTCGTGTATATAATATATGTATATAATATAAAATATATGCTCCTTTTTTGTTGGATGAAATATATGACCTATGAGCCTCAGGATGTGCAAAAGTGAACTTCAACGCCATCAATATAAACAGAGGGAGAGAAGGTGCATCACAAATTGGAACTAACTGGCATACGGTAGATATATATATATATATATATCTGTATCAGTGTTTGGTCGGTGTTCTGCCAAATGATCCGAGACGACAATGACTGAGACACATCTCTCTCTCTCTCTCTGTCCCGGCAGAATAAATCTGCCCATTTGTACAGCTGGGCATGTCGCAGGATCTGTTGAGGTTGTCCGAGCATACAGCATCAGGACCCCGTCGGGGATTTCAGTTGACTAACTCCAGGTCACATGCCCCTTCTGTCTGTGTCCACAGGGTCTCTGGTGCGAAGCCAGTGGCTGGTGGTGCCCCTCCTGCTCCATGCCTGGATCCTGGCCTCCCCGAGCAACCTCCGTGAGCGCCCATGCCCCCGCAGCTGCCGCTGCGATGGTAAAATCGTCTACTGTGAGTCCAGCGCTTTCCGCGACGTGCCCCTGAACTTGTCCACGGGCTGCCAGGGGTTGTCGCTACGCTACAATAGCCTGGCGAGCCTCCGGGCCGGTCAGTTCGCCAGCCTTGGCCAGCTGGTCTGGCTCTACCTGGACCACAACTACATCAGCGCTGTGGATGGCCGGGCCTTCCAGGGCGTGCGGAGGCTGAAGGAGCTCATCCTGAGCTCCAACAAGATCTCACACCTTCACAATGACACTTTCCACGCTGTGCCCAACCTTCGCAACCTGGACCTGTCCTACAACAAGCTGCAGGCCCTGCAGCCGGGCCAGTTCCAGGGCTTGCGCAAATTGCTGAGTCTGCACATTCGCTCCAACTCTCTGAAGAGCATCCCCATGAGGCTCTTTCAGGACTGCCGCAACCTGGAGTTCCTGGACTTGGGCTACAACCGCCTGCGTAGCCTGACACGCAACGCCTTTGCGGGACTGCTCAAGCTGACCGAGCTGCACCTGGAGCACAACCAGTTCTCCAAGATCAACTTCTCACACTTTCCTCGTCTTAACAACCTACGGGCACTCTACCTGCAATGGAATCGCATTCGGTCCATCAGTCAGGGCCTCACGTGGACGTGGACCTCCCTGCAGAAGCTGGACCTCTCTGGAAATGACCTCCAGGTGGTGGACGCACACATCTACCAGTGCCTGCCCAACCTTCAAACCCTCAACTTAGACTCCAACAAGCTTAGCAATGTGTCCCAAGAGGCGGTAGCCGCCTGGATCTCACTGACTACCATCAGCCTAGCAGGCAATGTGTGGGAATGCAGTCCCAGCATCTGCCCCCTTGTGGCCTGGCTTAGGAACTTCAAAGGAAACAAAGAGACAACCATGATCTGCGCCGGACCTAAGGAGGTCCAGGGGGAGAAAGTGATGGATGCTGTGGAAGCATACAGCCTCTGCAGAGTCACGCCGGCACCACCCGTCCAGACGCCATCCACTCTGTCCAGCAGCCCACCTAAACCCAAGCGGTTACCCATCCCCACCTTGTCCAAAGCGACCGAGGACCTGTCCCGGGTCAGCCCGGCCAGCCCATCTCCCACGGGTGACTCTTCTGCCACCCCGGACCAGGAATTCGAACACGTGTCCTTCCATAAGATCATCGCCGGCAGCGTGGCACTCTTCCTGTCGGTGGCCATGATCCTGCTGGTCATCTACGTGTCTTGGAAGCGGTACCCGGGCAGCGTGAAGCAGCTGCAGGAGAACTCGCTGGGCCGCAAGCGGCGGAAAAAGGTCCGCGAGACCGAGCGCACCCTCAGCTCGCCGCTGCAGGAGTACTATGTGGACTACAAGCCCACTAACTCTGAGACCATGGACGTGCTGGTGAATGGGTCAAGCCCGGTCACCTACACCATCTCGGGCTCCCGCGAATGCGAGGTATGATTCGCCACCCTCCTAAAATCCATTTCCGCTGCGGGGAACGAGAGGTAAATCATCTGGAGTTTTTTTTGTTTGTTTGTATTTTAAGGAAAAAAAAGGTGCCCCCCTTCCCCCCCTCCCCCTGCTGCTTGTGTGTGTGGGGGGCAGGAAAAAATGGATTGTGTTGCATCACAGCTCGACTCATACTTTTTTGGGCTTTATAGATTCTTTTTTTGCCCAGTCAGGCGTGGCAAATAGTAATCTATAATTCATTAAAAAGCATCAATTGCTTCACAGCGTGTCACTGTATTAGCCTAAAGAATGGTTTCATTGCCTTAAAAATAACCTATTGCTTTGCCACAGAAATGTATGTGCCGCATCATGTTACAGTGCAGTGACTCATCCCGCATGGGTTTGACTTTGACGTTCGCTGGAAAACAAGGCTCTGTTGAAGCTGTTTGTTAATTATAACACCTGGCTTTATATCTTCTTACCATCTGACTCATTTGCTGTAAGTGCTCCCAAATTAACGTGTTTAACATTCTAGGATTGCAAACTGCCAATCGACACTTGCACTGTACCAAGAACTATAATTCCCTCCGATGAGGACTTAATCCATTCATAAACCTGTGCATTTGAATGAATTCTGGAATGCCTGTAACTTAATCAGTCCAAGGCTTTGCTTTCTACCCCTTGCCTGCATTTGTTCCTGCACCACTTTCTTTTATACTGTGAGGCATTTTCAATCATCGAGCTCAAATGTTGTATGGCCTTGATGTCTATCTCGTTGGGGAAAATGCCACGTGCAAGTTTTGAAGACCGGCTCTGTCAAATGAGGCAGATCGTATGATCACACGTAGGCAGCTCTCGCCGGCCTTCCTCGGGTGTCCATCAACCTTACTCTTCCCATGGTGACGGACTGCGTGTGTGAGACGAGCGATGGGCCGCTCTCACTCCCTGGGCACCTGCTTCCCCGCTCTCTGTGTGCCTCCTGTGCTTCGCTGTATCGTCTTGTGCTTGCGGTGTTTCCCTGTTATGTGTCCTAGCTGCACTACGTAGAATGTTCCGGCTTCCTAGTTTTCTGTGTCAGTCTAATTTCTTAATGGTCCCCTTCATGTTTCGGAGACGTTCTCGCCGAAGCGGCGACGCGGATCCGCCGTGGAGGCCCCCCGCGCGATTTACGGCGGCATCCCAAGGCCACGGTTTCGGCCGGACTTTGCCGGCGCTGTGTAATTATCTCATTTTATTATCGTGTCTGTGCACGCGCTTCGCTACCCAAGAGCCTGGTCAATTACCGATGCAGATACTGAAGGATTTTTTTATTGCGTTCTGGAAGGCAGAGGGGGTTTTGGAGAAAAAAATAAAAAAGGATTGTATCAAACTGGGGCATGCTGGGTGTTGGGGGCGGCTACATGTGACACCGCTAGCTGAAGACGGTGGCTTCCCCGCGCCGAGCAGACCTCCCCGGGCTCCCAGCATGCTCTCAGGGGCTCCGGCATGCCCGCTGTTCCCTGTTCCCAGGAGTGTCTGCGCCTCTCGTCCCGTAATCTGGGAGCTTCTGCCCCTGTGCCTCCATCTGCCAGGCCAGTGCTGTCTGATGCCCACTTAATGAGCGGCTAGATTACCAATATAGGATTTTCATCACTGGGGAGGAAATGGGGGGGCCTCTTTTCAATCGCTGAAAGGCAGCAATAAGTAGCCCGTAATGGGATCCTATCATTCTATTTGTCTTGCCTTGTCTATCCAGCCTCATTCCTCCTCCAGTCATTTTCTCCTTCCCTCTCTCCGGTCCTCTCTGCTGCATTTTTGCCTCTGCATTGTAAATGGCGCTTGGTACCGATCTCTGTGCCTCACCGGGGATCTGTGTCGGCTTGTGTGTGCCTGTGCGCCTGTGCGTGTGTGTGTGTGTGACGCCAGCTATGCCTAAATGAGCCCGTTTTGAATTTGAATTCGAGATGCAGACGGCAGAAGCTATTGAGGAAGGCCGCGCAAATTCCCGACTCACTGGGAAACCCCTGTTTTCCACTGTAAATTGTAATATTTTTTATGTCTTTCTAAAACTGGAATCTCTGCAGTATTTTCTGTATTTTTGTTACAATAAATAAAAAAATAATTAAATAAAAAATCCACCCATCTATCTATCTATCCCAATCTCAGCCTGACAGCTTTAAGAATCAGTGTCCTACTAGTCTTCATTTCAGCCATCCCATAATGCTGCTGCGTCGTGGCTAATCCAGCCCTATAATTGTTTTCACTATTTTCCATTTTCTTTTAAAATGTCAGATGGCTGTGCTATTGGCCCTTACAGTACCTCTATTGCTCATTATAGACCACCTTTTTTTATCATGTTCTGATAGTCAGGTGAGACCCCTCAGCTTTACAGATCATTTCAGACAGACTTGGGTCTTTTGTACGGAAAAGCCCAGGTGTTTTACTTATTAATACAGAATGAGAAATTTGAATGGGAAGAATAGAATATTTTTGGGAAGAATATTTTTGCGAATATGCTCTTGGTCCATATTAATCAGAATTCTGTAAATGATGATGTGATGATTATTAATAACAACAACAACAATAATAACATTAATAACAACACTGGCAACATCCATAATCTAAAAAAACAACATAATAATAATAATAATCATGATAATAATAATAATAATAATAAATTTGTCATGACAATCTCTGGCATCTCATTAACAAGCAGCCTTTTTGCTCGACTGCCCTTCCGCGATATTTAGGGCTGTTAATGCATAAGAAAAGCTCATTACAGATCTTAAGCCAGATGCCGATGCCTGTCCTCCCTGAGGTGTCATTTAAATGGATGAAACGTTCTGCTGTGCGGGCAGAAAACTGCATTTGATTCTTGGTTTTACGTTGTTCATTTTCATTAACAGAAACATCAAGTCACACCGCGAGTGCGGAGGGTAGTATAAACGTATGATGAGCAGGTGGGTGGCACATTGGCACAGAGCTTAGCACGTACAGCTTCAGGTCAGGGGGTTTGGACCCCGCCTCCAGCTGTGAGCGTGTTGGGTTTGAATAGTCTCCCTGGGTTTCTACTGGATTTTCCGGTTTCCTCCCTCAATCCAGAGATTGGCATCTCCAGGTTACCTTGAATGTACGGGTGTGTATGGGAGTGAGCCAGGGTCTCCCAAGCTTCCTGGGAAAGACTCCAAGCTCAGGACAGGATTAGCAGTATGGAATAAGGTTGGGTGTGGTATAGCACATTATATAATGGTACCTATTTATGCAACGCACGCACTGTATAGTACTCTGGCAGTTCTTTGAAGTCTTTCACCCTTACCCAACCACTGCCCGTCTGTCATCACTGGCCTCCAGCACGGCGAGAGACCAACCCTATTACCACCTACCCTGTGGTCACCTTCATCTGATCCCAATCCCCTCCAATAATAATAATAGGATGTAGAGGAGAGCGCCAAGGTAGCGAGTGGCTGGAGGCCGTAGCTCGCAGGTGAGGAGGATGAATGGCTCCGCCGGCATTGTCAGACGGCCTCGCTTCGGGGGGGTGCCGCGGTGGGAAGCTCGGTGGCAATCTGGTTAGCAGGCACAAACAGGATTAATTGCACGGGGGGATCGGTTTAATCATCAATTAATACTTTATGAAAACCGCAGGGGAGAAGGCAAAGTGAAAAAAAAAAAAAACGTGAGTGTATCAAGATGACACCTCAATATGAGCCAAGTGCGCACACGGAACTGAGCTGGACTGCCAGAGAGGGAACTCAGGGAGGCTGCGGGTGCGAGTGGGGTTCTGCAGCAAGGCATTGTGGGCCACGTGGGATCTAATAGGGGGCAACTTCTGCAGCAAGGCATTGTGGGCCGCATGGGATCTGACAGGGGGCCGCTTCTGCAGCAAGGCATTGTGGGCCGCATGGGATTTGATATGGGGCCACTTCTGTAGCAAGGCATTGTGGGCCGCGTGGGATCTGACAGGGGGCCGCTTCTGCAACAAGGCATTGTGGGCCGCGTGGGATCTGACAGGGGGCCACTTCTGCAGCAAGGCATTATTGGCCGTGTGGGATCTGACAGGGGGCCGCTTCTGCAGCAAGGCATTGTGGGTCATGTGGGATCTGACAGGGGGCCGCTTCTGTAACATGGCACTGTGGGTTGTGTGGGATCTGAGAGAGGGCCACTACTGCTGCAAGGCATTATGGGCCATGTGGGATCGAATGAGGGACCATTCCTGCAGTAAAGCCTTAAGGGCCTTGTGGGATCTTTTTATGGAGAAACACACATCCTAAAGGGTAATGCCACTGCTTCACTGCAAATTGTGCTTTAATCAAACCTAAAAATAAATGCCTTAGTGGTGTCGTCCTGCTACGGTGACAGTAGATGGCGTTATGACTACACCCTAATGTTTACGCTCTACCTTTGTTTTGTCATCCTGCCAAGGTGACCATTGGTCGAGTTATGACTATGTCTTGGAGTTTACATTATTCCTTGGTGTTGTTGTCCTGCTAAGGTGACTGTAGGTGGAGTTATGACTATGTCCTGCAGTTTACGCTATTCCATAGTGATGTCGTCCTGCTAAGGTGACTGTAGATGGAGTTATGACTAAGTCCTGCAGTTTACGCTATTCCATAGTGATGTCGTCCTGCTAAGGTGACTGTAGGTGGAGTTACGACTATGTCCCGGAGTTTTTGCTACTCATTAGTGATGTCGTCCTGCTAAGGTGACTATAGATGGAGTTATGACTATGTCTTGCAGTTTACGCTACTCCTTAGTGATGTCGTCCTGCTAAGGTGACTGTAGGTGGAGTAATGACTATGTCCCAGAGTTTACGCTATTCCTTAGTGTTGTCGTCCTGCTAAGGTGACTGTAGATGGAGTTATGATTATGCCCAGGAGTTTTCGCTCCACCTCAGTGATGTCGTCCCAGAAAGCTTAACAGCAGGTGGAGTTATAACTCTAGCAGCTGGACATGAACTGCCCCAGCATGAACCCATTGAAGCACCTGGGATAATTCTTCGCTGGCCTGTGAGTGAATGACCCTGCAAACAAGGTGAGAGCCTGCCTGATGTTCCTACACAGGAACACCCAGCCTCATGTGACATAAACCTGACAAAACGGCAGACTGGGTGAATGATGTGGCCTTTTTGCTCTGTCTGTCCCGATGCTTTTGATCCTCCGTCACCCAGCTGAGCTCTTTGGGATGCTGAGCATTCAGGATTCTGGGAGTCACCTTCAGAGGAGAGTGGAATGCCCCTCCGAACAGAACCCGAAATACATTGCAGTTCAGGCCGAGACCGGCTCGCTGTATGGCGTGGATGGGTTCCGGGTCTTTTCTCTTTTCCAGGAGAGGCGACACAGTCTCGCCATCCCCAGGAACAGCCGGCATGTAGAGCTGAGCCCTTCTGAGATGAGATGAAATTCTGCAAGAAAACTGTGAAACCATTAGCATCAGTTAGCATCAGACAGGCAGCATGGCGGAGAGGAGCAGCAAGCTTTGTGCATGTGGGCGGAGCCTGCTGCTGGTACCACTGGGCTGCCTCCGTCTGGGATGGGTTTTTGAAACATGGCACATCTCCCACGTCATCTTAATGATAGTCAGACCTGCAGTAAAGTGTCTCTCCCTATGTTATTAAAATGGGTGGGGGTTGTTCCCTTATCAGTCCCTCAGATACTGTACCAAGGGCCTTATTCAGGGGCCCCTAAAAAGTGCTGGTCTAGGGAATCTAAGCCTCTCCAGCATCCCGAGGAGCCCTGGTCAGGCCCACTCGCACCTGAACGCAGCATGTGACAGGTGTCTCACCGGAAAGATCATCAGATGCTAAAACAGCCCGAGGTGTAATGCACACTGAAGCATCTCGAGGTATACGAAACATTGCGTATGTTTGCGTTAACGTTAACTGCGTTACTTGAAACTGGAACTTGGGCTTCAGTCATTTGTCATTTGTTTGAAGGACTGTTTTTTTCTTTAGTCTGTGAAGAAGTAGTTCGAAACACATTACAGATTCCTCCGTCGTCACTTAAGTGCTTCCTCAGGTATGAAGTTTGCTTTAAAGAGCAGATCAAATAGGAAAATAAGTACAAAAAGGTCCACAGATTTCATATGATGGACCAGACTTATTCCCAGGGGAATTTTCATTAAGGGAATGAGGGGAATGTGACTCCA
>JAODKM010000039.1:9644038-9655130 GCA_026780845.1 Petrocephalus sullivani
TCCACAGATTTCATATGATGGACCAGACTTATTCCCAGGGGAATTTTCATTAAGGGAATGAGGGGAATGTGACTCCATAAACTTTTTCTAAACTAAAAAATACCTTAAAAATCTTTAGAAAGTTAGTTTTTTTTCTCTGAATCACTGAGGAGAAGCCAGTTTGGGTAAAAAAATCAATATGGTGATGTGTGTCATATTAAATGGGGTAGCATGTGGCTCAGTAGGTTTGGCTGCCATGCTTCTGATCAGAAGGTCTTCGATGCAGATCTTTGTGTCGGCAGAGTGTGCTCACCATCAGACCCTGAAGCATGGCCCTTAACCCCAGTTCCATGAGGGACTGTCTGATTTTTCCACAAAATATGTGTCGCTTTGGATAACAGCTTGCTGGCTCTCTTTGTTTGGTTATAACAGGCAAACTTGGAGGCATGGAGCATTTCAGAAAGGTGCATTTGCCTGTGTGCTTTCTTTTGTTTCATGTCTTCCTTTTTTTCTCTCTGTGGGAGTATGCAGTCCAATCAGACAGGAGCCCTAATTAATCCCGCTCCCCCGTTAACCGATTCTGCATATGTCTGCATTCTCATTGTCTCTCTCGCTTTCCCTTCAGTACTGCTACTTTATCTCGCTGCCATCCGCGGTCCGTCTGCCTTCCCCTCTTCCTTTCTCTCTCTCTCTCTCTGTCTCCCTCGCCCTCCCTCCCCGATCCCATGCACCTGTCTGCGCCCCGATGATCGGGGGGCAGGGGTGCGGCCGGGAAGACGCTGACGTTGCTCGGCGGCTGTAACAGAGGAGGCGGTGAAGGCTCGCAGCCATCGCGTCCATGGGAGTCCTTCACAAGCCCATATCGTAGCTATAGCCGCGTAGCGTGGAGGCGTAGCTGTTTTACTTAAGCTCCTCCGACGCCCGGCTCCTTCCCGAGCCGCTTCCTTGTTGTTTCCGGACCTCCCCGTGCTGTCATCCAGCCAGAAGGTTTCTTTCAGAAAACAGGAGCAGTGTTTGTCTTACAGCCACATTATCCTGGGGAAAATGTCAGGGAAAGTCCCCGCTGCTTCTCATTGATCAAATCCTGCTTTCCTTATGCCATTGTGTGGGTTTATAAGACTGCTGCCGTGTTTAACATTTTTGGGCTCTGTTCGTTTTACTAATATATGGAGATTTTTGATATATAATGTCCTTGGTAGTTTCATTATGCAGATATATTGGAAATGGAAAAAAGGTTAAATTTAAGTGGCAACATAAATGACACATAACTAACTGCCAGGTTTCTTTAGGCCATTATCTTGTCAAGATTTCACTTTAAACCCAGAGGAATGAGGTCTATTTGCTTATCAAGGTCACCAGCATCTCTCGCCTCCCTGCACCAGTTCCCAATGCCCTCGCAAGGACCTTTTCGTCATCACTGTCTCTTTCTAAGTTATTATTTTAGTCTGGCCCAAAACTAGACACGGTGCTCTCGAAAATAAATAAATAAATAAGTTAAGCACAACTGAGGGGCAGAGACGGAGTAGCTTGGCCTTAAAATGAAACATCGCGGTTCTGGCCACGCGTTGCTCTCTCCTGCATTGTCCTGAAACTGGGCCAGCGGTGGGCCCCGCGTGGCTAAGGCGTACCGGAAGCAGCAAGGTGTCACGGAAGGTCCCGCGGCACCGTCCGTCACCGACGCGCCCCTGGTCAGGCCCACCCGCCCCGTCTCGTCTGAAACTGGAGCTCCAGATGAGCTGGGAGAGCGAGAGGCTCCCTTGCTAGGCTGGCCTGCACCTGCACCGTGGGACTGCAGGACGCCCAGGCTAATGCCGTTTCTTCCACCATGAATAGCTAATGGCCCCATGGGTGCTTGCCCCCCCCCGTCCCCATCCCAGTGTGATGCACCCCCCCCCCCTAAGCATCAAGAAGTAGACTGTTTAGAAAGCAGTGGTATCCTTTTGATTATAACCTCTAAGTCTCCATGCATCTGCCGTGCATTTATTCAAATGACGGGGATTCTGGGTTAATCGTCCGTTAGGAGACTCTGGAGCTCGCCGTACTTATCCCCCCCCCCCGCCTTCCCAACGCAGGAAGAGTGAGGTGCTCATCCACACACCTTCCGCTCCCCTGCAAGCACACACACACACGCCACTTATGTGTGGGAACTCGCACGCACACAGACATGCAGGCACACCCACATGCACACATGGCAAGGAGGGGGGGCGTGGCCTACAGTCAGGTCAGGAGGTATTGTCAGGTGACCAAGGTTTTCCAGGTCAGTGAGTTCCACTCGCCACATTTTTCTTTTAACCCCTCAACACCCAGAAACCATCTGTAGGTGCTTCCTTATCCCTACCCGAGCTTTGGGTTATATTGAAAGAGAGATGGTGCTTTCCTTTCATGCTCATTGCATTACTCTGCTTCCGATCTCCTTTAAGCTTTGGCCATATTTCCCAAATAGCAGTTCAGCTTCACACACACACACACACACACACATGTACCAGACAGAGTGAAAATTGAGAAATGTTCAGCTCCCAGTTCTCCCTCCAGATCACAATGGCCATGCTCTGAGAAGCTCACACGGCCAGCCAAAGTTAGTGTGACTAATCAAACACTGCCCTGCTCTCATCCAGATTCCAGCTACATCCAATCACACCACAATCCAGTTAATCTGCTGAAGAGGAGGGGGTGGGGTTAATGAGCTGTTTGTTGTGTATCTCTTTGTTAGGGAAAGCCATTGAGACTTGGCTTGGGGAGAGCTGAAAAACAGCCTCAGTTCTTTGAATTTTTTTATTTTGCGCTTAATTATTTATGCAGGTGGGTGACCTCCTGGGTTAAGGGTTTCAGTCCTGCCCCATCCAATGTGTGTGTAATGTGCATGTCTGGTCTCTACCTACCGTTCCAAAAGCAGTCGTTAGGTGAATGGGTATCTCAGAATTGACGGTAGTGTGTAAGAGTTCCCTATCATAAGTTAGCAGCCTGTCCAGAATGTTCTCCAGCCTTTTGCCTCCTGGGCTCTCAGGATGAGGCTGTTCTTGATATGCAGCTGGAAGATAGATGGATGGATAGATATTCAAATTAAATATCCGACACTCGGCTGCTTAAAAGCCTAAGGGGTTGTTTTAGAGGAAAGTTTCATTCCCAGCTTGAGTGGATGTGAAGTCGAACTGCCCAGAGACCACTTCTATCATGTCATAAACACTTCAGATGCTGCAAGTGCTCACAGCTCCCCCAAAGCGGACGTCACGGCTTCGCCTGCTCCTCAACGGCTGCAGATACACGGCTACACTCTGCAAAGCCCCGGCGGCCGTTACGGGGTTCTGCCTTAACGTGTCATGATTCAGACTCGCTGACATTTATTCAGCGGGCGAACAAGTGCAGGTTGGCCTGCCGCTGCTGTTATGTCAGGTGCTCACGTTTGACCCCAGCATCCGTTTTCTGCCTAGACCAGATGCATCATGAGCCTGATGTTGTTCTGTGGCTGAAGCCTCAAATGAATCCGAACGAGCCTCGAATGATTTGTTTAGCTTGGATGTTCTCAGTTTCAGAACCCTCTGGACGAGGTCTCTAGGCTAAGCCCTGGATTTCTTAAGATTCTAACAGTGCCCCTGGCCTAGACGCAGTGTTGATGCAGACAGGACCCTTTCCAGTAGTTGTGTCGAGCCCTGGTTACATAAAACTCTTCCCCGCTGAGCTTCCTGGAGAAGCTGTTTGTCTGCAAACAGCCCATAATAAGCCAAATTGTGTTTGCATGGTTCCTTCTCCACCCTTCAGCTAATGCCGCTCTCCTGGGGGCCAGCAAGGCCCCCTTCCTTGCCTTTTTTCTTCTCCCCTTCCTCTTCATGGCTGAGCCGGCCCGTTGCGAGTGCCAGCCAAATATTCTGTGGAGCGCCGTGCCGCTCAGAGGCTAGACGCCCCGTGGTCAGTGCTGCCCAAGTCAGATAAGGCCAGTCCTGTCGCTGCGAGGAAGTGGGACGGCCCCTTCCCTACCAAACGATCAGACCCCTCTCACTGGAAGACGGCGGCAAACGTTCTGCCCATTGACCGGAAGGGATTGCACGAAGAGTCCCAAACCTCACACGCATCCAGTCCTGGGACTGTTCTCTAAAAACAGTGCCAGGGCTGCCTATGATGATGCTGTCTCAAAGAAGATCCTTTTGTTTACTGGGCCCGGTACTATGTCCCAGGTATAATGTGTTCGGGGGTGGCTGTCGGTTCCCCCGACTCCTCCGCCTGGCACTGATAGGACTCCCCGCAACAAGGCAGGCTCTGTCTTTCAGATAATCCAGCAGGGCCATGGCAGTGCCACGGTCTTCGTTGGTCGCCATGGTTACTAAATCCCTTCTCTGGTGGAGTGGATTCGGGGAGAGTTCTCTCGGTTCCTTCTGCCTGGAAGGATGGGAGGCAGAGCTGCCCCTTACATTTAAGAAAAGTCCACCTGCACTCATTCCCCTCCTCAGCCTCATCAATCGCATCTTTGACTGTCTAATGCCCCCCCCCCCACCCCTTTCCCCCTGAGAACTGAGTCCTGACTCTTTTTCTTATTTTCATGTAGACAGAGACTGAATGACAATATAACTGTTGCAGAGACTTCCAAAGGCAACAGACTGAAGAGTTTTAGCTGTCTGGTTACCATAACTGGTTACCATTTCGATCTGGGCAAGCTCCTGTAAAGCTGAGAACGTCTTAAGTGCAGCCTGAAACATGCTCTTATGTCTCTGATAGTGACCTATGTTTTCTGGAGGAGTCTAAGTGCTGTGGAAACATAAAACTGACACAGAATGCACCATCCAAAGGGCCCTTTCAAGAGATACCTTAGATTTCTGTACAAAATGTAAGACTTGTTTGATTGTGCGATATAAAGCATTTGTACACATATTTGGTGATGGTGGAGCTAGAACTATTACTCTGCCACTTATTATTCTATTGCTCATCTGCGTTTGTAATGTTCTGGAATCTGGCATCTGATTGTGACACGAGTCCGCCAGTAGTGGCAATTATCGGTGAAACCAGAGCGTGCCCATCAGCGCGCTGGGGTGTTTCTGCAGCGTAGCCTGCCGTGGGCAACTTGTCAATTTGAGGTGATGTTCAAAAAATCGGGGCGGACACATGCAGGCCCTGCGACTGACAGCTGCGAACCAGAGGGATGTTACAAAATGCATACGAGGCCAATTGTGTGCTGCTTAAATATTTATTCCATCATGTCATAGGGCTCATTTTCATAGCTTGCAAGGGCAAGCAGTGAGGATAAGGAGTAGGAAGTTAATAGGAGGAATAGCTGAAGGAACTGTGGTATGGAAGTATGGCGAAGGTCATGTCTACAGTTGACGTTGGATGACTGAGGCCACCCAGCGCTCAGATCTGTGCTTCCAGGCCTTATGCTCCATTGATTCTCGGTCTTGCACCATTTTTGTCAGTCCATCAGCAATGAGCAATGCTTCTTCTCTACAGCTGGATGGGGGTAGCATCAGCTTCATCCGTGTTCACTCAGGTTGAAACATTTGCCGGAGCCATATGAGGAATATTATCGGTACAACTTATAACTTACCTTTCATAGAGGGGGGGAAGGGAAATCGATATTGCATGTTCTGTAAAGTGTTCTCACCTGAGATAAATCAGTGGGCAAGATTATCCCGAGGCCAGAGAATAGGGCCATTCCATCAATGGCGGATCAGGGGCGTGTATTGATCTGCTGGCGTGGGTCGCGAGTGGCATCGCTGAGTCCCCCTCATCCGTCCCAATTAGTTTCCAGTAAAGTATCTCATCAATCCCCATGTGTTTTCTGAACCAGCATATGGCCGTACAACATGGAAGGGCATCCAGGCCGGTGGAACCAGCAGCATGGAGACCCAGATTTAGATTCTGGCTGTTACCAAGAGCTGGCAGTGATTACCAGGCTCTCCACAGCCGGGCAACACCATCAGAGCTGCTTTTAACTATGCTACGTACAGTGAAGGCTAACTTTGGCCTTTTAATGATGTTGAAACTGCTATTCTATTACTCTAGGTGCTACTGGAAACAGAGGTTTTCTTGTGGTCATATGCCATTGTTTTCAGTTGTGGCTAAATTTTGAAACAAAATCCTGCAAAATCCTTGTGTATAGGATGTTATATTTGATTCAGTCACTTATTACCAAAGCCAAGAACTTGAATAAAGATTCAGTCCACCTGGCAAAGTTGGGCTGTTGGATCCTGCTGGCTTTTGGTCTGATAAAGATCTGGGTGGCTTACAATAATGCCATATGAAGTCTGAAGTGCTCCAAGATGTTTGTGTCTTCTCCTCCGCTAACGTGCTAATGATACAAGGTCTGCTTTCTGGATGTGGAGACTGTGACAGAGAGGTTGGAGCCTGCTGTCCTCCTGCCAGTTCCAATCTTTCGCCGGGGAAGTTCTGATCCACGATGCGACACGCATGCGGCGCGGACCGCGGTGCCGCTCTGTCATGTCACATTTGTCTGCAAGTCGGGCCACCGGCAGCACAGCTGGCACAGATCCCCGATTCCGCCCCCTAGTGACGCGCCTGTTTATTGCTAACCCGGGAGTCGTTACGCTCGGCGATACATAGAGGAGACGCCATCAAGTCCTCTCAGTTCCTTTTTTCATTTTCGCTTGTGAAGACGGCACTGCAGTCCGGTCGCTCGTCCATGTCATCCGACAGCAGGTAGAGACCATTTCATCCGAGGAATCGGGCCACAATACCAGTAAACTGAATTTGCTGACAATATGCATACGGCGATCAAGAAAGGAAAAGGAAACAATGTGAAGCTGGTTATGTGCTTCCTTGGAGACTTTTTGGTTCTGTTTGCATGTCTAAGTCCGATGCAGTGCTGCTGAGTGGCATAATTAGGTAGCAGTGGGAGACAGGTGGGACAGGCATAGCTTCTGAGACATGCTGAGTCCACACCCCACGTTTCGGGGATGAGGTGTGGATATCTCAGTCACTTTCTGGAACAAAGCCACTCCTCCTTCATTCCCCAATGCCCCCTCCATTTCTCATATGTTTGAAACAGAGCCATACTCCGTAGTCGTTAGTGGAGGGTGGGTTCATATCAACCAGGGCTGCTCTTCTAAATCTTACAGTAACTTTTGCCACCTGTACCTTCCTGAGGTGTACAGGCTCAGAGTGTGTTCCATCAACATGCCATGTAGCCCTGACTTATTCCTTGTCGAACCTGTAAGCAGGTGGAGGAGGTTTGAGCTTAGCCTTGACGACCACGTGAGGGGGAGAAGTTGGAGAGGTGCAGTTGTCCATGTCAGGGCTTCTGGGCAAGCCCACAGAATGTTCTCCAAACCACCCTGGGTGGCAAAGCCTGTTATTCATCCACCTTCGCCTCTGCAAGCCACCCGGCCATCTCCACAGCATTTTTCACATGCTCCTTGCTCCTTATGCCATCTTTCCTATGACAGAAGACTGAATCCCTGTTTAATGAGGCTCCCAATAACGTAAGGGGAGGAGACTCCATCACTCTGCGGGGCTTCTGCCTTAAAATAACTGCTCACTATGCTAATAGCCCTGCTAAAGCACGGAATCTGGGATCATCCAAGGTCTTCACACAAGGACTGGATTGAAATTCATTCTGTTTATCTGCCCCCGTTCCCCTTTTTCTTATGGTTCTTTTCAGACGACCCAATTACTAGTTGTCAGTGGAAGTCCGTTAACTTACAAACAATGTGCCGCAGCAGTGACCAAAGAGCTGGACTTCAGACCGGAAGGATATGACCTCCAGGGATCTGGTGTTGTTCCCTTTTGCTAGGTCACAAACCCCTTTTCCTGCCATAGATGTCCTCTTTCTACACCGTTTCAGATTCAGAGGGAAGGAATAATGGAAGATTATCGCGTGTTCAGATCAGGATTAGTCTGAGAAGTCTTATTAAATGCTTGAAAGAAACACTTCCGGGTACTTCCCAGAGTCTTTTTTTTTTGGTGTGATTATTTCCTGGCCTTTTGCACTGGCCGTCAAATTCATCCCGGTCTCCCGGGACAGGCTGTACACGTACACCTACAGCCATTCTAGCACCTCAGCCTCTGCCAGCCTTTGGGCACATGTGTTTTACCCCCCCCCCCCACCTGTTTATCAGCTCCCATCCCAGGGACAGGATGTGCAGAGGCGAATGAGGATGGGCAGAGCAGTGGCTAACTCAAAGGTTATGCTGTATCGTCTTCTAAAGCTGTTGACCGCTCTCTGCCATGTTCGGAAGCAAGAAGATATCTCAGGAAAACTTTCCTGGTACGAATGGAAAAGCTTAAAAAAAGGAAACACCAGGGGAGGAAGTCTTAAATATGTTTTGTATATCTGAAGTGATCTTTTTCTTTTCTTGTTTCTCAGTCTGATAAGATGAAGATGAACAGCAGAGGGTTTAAAAAATTCCTGTGCTACTTCTGTAGCGAGCCCTTTCCGGGGCGAACATGACTTTTATCACAGCATATGAAGATAAATTGAACATCGGTTTGCTTATCTAACTCCCCTCTCGTCCGCGATTCCTCGTGCAGAAAATCGATAAGCTGATTTGTTGGTCGAAATGAAGAATTTAGTCCGTGCAGGCGAGACTTGCAGGACGGCCCAGTACACCACTGTCCGAAGAGACGGAGGTCTGTCAGGGGGGTGGAGGGGGATGTTGATAATACCTGTTTTTTTCTCTAGCGATTGTTTATCCTGATTTGGCGCCTCGTCTCCAGCATTTGTTCTCTCCCTGACGTGACCGTTTGTAGGTGAGAACGTGGAACATGGAGAGCGGTTCCTAATATGAATTATGCTTTACACAGAGCTGGCAGACACTCATCCAACTGTGTAAACACCAAAGTGGCAGCATAAATTAAGAGGCAATAAACATGCAATTAAATTGTTTAGCTCAAACCAGCATGGGAGATGTCAGGCAAGGTGTTTGAATTGCTCATCTACGGACAGTTGGTGGTGACTGAACATTTTGTGTGGCGCATGGTACCAGCGGTAGGAGGGAGAGAGAAGAGATTGAAAAAGCCAATATTATGCAAATGGGGACACAACAGGAAGTGACCTCAGAGGTGAAAGATTACTGAGAGAGCCCATAGAGGTAAACAATGCCTTTCTGTTGGAAAGCAATTTGCTGTGCAGCATTTTAGTTGTGTGCTGGTACCAGCTGAAAAACAGATCCCTGAATTTCTGGCTGGGTTTTGAGCTTGGTTTTCCCGAGGAATTCTCCTGGAAATATATTGTTGTCAGTTGACACAGTGCCCTGCCACAGAGTCCTAATGGAGCCCTGCACGCGTCGGGGCCAGGAGGCTAATTGGCTGTCCTCGTGTGATTGATGGCCAAGTTTCCCGGATATGCCAAATTAGCAAAGCCCAGGGTGGGGCCTAGCAAGAGAAGGAGGGCATGCTGCAAGGAATTGCGGCACCTTTATAAGCTCTGAAGCGGGAGGAAGAAAGGCAGATGCCCCTCAGAGGGGCCAGCAGATGCTGTCTCACTGATGGTTGAGTCCGGGGTACGTGTTTGGGCGGGAGGCCCGGCACGATGCGCCGGATTCTGTCTCCGCCAGGCTGGCACCAGGTGCAACTTCGCCCTTGAATCAAAGCACATATAACTGCTGGCAGACACATGGTGGAGCTGGCTGGTCTGCACCTTCATTGTTAGTGTAGGATTTATTAAACCACAAACCTAGTGCATATCTGAGTGTGAGTGGGGAACTGGAACAGGGCTATAACTCGGTGGCAAATGGGGGGCAGCCGCAATGTGATCATGGCAAAGCTGAGCTTGCTGTCAGAGCGTACATGTGACACGGATATGCAACGTGTCACGATCCACAGGATGAGGGACGTGGGAGCAGAAGCTGGGGCAAACAAAAGTGGGATTTTATCAGAAACAAACCAAAAGCAAAATGATGACAGGGGACCCAAAACAGGGAGGCCAACTAACAAGGGAAGAATCAGGCAACAGTTATGGCAGACGCTATGACGTCAATGACTGGACTGGGGAGGACAGGACTGGTAGGCATTAATAAGGATTGCAACAAGAGGCAGCTGGAGTGAGTTAACATGAGGACCAGAACGAGAGGTAGGACACAGAACAGCTGTTGCATGTTATAGTCACACTGGGGAGAAAATTGGAGGGGCAGGAAGGCAGGGCGTGACACAAGGCAGACATTCGACACAGAAGTGCGTTGCAGACATATGCACATTCACATGCACATTCTGCTTCCTAGCTCCTCCTCACTGTTTTTTTTATTATTATTTCGATCCAATATACATTCCGCTAATGGCAGGTCAGGCCATCTGTCTGACTTCAAAGCACACATTGTGTGTCCAGTACTCCCTTTGGGCCTCATTTGGATCCACTTTCAGTCTCTTTTGGACGGGCCAGCCGTATGATTTTATTTTTATAGCTATGTTTCTGTCTGGAGGTGGGGCTGAGGTAATACTCCAGCCATAAGTGAAATTTTACTTAATTAATTTATTTAACATCAATTGACTAGAAGTGGAATTTTCATAATAAATGAAATAACCCATGCAGTAGTTCAGAAAAGCATAGCACCATTCCCCTATGAGCCCCTATGAGTGCATGGCACATTTCTCCCCAACTGTATGCCAATTCTGTGAGAACCAGCATAGCTTGATGCACATCTCAACATAGTTTTTCATTATTTACTCACCTGAAATATTTATTGCACTATGTATGTATGGGATAACCAGCGTATAAAAATTCCCCGAGGGGAAACGGGAAGTCAGTCTTTCCCCCGGACTTGGTGCCATCTTGGTTCCGGCAGCTGTTTGACGAATCACCAGGACAGGACACGATACTGAAGAACAGCCTACAACACCTGACTTATTTTGCACTAATGGTGTGTGCTGATGGAGACCTTTTGTCAGGGAGAGGGACAGGGCACAGGAAGACGGCAGTCGCTTGCTCGCTTACCGGGTCCTAACATCGCTGTTGGAGATGTACCCTCAACGCAGGACATGCTTCACACAGGACATCTGGGCATGACAGGAACACGGGGCATGACTTTTTCGCCTGTTATGTTTTGACAAGAGGCAGCGGCCTATAAAACAAGCATTTGAAAATGTCGCATTTTAACACCAATAACCTTCTAAGACATCAGTTTAATCCCCATAACCTGAAGGGTATACACATACACACACACACACACACACACAC
>JAODKM010000039.1:9664096-9702395 GCA_026780845.1 Petrocephalus sullivani
TACCTTAACCAATAAAGCATATTTAACAGCATTTACTTACCGCGTTTGTGTCTGAAGACGACCGTCCAGATCCGTCCGGGACAGTTACACCATTTTAAACTGCACGTGATCAAACTGAAAATGGCGCGAGGCCGCCGCGCGTCCGCGCCGCCTCCGCCGTCTGGGGGCGCGCTTCCTGGGGGCGGGGCGAACCCGGGCCGGATGACAGTAACGGAGGTGACAGTTGGGCGGAGCTGCCGACTTGAGGGCGGATCCGCACCGGACGTCGTTGCTATCGGGGCTGCTTGTGGGACATTTGAAGGCTGGGTTATTTGGGATGTGACTGCTGTTGAAACAGAGTGTTGGAGAAAAGCAGTCTGCAGCCAGATGGGTTTTGATGGCCTTCTTTTGACTGTAACGGGAAAGTATACATAAAAAAATATATCAGAATGGAGCCTAATTGGACTGAATATAGTTAAACATGGATGGATGGATGAGTCTAGTTTCAAGCTACATAATTACCAGTAATGAAATTCTTGGTCTCAGAGCCACCTCAACTTTTACATAGTAACTAAAATCGAATAACGTAGTAAATAAAAGAACAGAATAAGTAATAAGTGTAAAATAAAAATATAAAAATTATATGGATGGATCAAAGCAGTAACTTCCTGATACATGCCAGATGACAAGTTAGTTTTCTGAACACAGAACACATCTCCTACAGGCTCAAGTAAGAGGAGAGTCTGGTGGGCAGATTAACTACCAGCCGTGGGCTTATCGCAGGCTGGCATAGCCCCATTTCATACTGGAGGTATGCTGTTTTCTCAGCCCCTCGGATTACATCACCAGCTCCCTGAGTAATGATTCAAAATGAAAATAAATGATTGAAACTTCAGCCAATCAGGCCAGTCATTTGTTGTGATGTCACTCTGATTGTTGTGAAAGCTTAGAGCCCTATCCTCGGGCCCCAGTATTCAAACAGTGTGATGGCTTGACAGTTTAATGGCATGCTGGGTATGTCATCTCAGTTGCATCACCTAGTGTGAATTTGCACACACTGCAAATAAACTTTATCATGCTCATTCTGTTGCCTGCTCGTATACCCTAGATTTGGCATTCGCACTTACGAATACAAGAAGTCACCTGGGGTCTAATGTCATTCGTTGTCAGCAAGGCCCAACGTGGCATCTACTTAAGTTGGCCATCCAGAAGCATTCCCTGGGACACAATAGGCCTGGAGGGGGTCAACTGAGGGACAGCCAATAACCAGCTTAAGAAACTGGATCTCTGACTCTGTATCTGTCAACAGGCCTGCAAAGACAGAGAGCAAAGTGAGTCAGGAATATCCACGAAATCAGCAGAAATCCTCCGTGGGCAACATATTCAATTACCACTGTTATTATGAGACAATGATGCAAAAAATTAAGTGATAGCCACTGGCTACTTATTGTAATAGTCCAGACTGGGATGCTAATGTAGCGGAGATGGTGAGGTTGCACAGGAACTCACGGGGAGGTTGGGCGGGGCTTTGACTCCTCCAGGGAGAAAAATGCATGTCAGGGCGGAACTTCTGAGAGCTGGATGATACAGCAGCACCCTGATCACATGCCCTCCCCATACAGCAAAGGCCGATAACCAAGCACTCAGAGGAACACCAGCCAAAGACGAACATCATCAAGTGGTGCGACACAGTGGATCGACACAATTATTGTCAGCTTCCATAATGCATAAAATCATATTTTAAAAGAGGACTTTGTCACCCAGAGTCATGGGCTGGTCCTGCCAAAGATGGTCTGTAACACATATATGTTTACACAGGGAATTTACCCTGTCTTGGGATTGATGGAGGAAATGGTAACAAGTTGACAGCTACTATCATGTTATTTATGCGATTGTGTTATCATGATGTCAGCCTTTCGGGGGAAATGTGGAAGGGGGGATACCGGGGTGAGTCTTACGGACCAACGGCAGGCATCTCTCCGGGATGGGAAGATGTGGTCCATATAGGTCATGGCTATGCACACGTGGTACTGGGGAGGGTGGTTTAGGGAGTTAAATCTCTGATGGTCACCAGTTTAAATCCCATCTTGGATAAATGACACCAAGCATGTACTATTCAAATGTACCTGTACTCATGCAAATTACAAATAATGCTTCAATAAAATGTCCGTGTAAGTAAAAGTGCCTCCACCTGTAAGTGTCACACCCCTGCCTGCAGGGAGGCGCCCTGCTCTTTCTAACCGCCATCTTAACTGTGCCCGCCCATTTAGCATGTAACCACCTGTGGCTGGCCCGTTTCCATGGGAAATTCATGTAAAGATGCTCTGACCCGCCCCAGTCAGCGGGGGAGGGGTGGTGGTGAGTAATTAATAGCTAACAGAGGGGCGAGGGCAGTTCTGCAGTCGGCCTGAGCGTAGGCGTATATTTTTGTCACAGGCATTCAGCCGTGGTGACTGGAGCACAGTGCACCGAGCAGTGACAGCGAGCGGCGATGCTGGGGACACTAAAGACTGGATCCCAGTGCCCCCTCGGTAGCAAGGACAGGGGGAAAACACAGGGGGGCCCTTCAGGGGCAGTTTGTCAGGCCCTGGTGACAACAGCCAGCAGTAAGGCTCACCGGCAGGGGTATTATAAAATTATAACCCCCCCATCCTCCTCATCTGATGCCACAACCACCTTATGTGGGCAACAAGCCCTTCCGGAGATGGGGGGGGGTTGTTGTAGGCAGGCACCAGCTTGAGGAAACATTTCTTAAGGGGGGTATAGCCTGGATGTGTTTCTTGGGAAGCTGGCTGAGATGCGGGGTGGTATTTATACCTTTGTGTTGCTGTCATTGCTGTGGAAGGCTGTCCTTGTTTATGAATCCCAGTACATGGCTTCCGTCTCACTCTGCCAATGTGCTTATTGCATTACTGTCGACGGCCTCTCCGTGTCTCTCTTCCACGTTTCCAGACACTGTGGGACGACACGGGCCTGGTTCTGATAAAGCCCGGTGAGCCGCTCAGCTCCGAACAGCACACCGGAAGGGATCTTACGCAACATGTCAGATACTGGATTCGATTGTGTGTGAGCAACACGGGGCTTCACAGGAAAAGCCAGTGACAGACAACCTCTGTTGGATCTTTCTAGAAGAGGTCACTGGTAAAAAGGCTCAGAGACGGGGATAATTAGCTGCGGGGAGAGAAAATTAGACAAAGCAGGGGTGAAAAAATGGAACATGAGGTTATAGTGGGAAAATAAGTAAGTGGTCTACGCTGTCTATACATAAGTCTACGCTGTCTGTACATAAGTCTACACTGTCTATACATAAGTCTGCACTGTCTATACAAGCCAGGATGAAGAAGCTTGTGGAACTACGGTCCCAGGAAAGTTCTTCATCATCAATATCGGTTCACAGCATAAGCCAGGCAGGTAGCAGTCAGCAGATGTCTGGAGAAGGCTTGGTGAGAGAGGGAGCATGGAGGCAAGTAGCAGCTGTGATCTCGGGGAGGTAAGGTACTCATCTCTCAGGGACGGGGGGCAGGAAGCCGATCAGGTGAGGCGGGCCCAGCTGGGAGGCTGGTCCACCTTCAAGGCTTCTTGGCACAGGCGTGGTCTGCTCCGCCGGGGCTGAGGAGAGGCAGGGTCAGTGCGTGCGGGGTGCCAGGGTGGGAACGGAGGTAAGAGGGTGTAAAAAGGGTGGCAGAGAGGTGCAGCAGCTGGTCAGATGTTTGAATGTGGGATGGAGACGGAGCGAGAAAAGGAGAAGAAAGCTTTTCAGCAGAGCGGTGAGCTTAGATCACAGGCAGAACATTCCGGAGGAAGAGCCAATGGGAGGGACGCCAGCGGGGCAGGATGAAGGAAAGGCAGATGGCGAGAAGATGGATGGTGTGAAGGTGCAAAGGAGAAGGCAGGTGGTGCAAATTCAGATGGAGGGAGCACGGACGAGAGAGGGCGGCCTGGCAGCATGCAGTATCTGCAGAAATGCGGTGCTGAGTGCACCCAGAACAGGAGTAAGAGCACCGCTCCTCACGAGGAGTGCCGCGCTTAGCCCACACTCGCTCCTCCCCGGTAACGGTCATTAGTCAGAGCCCCCTAATAGCGCGTTTTGACGACTGCATCACAAACTCGGAGTGCACGCTGCGCCATTCATTAGGTGCTGTAGCACTCCGGCCGCTACCGGCAGCTAATTGCACTCTGAAGTGTGATGCTTCTTGCAAATGATGATCTTTAAGAAGGTGCTGGAAACTAATTAAATGTTGACACTTGCTAAGCTGAGGAGTGAACACACACTGCCATCTGCGTGTAACGTAATTGCTCTAAACTGTTGTTTATAAATAACAAAAAAAAAAGCTAGTGTAAACGATCAAATTGCTACTTAATACAAAACACTACACAAACATTGTAGGAACCAAAGACATGGTAAATAGAGGCAGACCGCTGAACAGAATCACTTCATCTGAAATTAACTTTCTGGTGCTATTTAGTGCTAATGTTTGCTGCCTGTTTGTCCCGGCTCTTTCTTTCTCCTCGGAGTGAAAAAGCACCTGTCATTCCATGGCACCAGGTGCCGGTACCTGGCACACATTAAAGTAACGAGGGGGACCAGCTCGGTAAACCAAAAGACAGGAAGTGAGGTTAACCAGATCCTTAGAGGTGAAGAGTTTATTGGTAATGGAAAGGCTTTGATATAACAAAACGAGAAGTGTCCATTGCATATTTCGGCACACTATAAAAAAGGGAAGACAAGGTAAGGCGATGCTTTACTATAATAATAACGATCGTGATGATGCTGATGGCATATTTTCGAGGTGGCTTCATAGGAGCTCTGGGTCTCCCCCTGGCAGTCCTGCTTGAGGTCTGCGGGCCCCTTTGGTACTGGACCAGCCTGTCAGCGTGTGCTAAGGGAGGTATGGTCCCCAAATGCCATCGCCAAGCATTCTGTTCCTCTCTGCTTCTGCCTGCCCCCTCCTTTGGACTCAGTCACGTGTCTCCGGCGTCAGGCGCGGGGTCAGCGTGTGCCAGCCCCGTCCGGTGTTAGTGCTTCCCGTCGCCTGCCGTCCCTCCCTCCAGGCAGACCGCTGGCGCCGCCCTTGTGGCCCACATTCATCGGTGACGCGGCAGCTTCCCGGGACACTGGATTTTTGAGACACTTACTCGCGCCAGTCTCGGCCGTGCCAGCGCTTTGCACAAGAGGCGCGTGAGTACAGGAGCAGTCTGCAAACGTGGAGCATCGACGCAGCTCGTGTTGAAAGTGCCCGCACTTCCTGACACACTAAGACATACAAATAAGCTCAGCTGCGAGGAGCATTTGTTGGATTTTTTTAAGGTGGGGGATATATAAGGGCCCATAATTCACAGAGGGGCCAACTTTATCATTGGCCAGTAATATGTTCTAAATCGGAGAGTGACAGGGGAGGGGGCATTTCAGGATCCAATCAGCTTTCAGCTGGGGCCAGTGACCCCTACCACTATATACAACCCTGCTCAGTTTCCTATAAAGTCTGTTATATTTATAGAAACTTTATGCATAAAAAGATTCATTTTAATCATTTGGTACACACATTTGTTATATTCGTCATGCACATTAATCACATATATGCCATAATGTACGACACAAATGTAGAAGTTGTTATGCTGTTGCTATATATCTTCTTTGTGACGTGTGAGTCCAGCAGAGTGGAGGGGAAGGTCACAGCTGCAGGGGGCGGGAGTGCTGAGCAGACGTCTCCGTGACGGGCGTATATCATCGCTGTCGCTACGTGGCTCGCATTCCGATTTACCGCTCCATCCATGCACCCAATACGGACATAGATCCAGTACAGAAAATGCAGCGCTATCCAGCAGAAAGAACCGAGATGGGAAGCATCAGCCATTACGCTGTGATGTCACGCCTCACTCGTGTAATGGAACCACGCGTCCTGGAGGGGGCGCTCCTGTGCAGGTCATGCGGGCAGTCTCCTCCCCCGCTCCCCATGCTGCGTGGGGTGTGTCGCAGACAGGCCGGCCATGCAGACATAAATAATGTCCCCAGGATAATAACAGAGACCCCGCAACCTGGAGGCGGCTGTGGCTGGGAGCGCAATTGATGGTTCAGGGGGGACATCCATCAGGCAGGCCTTCAGCCACGCTGAGGGGGGGTGCTCAAGTCGCCTGTTCCGTAACTCCCAGGCACGCACACACGGACGCACACGGGCTCTGCGTCTCCAAAGGAAAATGCATTAAAAGGTGGGAATACTGGGGCTGGGGCACAGCCTTGCATCTTTCAGCTAATATCAGCTCTTTTCCGAATTTTATGTACCTGCCCTAAACCAGAAAAGCACCTAAAACAGCCATAATCTCTGACTGAGCACCGCTACCTATAACATCCAACAATTAACCGAGCAGGTAATTAACGAAATGTACCCCTGTTATTGAGAGAGGGCCTCAATTGGCCGATAAAATGCAGCTGGCCTCGTGCATAAAACGAGTGAAAAAGCCCGAAAAAACAAGGAGGACAGAAAACATGTTTGTTAGGAGACACGGGTCAGCCAGAGACGAGATCGGCCTGGTTTTATGTGACGAGGCCGACGTCCCTCGAAAAGCTGGCCTTCCTCCTCCTCCTCTTCCTCGGTCTCCTTACATGCGAGAAGTGACCTGAAGGCCAGAACCTGAAAGCCTTTAATGAATTAAAGTGTCCATAGGTGATGCAGCATAATGAATGATCGCATCCCCAGAGAGCCCTGCACTCAGCCTGCCAACATGCTGGAGAAGGGGGGGGCAGGGGGGGCGGTGTAGCGGGGACCGGGGCCAGCGAACAGCCTTTCAGAGGTGTGTCACTCTCCGGGATCTGCCAAGGAGCGTGCCGAAGACGGCCACCACCTAGCCGGGGCGACCCCGCCTCATTAGCGCGGCCACACGCAAACGCGCTAACACAATCGTTAACTGACTCTCGCGGGTTCCCCTTATTCTTCATGCCAGCTCCAAGTGTTTTTCTCGCTGCGAGCGAACAAACGCGCTCACTTAGCAGAGCCGGGCCAAGAGCGGCGATTGGCAGTGCGTGCAGAGGGATTGATGGCAGATTCCCCCGAGGACAGGTCACCAAGGAGCGTGCTTACTGTCACCAACAGGCCCGTACACACACGTCAGAGGGCGGGCTCACCGTAAGAGGCGGAACGTCACTGGGTCTGGCCTAGCAGCAAAGTGGCATGGGTACAATCAGTGGTGGCCTGAAGCGGGGGTCTGGTTTGGGGGCCCAGTATGCTGTACTTTCATGGGTCCCAGGATCTCTAGTGGCACTTGGGTATGGTGCTTACATCCTGTTCATTACACAATGCATTGGCGGTCCAGGCACAGGTTCTGCAACCCCCGTGAGAAAGGTGCATCTTGGCAGCCCTCTGTCCTTGGTGCCTCCCAGAGCCCAAAATGGGCACGGTGGATTCTGAGAGAAGAGGTGGCGACGAGCCCGTGTCACTCTGACAGGCTGTCTGACTGGCAGCCTCCAGGGGAACTCTGAGACCACATCATTGTCACCCGCTGCCATTTATGCTCTTATTTGGCCCCTCATTTGGGCTCATGCATCCGGATTCTTCTCATTACATTAAAATCCACACTCGGGCCCTACAAATGAGATATAAGTGTACACTTTCTAATCCATAAGCCCCTGCCAGCTCTCACAGGTATGACCGAGTTTTGCAATTACACTGTTCTGTAATGCAAGAGAGAGCTTTTTTTTTTTTTTTTAATTATGATCTTTGTTCTTTTTGTGGTTACAATTTGTAAATTGCATGAATAATTCTGCAGGCAAAAGAAAGAAATTAATATGAAATAAAATTAGTTAACCTACTTTTTTTTTTTTTTTTGCATTTTTAGAGAAGTAATTAGGTTCACGTTTTGATTAACTAAACAGTGAAATATCCATGGGACTGTTTTATCTCTGGAGAATCTTCCTAAATTCCGATTGGCCTGTATTCCATTGGTATCCGGTGGTATTTTCCGCAGTTTTTCACAGCAGCAGGAATTGACAGGGAATGCCACATCACCCCAGGGGACCTCTCCATCAAAGCGGGCCTCTCATCTCAGTGCTGTTTTAGTAGACCGCTCATAAGCATCACCTGCTCTTATTTCAAACAGCAGATTCTCCTCACCGTGCTCAGAGTAGCCCCTCCCCTCTAATGCCCAGGAAGAGACAAAAGCCTCATATTGAATTCACTGGCATGGACGGGGAATGACTTCGATGTCGCTCTCTGCTTTTACCTCTCTGTCTCTCGCTCCATCATCTGCTGTTATGGGCCATCCATGAAGCCATATAAGTACAGCCCCGCGATATTTAAAAAAAAGAGAGAGAAAGATAAAGTGTTAATGAGGCATGATTAGCCGGACGCTGCTTTCTGCATGGGCACGCAGATCCAGCTCATTTGGAAGTAGGCGAGTGCACACTCCCGGTTGCCGTGTCTGCGGCATGCATATGTCCCATCGATGCATCACGTGTCCTTACCACCCAGACATCATTCATTATGCTGCCATTATGTAGATTGGCATATGAGAAAAAACTTTATGTACAGCTAAATGAAATAGATACATTTGTTATATCCATTCATCCATCCTCCAGTGACTTACCCATGTCAGGGTGGTGTTGTGTGTGTGTGTGTGTGTGTGTGTGTGTGTGGTTGTAGTTATATTAGGGTTATATCAGGGTTAGCTGTATGTTTTTTCTGTCCATTCAAAATCCAAAATATTATTTAGATGCTGAGGCCCTTATCAGGGGGACAACCAAACAGCCGTACAGTGTACCTTGTCACTTGCCCCCCGCCCCCCCAATTTTCCACTAGATCTCAGCCCCCAGATAATAAAACGATCACAAAAGCCATTGGCCGCGATTGATGTTATGATTTCCACGGCAAACCGGGCGTAAGCGGCTGGCCGCAATCAGATCTCCCCTTTGATATGGAAATATGTTGTGGCGATGGAGTAGGACAGCGCCGGCCCGCTTTCGCGCTCGCAAAACCGCCGCCTGCGGACTCGCAATTAAGACGGAAGGGCGCCAGCTCAGAGCTCCTTCAAAGCTTGGCGCTGAAGAGCCGTGCTGTGTGCCGCTGGTGTTGCCGTGGAGGAAAGCGCGCGGCGACGGCCCACCGTCATCGCCGGGCATCCGACGGCGTGAAATTCCTTAGATCCCATCTCCCCCTCCTGTGTCTCAAGCAAAGAAACTAAGGGGTGGCGTGCGGGTCCGAGCGCTGTCTCTGGGGCGGGATGTTTATCCAGCCTATTACGGAAAGAATTACACATGCAGATGGGGACGGGAAAGCCACAGGGTTAGTCTGTAAACTGCATTCCGCTAAATGATGCCATTTTCTGGGCTGGAAGTAGCCTTTGTGCTTATTATCGTGCACTAAGGCATTTTCAGTTGGTTCCAAATAAATTGGTGAAAATGGATTTCGCTACCTAGCAATTTTTTTGGGGAGAGGGAAACTCATCTCCTCTTCCATCCATCCATCTTCCAATTGCTTATCCTGGTCAGGGCCGCGGTGGGGGAGGGGTCTGGAGCCTATCCCAGACAGCACAGAGCACGGGGCAGGGCTACACCCCAGGTGGGATGACTCATCATCTCCAAATTGTTTTATTCATTAGAACAGAGCACCTGACACCAATAAACAAGGATCATCCTTTTTTTGTCTCTTCCTATTGACCTGCGCATCTATTTTGCAATTAACGTCACCCGGTGTTTTAACTAAACAGCGGTTTTAAGTCGTAAAAGACAGACTGAAAGAGTTGCTTAGTTCTTAAAGGAAAAGATAAAGAATCTTGTAAAATTCTAGTGCCTGCAGATAGTCCCCTTTTCGTTTTAGACACATGCTTTAAAGGTTATGGGACTTGAGGAGCTGATTCTTTGGAAAGGTTAATTATCGGAATCTAAAAAAACTGCTGTCCTTAGTTTACAGTTTCGGACAATCCTGGACGATCAGGCCCCAGCCTTCATCAGAGTTTTATTAACTGCGTGTCCAGTGTTTTCTATATTTTTAATTGATATGTTGATCTGTTATGTTTTTGCACCAATTGCTAAGTGATAATAGTGGCTTTGTGTCTGTGTTTGTGTGCGTGGGTCAAGTATGTGTTACATTGCGGGGACGAAATGTTCCCACAGTGTTATTAAAAACCTGTTATTCTGACAATGTGGGACTATTTTTTCAGTCCCCACAAGAAACTAAAATTTGACAAAAAAAAAAAACTAAAGCAGCTAAAAGTCTTGTGTTTTGCTTTTGGTTTGGTTACTTAAGGTTAAGGTTAGGGCTGGGTAGGGGTTAAGATTGTCATTGCTGGGATTAGCGTTATGCCTGTAGAACAGACGGTCCCCACAACAATATGAGTACAAACTGGTGTGTGTGTGTTTGCCTGTGTTCATGCATGTGACCTGATCTGACATCCGATTTGGGGCATGTGCCCTGCCCTGTGCCCTGTCCTTATTGGAACAGGCTCCAGGCTCTCCCCTTCATCCTGTCCTAGATAATCAGGCCAATGATGAATAGATGCTAATTGACAGGAAACATTAACCGCCTTCCCATCTTCCCAATAGTCATTTATTAGTCAGTTTTTTTTTTTTAACTATTTCTTTTGGCTACTGATGAATCTTCGCTGAGCGGGCAACATCAACGCCGTTTATATGCTGGGCGGCATATAAAGCACGCTCGACCGTCGCATTCCAGCACGTGTGACTTTCGGCTATCCCAGAAAGCATCTGCGAAAAAGGCTCAGCTGGCATTTTTACACAGGTATACTTTAATCAACGGTCCGTGTTGTCCAGGTCAGCTTTTACAACCTCACGGTCACGCTAAGAGGGTCTCGCATTAGCCTGTGCATAAAGATGGGAAGCAGATCGCAAACACACGATGTTCGGGGTGCCCCTTCTACTGTGTAACCCTGATGCATATTTTAAGAAGGTCATTAAAAATATACTAGGATGTCCATCTCAACTTAATGGCACTATTATTGCCCAAGCTTTTAACAAAATTTTGTAGTGGATACTATAAGAGTGTCTTTCGTGGCTACAGAAGACCTTCAGACAGATGTCCTTCAAACCGCGGAATGTTTTCATAGTCACTCTAGTACTACTAAGACTGAGTAGTACTGAGATGTCACGGTCGATGTTACTAATAAATCTCTGCTTTTTTGTGTACTTTCATCCTTATAGCATACTTTAATTGCATCTAAAGGACTTGCGGTAAGGGTCACATTCTTGCAAGTGACACCGTGGAATAGACTTACTGTAAGGGTACTCAGGCTGATGGTGGCAAATCTGCTGCCAAAGCAGATAGATTCTTTTCTTCAGTGCTATCAATCTCTCTGCCCATGTACAGGGCAGAAACGGGCCTCAAACCCACACCGTGCAGGCGCGAGGCGGCAGTGCTACTCACCAAGCCACCAATCTCTCTGCCCATGTACAGGGCAGAAACGGGCCTCAAACCCACGCCTTGCAGGCGCGAGGCGGCAGTGCTACTCACCAAGCCACCAATCTCTCTGCCCATGTACAGAGCAGAAACGGGCCTCGAACCCCTGCCATGCAGGCGCGAGGCGGCAGTGCTACTCACCAAGCCACCAATCTCTCTGCCCATGTACAGAGCAGAAACGGGCCTCAAACCCACGCCTTGCAGGGGCGAGGCAGCAGTGCTACTCACCAAGCCACTAATCTCTCTGCCCATGTACAGGGCAGAAACGGGCCTCAAACCCACACCGTGCAGGCGCGAGGCGGCAGTGCTACTCACCAAGCCACCAATCTCTCTGCCCATGTACAGGGCAGAAACGGGCCTCAAACCCACGCCTTGCAGGCGCGAGGCGGCAGTACTACTCACCAAGCCACCAATCTCTCTGCCACATCTTGGGAATGAATTCAAAAGTGCTTGCAGCAAATAGGGGCACATTTGACTGCTTCATCTCCCTCAAGTATTAAATGAGACTATTAAGCCATTAACCCCCCTTCCTGGAAAAGTGATGGGGTGTTGGGGGGGTCGGGTTTTCTCACCCTTGCTCTAACTGCTTTAGTTTGCGCATGTCTGCATGCGCGTCATTCATGGTGCCGCGTTATATAATCCGTCATGTTGCGGCCCGCCCCTCTGAGGCCACGGCGTCTCTGAGCACCGCCGTTCCTATAAACTGGTGGGTTTCCGTCACGATGAGCCGATTAGTGTGTACCTCCAGTGATCTGCTGCAATCTTTGTACTGGTGATCTACCTCTCTCTCGCTCTGTCTCTCCCTCTCCACCTCTGTCTGTCCCTCCCTCTCTCTGTCTGCCCCTCGCTTCCTCTCACATTCTCTCTCTCCCTCTCTACCTCTGTCTGTCCCTCTCTCCCTCTCCCTCTGTCTGTCCCTCTCTCTCTCTGTCTCTCCCTCTCCACCTCTGTCTGTCCCTCCCTCTCTCTGTCTGTCCCACGCTTCCTCTCACATTCTCTCTCTCTCCCTCTCTACCTCTGTCTGTCCCTCTCTCACTCTCCCTCTGTCTGTCCCTCCCTCTCTCTGTCTCTCCCTCTGTCTGTCCCTCGCTTCCTCTCACATTCTCTCTCTCTCTCTCTACCTATGTCTGTCCCTCTCTCGCTCTCCCTCTGTCTGTCCCTCCCTCTCTCTGTCTCTCCCTCTGTCTGTCCCTCACTTCCTCTCACATTCTCTCTCTCTCCCTCTCTACCTCTGTCTGTCCCTCTCTCGCTCTCCCTCTGTCTCTCCCTCTCTCTCTCTGTCTCTCCTTCTCTACCTCTGTCTGTCCCTCTCTCGCTCTCCCTCTGTCTGTCCCTCCCTCTCTCTGTCTCTCCCTCTGTCTGTCCCTCGCTTCCTCTCACATCCTCTCTCTCTCCCTCTCTACCTCTGTCTGTCCCTCTCTCGCTCTCTCTACCTCTGTCTTTCCCTCTGTCTGTCCCTCTCTTCCTCTCACATTCTTGCTCCCTCCCTCTCTACCTCTGTCTCTCCCTCTCTCGCCCTCTCTCCCCCTCTGTCTGTCCCTCTCTCCCTCTCACATCCTCTCTCCCTCCCTCTCTACCTCTGTCTCTCCCTCTCTCATTCTCTCCCTCTTTCTCGCTCATTCCCCATTGATTTATTCATGCACCTATTTAATTATTTATTTATGCCTCATCTGTCGCAGGCCCCTCTCGGGCCAGCTGCTGCCGTTTTTATTTATTTAGTATTTAAGTGTACAAGGCGCGTCTTTTCTCCCACTCGCTCTCTCGTCTGCTCCATACCTCTGTTCTCCCTCTCATCTGCTTGCTCTGAGCTGCAAGTCACATTTACCCCCCCCCAACTCCATCCCCCCCAGACGTGGGCGGGACTTTTTCTCGAGCAATCGCGGCCTTGTCAAGGGACAGCGGGCAAATAAATTGTCCCCTGCCATGTCAACGGCTCGAGTCGATGGACTAGTGGACTGGAGAAGTGGGGGGGGTTGTCACACGAACCTCCCATGAGGTCACCTCCCCTAACTTGGGTCTCACAGCCTGGTCCACTGGACATGGGGTCTCCCGGGGGGCTGATTTATCACCGGTCACTGACTACATGGAAGCGGCCATGTCCAAGCAGCGGCATTACGTTTTCATGGTGGCAGGACGCTCTCCGCGTGCCGCTGTGTCACCAGCCGGGAACGCACTCGTGGAAGGCAGCGAGCGTGCATCTCTGCTTGGATTTTAAGGTGGTGGGTGTTTGCTGAGCATGTTTTAGTGTTTACTGGGCGTTTCCTGAGCGGTGTGGTAAGGTGAGGTCAGTCAGGTGAGGTTGGGTGCGGGTGAGGGTCCGCATTATGCCCTCGGACTTCGGCTTTTTGGTTCTCTGGCTCCCGGCCTTCAGCGGCGTCCCACAGCTCCATCAGCAGCACAGTCACAGTCCTGCTCCCGGATACTGAAATACTTTATCATTATTTTCGATTTTAATAAAAAAGTTTTTCCGCTTCTGGTGGCTTCAGCTGGCACAGCCCAGCCCACCACATGCCCCCCTGCCCCCCAAACCATCCACTTTAGAAACTTCTGCACATCACTTTGAGTGTATTATGGGATGGCTTTACAAAACATCACCTGATGACCCGCTAACTGTTTTAGTAATCAAATACTTACTTTTAAAAAAAAACTATATTGCCAATAAAGCAAATTTCTGTCACAATATGGTAATATCTACTGTTGTTGTCATGCTATCAAAATAAATCAAACTGTCCTGTTAGTGTTACTGTTACTGTTACCTTTACAATATCCATCCCCAGTGTACAAATTCCGTCCCTGGTGGCCTTCTTTAAAAAAATCTATCCATCTATTTCTGAATAACCATTTAGTTTCCATTGACCCCACTCCATGATTTGATAGATCCAGTCGGTTGACCAAAAGTTAGGGTCAACCCGCACTGCAGACCTAAAATGGACCACATTCTGAATTGTGGTCCAGCATTAAAAGCCATGTGCAGGACAGGCTCAGTTAGCACCCGTCATGCCACTGTTACACTACAGGTGACGTTCCTTCTGGATTTACTGTATGTCCTTTTTCCCCATGAACGAAGGCCAGATGTGGGTGATCTTTGTGACCCAAAGCTGCAGCTGCCCATCCCCTCCCATTGCTCACAGCCAGACCTCACCATGACGGGTGTCAGTCGGAGAGTGACTTTCCTCTGCCCCGTCCGGGCTGTTTATTTTATTTCAGGGTAATTTCTGCTTACTTGTGAGTCCTCATTGTGTGCAGTGGCAAATGGTACCAGAGTTTTACAGTTTGTTTTTTGATGGGGGCAGAATTCTTGCAGAATGAAACAAAGGGGAGCACTTTATTACTGCAATTAACTGTATTACATTTAAATTTACATTTATTGTACATTTATTCAGCAGATGCTTTTATCCAGAGTGACATAGGATAGAAAGCAAGGTCAGACAGTCCCTGGAGCGATTGGGGGTTAGGAGGCTGGCTGAAGGGCCCAAAGCTGAAACCCCTCTGCTCGCCCTAGGGTTTGAATGAGCAACCATCCATTCTCAGCTACAGGGGCCTAAGGCACTGAGCCGCACACTGCCCACGCCTCGTGCGGGCACCTCTGTGCGCTTTCCATCTGTTACTGTGGGTTTGGCAACTAGTTCTTTAAAAAGCATGTTGTCAATATCTGTTTTCTTCATTTTGGTGAAATGACATTAGAGATCATTAAGAGAGGAAGTCTAGATTGTGTAAAAGTATGTGATTTTTGAGCCAAATATATTTTTGTCAAGATTTTAATGGGTGTTTCTGAGTGTTCCTCTTTTTACAAACGTTTCGTTCCGACTGACATCACCAATGAGTCCTTCATATCATTTAAGTGCATCTTAGCACTATAAATAGCTATATATAAATACATGAACAGTCAAGTTATAGACCAGCCTGTAGCTTTTTCTGGTTCTATAATTTCTTGCATTATGACGTATGCATTTGTTATTAACACCAGTTTCAATATTATTTAAGTCACTTAAAATATTAGATTAATAACTTAACGTACATGTTGCCTTGGGAATATACACAATTAAGCCCATTAAATGCCACATGTGTCCTATGGGTCTCTCATTTGTTTAAGGCACCTTTTTATTCTCACATAAAGCTCTCAATACCAGTTGAATCAATTTCCTAATTCCCTGAAAGGTAGGAGCATCTGTTTTAGAGCTGTAGTGATTGAATTTAATACTTGGATCCAGATATCTCTCTCCATGGAGCACATCTGTCACTGCGCCGGGGCTCTTTCTTCCCAGGTAAGATGCAAAGCGAGCTTCGGACGATGTAATCAGGTAAAAGGGTTTGTCAGTTGCATGCCACATCGAGACGTCAGGTACTGGCCAGAAATTAGATCATGATGGGAAGGTGGGATTGGTGACATTTCCTCCAACTTCCGAGGTTCTCCAGTTAATTGCCTTTGGGGTGAGAGTCTACCAGCAGTGTCCGAGAAGCGCACAGCAGGGCTGTGGAGGCCTCCAACCACGCACTTTCACACGGAGCGACCCTCGCGGCAAGCCAAACTGCCAACATTGCCCTGCCGAGTTGAAAATGGGCTCTCTGTTTGCGGGGAGGTGACAGGCAGGAAGATGGCGGACTTCTCAGCCTATCCAAGTCTTCTGAAACACAAAGGCTGTTAGGCATATATAACATCTCCCATCATGCAACGGGACAGGAGTTTGGGATGCAGCCCAAGCAAGGCATTGACAATGAATCACTGTCGGCGAGGGTTTTAAATGTCTGACTATCGTTTGACCATTCTGAAGGTAATGAAGAGTCTCTAGGGTAGATTTGGAGGCTGTAGGTGAATCTCACATGCTCAGTGACTCAGAGAAAATCAGATGTCAACTTGGTAAAGCAGGGTCAACTGGTCTATTTATGGTATCATACAAAAGGCACAATCAGCAGAAGGACAACCACAGTACCAGATAGGATCAGGAAAGATGACATGCTTTGATACAGTCACGTCTGTTGAAATAAACACCTTTCAGGGCCACCCTCTATTATAACTGATTTTTTCTTAACATAATGAATTTTCTGAATGGCAACAGGTTGGTTTTATTTCTTGTGGGTCTAACGGCCACTTTTCCCAATAGCAAATTCCATTTTGAATTCCCCAAACTGTATTTTTGCAATTGCTTTAGTTTGTTGCCAAGTCCATAATTATGGGCCAGCTAAGTCTAAAGGCCTCTCAACTACCTAGAGATGGCCCTGATTTGTTGGAAATGTCATACTAAAACTCAGCAATCTACCACTTTCGCGGAAAGGGCAAATCAATGTGTGCCCTATGATGCACAGAGACCTATTAAGTTCTTATGGTTTCTTCTCTGTGCTTTTGATCTGTTTTTTTTCACCTTTCCAGGTCAATGCAGCCCCTCTTGGGCTCCCCGCTGTGTTATCTCCTTTGACAAAAACGCTATTCAGATCCAGCTTTGGTGGAGTACATTGAAAGACCTGTTGTCTGTTGTTTCCGTGTTGTGTTGCTGGCGGTTTTATGATGGATAATCCTCATCTTGAGGAAGCTGTCGATTCGACCACAGTCCCCCGCTGGTAATCTCCATGTTTCCTTTCATGTGTTCCACATCTTTACACCCCCATCACCCCCCACCCCCAAAGCTATCACCTCCCTTCCCACGTTTCCATGCCAACCGATGTTTAAACCTGAGCAGTATGCCAACCACGCAGTGCCCACACCACCAAATTATTAATGGGAGATGATTCAGTGACAGGGTTCATTTACTGAGATGGCCTTGCCATTTCAGCCATCGTTAGAGGGTATTAAACAGTCATGTTTTTCCCAAAATCCAGATCCACGGTGTTCGATATGGGATGAACATTAAAATGTGGTATTGGTGCACCATCGCAAACTACAGACGTCAACGTTATATTGCTTTGTTGTAAAGAAGTATATTTGTCAACAGAAAAATGGTGCGCAATATGCTTTCTGAGTTTTAAGGGGTATTTTATAGAAATAGCGAGACATCACGCTTAATCCTTTGTAAAAATAGTTATCTCAGGAGTCCAAAACCAGTGCACAAAATTTGTATTTTGCAGCTTGTTTTGTCATTAATTTCGGACTTCAGACAGAAGGTTAGAAGGGGCCTGAATTTTGGCAGCCAAACTTCAACAGCCGTAACCCAAATATTGCCAGCTTTTGCCAGCCCTGACAAATGCCCTATTCTGTGTGTTTCTCAGATCAACAGAGGGGAAGCAGTGAAAGACGACACAAACTCTGCCAGTGTAACCTTTCGACGTTACACCCAAACAGCCAACGTTAGGAATATACTGACAATAGCCACTGGTCTTAATTTAGGAATCCTCTTCGGCCTGAAAGGAGGCAGCGATGACTTTTTCTCGTATTCGCACATTCAGTAACCCTAAGACTGATTGCGTGACAGTTTTCGGAAGTCGACGTCCGTGAGAGTTGCCTTGCTTCATCTCGAGTAAATAGCCTTCATCCAGTACCTCAGATAAGTTGTGGCGTTTTCTGTTATTATGTAATTTTTCTTGTCGAAAATGCCCGTGCCCCTTCTCACCTATTAATTTCCACTTAATTCGCGCCTCTCCCCGAGTGCTTTTTAACGCTTTCATTCATCGCCGCCCATCCATTCAAACACCAGGTGATAATTCACCCCAGGCTACTCGACAAACCGATCATGTCCTGACAGTGGCTGCATTGTGGAATATGTACCCCAAAGAAGCCCGTGGGGGTCTTAATTAATATAAGATGTTTTGTTACAGTATCTGTTACAGCACATAAAAAAGTATTAGTGTCCCTGTTAAGGGTCAATAAAAAATCCATTCGAGCGAGTGATCACCTTTATTTATAGTGCACTGTTTAATTATAAATGTTAAAAACGAACACAATACTATTGGAAAACCAGTTTTGACATATTAGCATTTCTGAAAATAATGACAAATAAAAACAGCAGTTAAGGAGCTGGACTTTTGGCTGAGAGGTCGCTGGTTAGAGTCTTATGTGGAACCCCTTGGGATGGCCTGGAGGCAGAACTTAACCTGAATATCTTCAGCTGAGCACATACTGCAGGTTATATAATAAAAATTTATACCCTGTTTATATAATAATATCTGCTATGCATTTAACAACTGGGGCATAATTTTACCCCTTGTTGTTTTACAGGTGATAGGTTTCATTGCTTATAAACATATAATTACATAAATTTCAAGCTTGTATTGCCCCTCGAATTGCGTTTCTTAAAATCCCATATTTCTGACACTATTCTGGGAGCATGACGGCGTGGTTGGCCTTGACCTTGAAGCAATGGCAGCCGTCTGAACTGTCTGGTCATGTTTTATGTTGATCAAACATTTCTAGAACCTTCCAGTGATATTAGATTGTTCTCGACCACATTCTTGCCCTTCGTGCTTGGCCACGTGCATGGGGGGGACATCGTCACTCATATACAGAATCCCTGATGGCATGGCATCTGTGTGTACGGAGACAAACGGTTCTGCAGCCGATAACCGGGTCAGTGGTAATCTGGTCCATGTCAAAGGGGACCCCTCTGCCTCTCTTAATTTAGCTTGTAGATTCCTAGAATAATATCATCACAATAATAAAAAGTAATGCGGTCTAATGAATCAGAACGCAGCGAGGGCAGATCGGATAAGGAAGTATGCCGCACTTAATTCCATTAGAAACAGCTTTTCTGATTGTTACTCTTAATTAGGATCACTTTCATGGAACGAGAGGAAGCCGGTTGGCTGCCAAAAACATTGCAATTATATATATAAATATATTTTATCATTGTTATGAATAACTTTACCCTTCGCAGGTTTTTCCATTTATTTATCTCACACATGAACTAAGCATCGGGAGAAGTAGGAGCATAGTGCATGTAATGAGAGATCCAGAAGCTTCCGGGCCGCTATCTGCGTTTGGGACTCCGGGGCTCGGGAGATGCCAGCCAGAGGTATCCGGACTCATATTTAGCTGGAGGAAGCAAGCAGCCGTCAGTCGCGTGGCACTCGGGAGCCCGATGCTCTGGGTTTTTCCTCTTGTCCGTGTGGTTCCTTGCCAGGTCTGGGATTAGCATGCATATGCATGACACTATTAGCATGCCATGCAGCCTGCTGTTATTTTATTATTGTCTTTAATTACGGGACCCAGCGTGATGGTGCATCCGAACGCTGCTCTGAATGGGAGTGAGAATATGAATTAACTGCACACCAAAAGAGTCAGACGAGTGCTTGCCTGGGGAAAACGAAAGTGTGTGGGAAAGTAAGTGTCTCACGACATATGCTGGCCGCATCACAGATTGTCTGCATGTGGTGAGCAGTAGCATTTTGATCCACAAATGGCCTTGGGAAGATCATTGCACGTGGCTATTGTGCGAGAAGCATTGCAGTAGTTATCAATTTCTATTTAAAAAGTCTTTACGGCCATTTTTATAGAATTAAAAATGCATTTTGGGTTAAATACTTATATACCTACCAGGGGTTTCAAATCTATTTTTAAAATCTTTAAAAATCATTTAATTGATTTTTTTTTCCCCCAAATCTTAAGAGTTTTATTCAGAGGATTTTGAATTGCCTGCAGTAAGGCGTACTGTAACACGTTAGCATACGTACAGCAGTACTTGGCATTCAGTCACCATGTTCGGGGTTACCAAAAAGGACTTCCAAAAGCTGCTTAGTTAGTTAGTTAGCCTCTTTAGCCTCATCAGCCCATGTGCTGCATGGCACCTTAACATAACTTATAAGTATGATCAAATCAGCAGGAAGCAGGGGCACTGCAGTAGGAAGGTTATACTGCTGCCAAATTAGAGACTCTGCATGTGCGGTTCTGGGGTCTCCGCTGATGATGTGTGATGTGTCTCATAAGTGGATGTTTCTCATGGTACATGGTCTCCAGCAGTGCGTCCACAGTGTCTCTCAGCGGGGTCGCTGTCGTCAGAACAGCCAACGCACTCACCTGTTCCGTCTCTATGTGCAGTGTTGGGGTTCAGCTAAAAGCACTTTGCTAACACTATGCATGCACATGGAGAATGATGAGGGTGTGACTGGCAGCTCATTCATTCACTTGCAATCCTCATTGTGAAGCTGACTTCTGTGGATGTCAGCACCTTGGGGCCTGGAAGCTGATGTGGGACACAGCAAGGTCTGCCAGTATTCCCAGTACAGTCAGAGATCTGATGGAACTGGAAGCAGTGGGACAGCCATTTTCATGGTGTTCCATGAACAGAGATACATTTAATGGCACTAGGAATCCTGCCTCAAAATGCAACTCTTACTAAGTGTAATTGAGTATTAAGCTGTAGTTTCAGGAGAGCTGACTCCCTCCCTGCAGTGAAATACGTTATTAAAATTCATAACTCATCCCAGGCTGGACTTACGTAGAGAGAGAGTGTGTGAGGAGCAGCTGGGCGTCCCAAATGGACCCAGTACAGCTGCGGGGCCTCAGTCAGGGGAATCTCACCACGTTCGGATATCGCGGATATCAGATATCATACCCCAAGGGAGGATAAGTTTGGTCCATAATCGATCAAAGGCGTTGGTATAAAATTCTATAAAACTATGACAAATTGCATCAAAATGATCGCTTTAAGTGCCTTTCCTCAAGGCAAAGTGACATCGGGTCAAAATCGGGACGCAAACTAGCAGGATCGAGCCGGGGAGCAGAGGCTGGGTTCCTCACAGCCACGATTATTAACATATGTTAATTTAATTATTATCCATTCAGGTGCTGGATGATAATCCCTCTTGTGGCCATTTTTATATGAATGTCTTTCACATCTGAGGACAAACAGCTCTGGAGTCCAGCAGCTGCATCACATGCAGGGACTGGGCACTCATCCTGCACGCTGTTAAACCTGCACCTTTCCGCAAGCCTTCATTCTCAATGCCGTTTCATGCTATTCATAACATCTCAAGGCCGGCAGATGGTCCTCCGCGCTGCTTAGCCCGCGCGCGCCTTTCAGGCCCCAGAATGAGCACTCTGGCCGCCTCTCTGACGCGCCGCGAACTGTTTTGAAAACGAGTCGTGCCGGCCCGTTTGTGATGGCGCTGGGGAGCAGCGGATCCATGCGTGCCCCTTTGGCATTCCCGCGGTAACTGAAAGAAAATCTAAATCGAGCGTATGTCAGAAAAGCAGCCCCCGTCCCCCCCCTCCGGTTTCTAGGATATGCAAATCAGTTCGACATGCAAATCGAGTCGCAGCACACTCGTATATTAGGGGAAGGCTTCAATATAAAAGTTACATTATAATTAAACTAAATTAAGCTGTATTAATTAACAAATTGTATACATGCACCTGTCCATATTCCATAGCCATATATTCCATGCAGGATCATGGTGACTATCTGGGTCACATCCTGCACAGGATCTATATGTGTCTCATACCTATATGTCAACTCATAGAATTGACTTAATGTTATGTTTATAACCTTTTTTTTTTGTCCATCGCCAGTTTCAATACTGTCTTTTATTTTTCTCTTTTCTCTTTCTTTTGACACATTACTTACAAGTAGGTTCCTCTTAAACGGACAGTAGGACATGGCTGTTACTAATCATGACCCCGATGGCCCTGATAGGGTATGGGGCTTGTTTGCAAACAGGATACAGCAGTTCTTTCAGACAAATGACAAGAATAATAACAAAAATGTCAAGCACTGGGCCAATAAACATATATTCAGCCACGGTGCTGCCTCTGAACCACGCACCTTTTCGGTCTTCCTCTTAGGCGAGGCACAATTAGCGTGGTGTGACATTTGCAGCAATGCCACCTTCTGTGAGGCGGGGAGGAGAGCTTGTTCGGCCCGAAACAGGCGTGCCAGCACTGCAAATGGCGGTTCGCATTTGCAGGGGTGCAGAAAGGGTGGCCTCACCCCAGTACCTAGTGCCCGACTACGCGTCAACGCCAGCGAGGCAAGGAAGCACCACCAAAACATCCCATGATTCCCCGATGATTCTTTCATGATTCCTCAGCTTCAGAATTAGTTAAAAATCTGGCACTGGTATTTTTAGATCTGTCATTTACTAATTGCAGTAAACCTTGTAAGCCTAATTGTTTCATTATTTTCTATATTTTGGGTGTTTCCTGGAACCCTCATTTTCTGACATTTTGTGGGTGGGGGGTAATGCATTTGGCTTCCCACTTGACCCCATCTCCTGCCTTCATGGGCTGCACATTCACACCTTCCCCACGGCCCGCAGTGCTTCCTAGACATAAACAACCACAGTCAGGCTGAGGTTAGTGTCTCCTTCGCCAACCGTGTGGCCCGCTGCCCCCTACCGACCGGCCGGTATCGGAATGCAGCAACACTGCGGTGGATGTTCCATGTGGGCCTTTCAGTGAGGAAGCTGCAGCTGGTCTCCCTTGTTTAACCTCTGTTCCTCCTTCATGGGGGCCTCAGGAGAAGTCCTCCAGCTGCTCCCAGCAATAAGTAGGACTCTTAATGCTGAATTCATCTCTTTCATACTGCATTCATCTCGAGGCAATGCATTCTACCAATTGTAGCAGAAAGTCGCTGAAACATGTGATTATTAAAATACGGGGCGTTTTCCTCAGTAAAACTTGGTGCTCAGGGGTCCTCGCTTACCTGATTTGTTGATGCTGATATCCTGATAGTGCCTAATCAAAAGGCAATTTCTCTGCCTGCAGGACTGCATTCACAGATGCCTTTGCTCTCCTGAATGCAGACAGTGTAAGAAACCATTGTAGATTGTTTCATATTTCAAAGGTTGCTGTGTGTAAAGGATGCCAGCATACAGGAACATCACCCCTAGATCATGCATCTGGATCCTGTAAATGGGACTCGAGACACCTCAAAAATCGGAAGACTCTGAAGTATCCAGCATCATAATGCCAGTCCCCTGTCACCATGCTGTCACCTCTGTGATGCCTCCATTTAAAAAAGGAAGCCCTTCCCTCATGCATTCTAAAAGGCTAATTCCTCATAAAACACAGAACTAATGCCCTCCTCTGTAAACAAAAGTTTAAAACTCATCTGTTTTTCCCCCCACTGCTTTCAAAACATCGATTCTGTATGTCACGTTCTGTTTTGCTGTTTGAAAATGTTATTCTTAATAGGGTCCCCAGTGGCACTCTTGACTCCTTATTTAATTCAAAGTCCAGTTTTTAATGCAACAAGGAGGCGTACAGTATTGCCTCCTGCTACGTTCGTGAGCCTGAAATAATAATTTTATTTTTATAAAGATATCGCCTGGTCATACCAGACACATTGCAGAAGCATATGTTTTTCCTGCTCAATGCATTTCATTTTACCTTTTACCCTTTTTAAAATTGGTTATATGTTTCAGTCAGACGTGTATGAGTGTATCCTGAGGTGCACTGGTATTCCCATCTACGGTGTACCATGTACTTTGTACCCTATGCATGCTGGGATAGCTTCCAAGCTCACTGTATTGAATGGATTATCGAAAGTCACGGTTAAATCAGGAAGTGCCTTAAACTGTAATCATAGGATATTAATGAATTAAATTGCTACTTTAAATTCTCTGGGAGACCCAACAGAATGCCAGGAGCCAACATTTCCCAAAATTCAAATTTATAAACCTCATTCCACTTGTCCATTGCACACTTTCACAAGCAATATTATGACATAAAGTACAGAGAAAGATACCAATTTTTTCGCATTTGTATTGTTGCTCACTGTGGTATGTGGACCCAAAGTATATTGCTTTATTCTGCTGTATGTGCAAAGTGTTTCAAAGTGTCTTACAAAGTCCTGGAAAACTAATTCCAAGGATTAAACATGCAACAAACATCTCCCTTGCAACTTGCATACAAAAGCGTGTTAGCAACAAAATAATAAGCTGGTGTCCCAGACAGGCCAATATTCCATTTACTAATTAGGATTCTGATTTGCTGAATTGCTAATAATTGCCCCTATCTTTGGATAAAGCTAATCAAAACATCCCCTGCCTGTACAAACACTAGTCAGATACTTGCAAAGAACAAAATTTTAATAAGGACCGTGAATGTGCCACAAAACCTCAGATGAGGTCAAGCAACTTGCTTTTATTTTTGTCAGTTTCAGTGCAGGACAGCGGCAGCCCTTTTCAGATTAAATGTCCTTCTGTTGCTGACAGAGCCAGATGGGATGACAAACAGCAGTGAGGGGTTTTCTGGAGCGTCCTTGGCATTTAAAGAGGCGGACTGCTCAGGTAGACACTCCCGTCTCTCACAGCTATCATGCACCTCAAGAATTTAGGACCTGACAGTGTTTGGCTATCAGCATCTAAGTGAACAAACGCTTAAGGGTGATGCTGAATTTTCTGCGTCTCAGATCATTTCAGTCTGTGTTACGTCTCTACTGTGCTGGCCATATGCATGTCACTGCAAATAACAGCATCAGCTGAGCCAATATAATGGCGTGCTAAATGCAATATCTACCGGAAGATGCAGTTTCCAAATGTCTAGCCGGTACAGGGCTCTCAGGAGCCCAAAGCCTCTCCCAGGAAGCAGAAGACGCCTTGCATTGGTTGCTAGGGCACACACACACACACACACACACACGTACACACAATATGGGCAGTTTAAAGAAGGCAGCTCACTTAAGCTGCATGTCTTTGGACAGTGGGACAAAACAGGAGCGCCAAAGCAACACAGAAACCCCGCCCATAAAAATAAGGTGAGGTATAACCCTGGAGGTATGAGCTACAGTACCAAGCTGCCATGACTATAATATGAAATGAAAAATGCACATGCAAAATTAATACACACTAGCTTCATCCTTAAATATATTATTCAAGCAACATTAGAGCTAACCCATGACAGCAGGTGTCCTCTTAAAAGATGCCGGGATTTCAGTCACACAGTACAGAGTTATGCTTCCCACTGTGACTTATAAACTGGCTTTTGTCCACCCCTGGTTGATATGCGGGCTCACTAGAGTAGCTCTCCTAATTGTCCTTACTTCGTCATCATCAAACGCAGGCAGGATGGCTCTCTTAAATGACAATACATCCTTTTGACACATGCTCTGGCTTTGCCTGTGTCTGAACTGTATTGTTCTGGTTTAAATTATAATCCAAAAAGCTTTAAAAGGAGCTGTTGGCATGTAGACTTTGCGAGAGCGACAAGGGGAATTTTTGGACCAGTTTCTCAATGCGTATAAATAATTCAACTATCCACCTATCCATACATCTATTCACCTTCAATCCACTTTCACAGCTTATCTATGCCAGGCAGTTATGGGTACAAAGCAAAGCATCACCCTGGGTGGGATACCAGTCCATTGCAGGGCACATACTCTCATTCAGTCACAATGGAAAGACACCAGTAAGTCACACCACACACATCTGGACTGTGTGAATTAACCCAGGTACCTGGAGAATGTAGCATCAGCCTGGGGAGATCATGCAAACTCCACACACACAGCCAAGCTTGGAGGTATGAAGCTGGGAATAATTTAAAAATTCGACCAGTCTAGCTTTTTCAGTAGCAACCCAGCAGTTAGAATTCAGAATTTTGTTCCAGCTTGTAAAAATCCATAAGGAGAATCATATCTGCGAGGTAATCTTCCAAAGCTGCGAAGATGTTTCCACCAGGGGGCGTGTGGCGTTTCGGCAGGTGTGTGCGGTGCCATGTGTCCTTGCAGATCAGCCTGACGGAGGGGAGTGGAGTTAAGGGTTTGGCTCCGTTCCCCCGCAGATCTGACACTGGCTCCCTGGCCGACGCGAAAGATGAAGCAGCGACTCGCGGCTTCTGGCAAAGGAAGCAGCAACATGTCGGCCGCGTTTGATCGCCGCATGAAGTCATGCTCTGTAAAAAGCCAGTGCTCCTTCTTTTTTTTATAAGGCAACTTCCACTTTTTTGTATTTATTACGCCTGATTTTAATGGAACGATTCCAGTTAAATACCTTTCAAAGTAACCTTTCGTAGTAACTCCCGAGCAGTCATGATCCTTAGAGCATCCCATAGTATGAAAGAGAGACAGTACGCAGGATTTTCTTTTTTAAGAAAGAGGGGCTATAATTCATAAAGAGGGGGCAACTTTATCATTAGCCAATGATGTGTTGGGATCAGTGAGTGACAGGGGAGGAGGGACTCCAACAGCCAATCAGCTCTTAGCAGGGTTCAGCGCTCAGACCCAAACTTGACCCTGCCCAAGCCCAGTGTTTGCACTCCATCTCCCAATGTATATTGCATGTGGATGAGCACTGGCGCACCAGGAAGCTACACACGCAAGAGACACCATCTGCAATGCTTACACACAGATACAGAAAGACAGTCACACAGAGATATACACAAACAGAGACACCCTCCCACACAAAGACTCACCCACGTGATCTAACCGCACATTCCAAACCCAATACACTGAGAGCATTTAAATCAAACCTCTAATACACAATACTGCATTACTTCTTGTTGTTTTTAGTGGAAACAAATTACAGAGGCCAAACATCATTTTTCCAGAGGATGGACATGTTGTAGCCCATGGCTTAATTATTATGCTGACAAGAGTGTCTGGCATGAGGGATGCCCAGAGAGGCCTGGGTAAAATCACGTGATAGGAAATCATTATCTTCCTCAAAACATAAATACGCTTCATGTCAGCCATCGCAAAACAAACCCGACACTTCATTTAGCCTCTCACACATCAGTCTGAAAGTTAATCTCCAAGTATGTGCCTGGGGGGAGGGGGGGGCAGAAATTAAGCGCAGCACAGAAATGCCCAGCACCATCACACACACCCACACACACCTCCTGAGACCCCCAACGCCCGCCCCGATTGCGCCATCCTCAGATTTTTTTCTCTCTCTCTTATAAGAGCTGTTGCTTTTTATTTAGATGTACATTCCTCAGCCGGCTGTCATCGCCATGGAAACGGAGCAGGAGTGAGAAGCCCGGCGGTGTGGGCTGGGAGGGGGTGGAGTTGGCATCGGCACCGTAGGACCGGCAGCCTAGAGCCGGCGTGGTGGACTGAAGCAGCGGGGGTTTAAGCAACCTCCAGGAGTGTCCATGAACATCCAGTAGCAGCCATCCATCCTCACCATCCTGGACCCGGTCCAACGGCCATAACTGCTGACACTGCAGTCAAAGCCGGCGCCTTTGCTGTCCTACATATAACGCGATTCCCGCGGTGTGCCACTAGCACACTCATAGGCGTCACATATTTGTCCAAATTTAAAATTAGATGGTGCTCGATCCAGTTAAGCTACCAGACTAGTTGGAGTCATTTTATGATATTGGACTTTGCACAGAATGTATTTTCCTGGAACTTTACATGTTTACCTGGAACTTTACTTAGCTACCCAGGTCTTTACCTGTTTACCTGTTATACGAAAGCTGCACAAAATGTCATAAAATGTCCTGCTGGCTTTGTGTGCAATTTTTCCATCATTACAGCACAAATAATAGCCTGCAGGCTGCATTTTAGACTTGTCTTTTTATCAGTAGGCCACGAGCTCTCTCTGAAATACAGCTCTGAACAGACCTCTGTGCTGCTGTTCCATGTGCGCTCACCTCGTGGGGGCTGAACGAACACTGACCATTCCGACCACTGTTGTCCACCTGTTCTGCTTTAGTAAACTTTTACGAGCACAAAGGGGGTCTCCTTGGGTCTCTGCCATCATCGCCAGGTAGGTTTCCTCTGACTGCAGCGTGCATGGGCGTGAAGGAGCAGGGCGTGTGCTGATACCATGTGCATGTGTGGTGACTCAGCGGCTCGGGACCTGCGACTGTCTGCAAGTTGGCGGAGTGATGTCACTGTCGGGCTCTCGCACCGGGCCCTTAACCCCCATCTGCTGACCCCGCTTCCTCTTTTGGATAAAGGCATCTGCCAAAATCACTCACTAGTCCCCCTCCAGCACCCACTTCGAGACGTTACTGTTGATAAGCACACGTTTCGTTCTATGCATGTAAATCTGATCTCCGAGTCATACACACAGATGTACAATCTAATACACATCCCACAGTACACGCCACACACAAATTTCACAGACTACACAGTAAATGTGACATGCTGCAGACTTTAATACGTCGTATTAAGCTCTCGCAACACGTGGGGAGTGTTTAATTTAGCCGCTATAAGGCATAGCTATATGCATACCTGCTGTATTCTGAGGAAGCCTCTCAGATGCTTGCTGCTTTTCGTTGTCTTTTCCGGTCTTTCCCTTGTCTGCTTAGATGACAGTACAGGATCGTACATGCATTGTTTTCCCGCGCGCAGAGGGTGTCACACGCCCAGCCTGCAGTTTCCCTTTCATCCCGTGTCCCTGGAACAGCCTGACGGGGGACTGTGTGGGATTCTGCTGACGCCTGGAGCTCCGTACAAAAGACTAGTGTTATATCAATAGCGATATATCAGGAACATAGGCCGCAATGATCTGTTTACTCCGGGTGCTTATATGCCTTTTTGAAAAGGCCGCGCTGCTAAACTTACCAGCTTTTTCAAAGCATTAGCCAGCCGGGGGTGGGGGGGGGGGAGTACTATGACCCCCCCTCACCTCAGACCATTTTTCGGTATGCACTGGCAGAATGGGGGGGGGGATTGTTAAGCAGGTTGTTTTATGGGTGTAGAGCTGAAAGATGGAGCTGATAAACAGGATCGGACTGGAGGAGCAAGGAGCTGTGCTGTACGATAGATCTATTTTGGAAGCTGCGTGCCAGTTGTTGCTGGTTCACCAGAAATTAGACAGGCAGTGGAAAGGGGTTTGTATGCGTTACATGATGACAGAGAGAGTCGAACTGTCACCAGAACCATCCAATTAGGCGGCAAAGAGGCCGCCTCTAGTCCCTAACAGTCAATCCCTGGTCTTCCCTTATTTTTACAGTCTGTTCTTTGGTAGTTCGCAGTCCGCCTCAGCCTCCTGCTGTTGGTCCTCTGGTTTCTCGCGGTCGCGCCCCATGGTGATGCATCTACACGCTTACACGATATATGTGACCACACGTGTGCCTGTCTGTGTGCCTGCTTGCTAAGCTGAGTACCGGCTGCAATTGTGTAAACGCATCTGGCCCGCTCTCATTATTTAGCTGGTGCCTGCCGCTATGTGGTTTCGTGCTCAGTTCAGTTTGCAGCGGCAGTGAAAGACTCCAGATTTTTGGGAGAGAAGCGTGGGCTTGACAGGGAATTGTATAAGGCCTCAGGGTGCCAAATAGGGCATGCCGGCCCTGCCATTAGATCTAGATTACTGTGGGACTTACATACCCTGAGATACTATCAGGTACCAGAGAATCAGGAATTGAAAGAATGCATTTTTTGGTCATATACAGGGGCGGGGCCACTGGAGCACCAGCACCTGCTGAAACCTGATAGGCCCTTGGAATGCCTGCTCCCCTATCATTCACCAGTTCAAAACATAGAATTGGCTAATGATAAGGTCGGCACCTCTTTAAGAATCATGGCTTCTCTCATGCTTCCCACTTAAAAAACTGAAAAAGCAAAAACTTTAGTATAGTATAGTTTTCTTAGACCGTAACATTACATCATGCCTTCAACATCATTATCTGGCTATCACCAATTAAAATCTATATAGTTTTGAGATATTCCTGTATAGGGATGTGTATTGGCAAGAATCTGACGATAAGATACACATCACGATACAGAGTTACGGTTCAATATATATAGCGCCATTTGCGATATAGCGCCATTTGCAAATGGGTGGCGATCAGCGCTGCTTCCAGACTCATACACTCAGTCACCCATACTTTTTATTCTCCTTGCAAAGCTCTAAAAGTATATTTCATTTTTTCTTATATACTGTATATTTGAAAAGTAGACAGTTCAAGGTTTCAGTTTTTTTTTTTTTTATGTTTCCATGACAAAAACTCTTTTGGCAAGATTTCTGCTTGGTCCCACAGGCGGGACAGCCGACTCCAGAGGGTTAAATTAAGTCATTTTTAAATGTTCTTATTTATTTTTTTTATTTTAATGAATTAAAGAAAATTGTCGCTGTAACTTTCAACATGTTTTTACCATGAAAGCCAAAATGATTCCATACTTCAGCTTGGTATGTAGCACGAGCCGGTCTAACGCGCCCAGATGCAGCCATGGCTGCGAATGTTGCTAGTGACCAAACTTGATGCGTCGTTCTGAGGAGAGCCATCTAGTGGCCCGGAGGTTAAACACAACACAAAGCGAACCACTGTTAACTGCAAATACACATGAACTATTTTTTAAATATCGCAATACTCAAGTGTATCGATTTTTTCTTACCTCCCTATTCCTATACCAGTATTGCAAAATAGTATTCCTACCCACAGTGGGCCTCGGGAATTCTCAGGCATGCACGTATGCATTGTATAGTGTGTGGCCCTGCAATCATGCCAATAATGCCAAATGATGGAATACATTGCTGTTCACTTGATTAAGGGGATGAGTCATAGTAACAACAGAGACTCCCCCTGCACCAAATGCTCCATTTTTACTCTTTGTTATTCTTCATTTCCATGTTGAAAAGTATCATTTCTGGAGGTAAAGAAATGGGAGATTAGCACATATTTCCCAGATATGTTGTTTCTCTGCAGCAGACCCAAGAGGAATCCAGCTTTCGGTTCATTGTTTTGTACAAGTGTGTCAGGTCAGTGGCCAGTGATTAAATGTGACAGTGGTGATTGGAATGTGCAGGTTCAATCTGTGCCTTAGTTCTGGTTCAGGGCGCTCCGTTTAGGAATGGGAGCGTACAGTGGGCTCACAGCGAGCCCAGCTGGGCCAGGGACCAGGGATGCATCTCGGAGAACATCTGTGACCTTGATTACCAGGTTGAGACAGTGTGACCCGGCAGGTGACACTGTCATCTCATACCTCCAGGGATTGGGGGGTGAGTTCCCCCCTTCGTTATATGTGTGTGGTGTTTACGTGTTCTCCCTATGTTGCGTGGGTGTCTTCCAGGTACACTGGTTTTCTCTCCAGAGTCTGCAGACGAGCAGTTATGTAATCGGCTGTCTATAAATTACCCCAAGGCTAATGTGTTTACATGTATATGTAAAGCACTGTATTGAGGAGGAAGTTTAAAAATGAAATTGATTGTGTGTCTGAACCTGGGACAGCCTAGCATCCTGCACGGCCTGTTTCCCTTCCTTGTGCCCTTTTCTCGATGAATGTGCGCTTATTGGCTTGATTTCTCTGCCTTAGAGGGGTGTCCAAATGGCAACTGCAGGAGTCAAAAACTGTGAGATGTGAGAAGGTCGCTTTTATATGAGCACTGGAGAGGAGTAAGATGGCAGAAGGCATTTACCGTAACAAATGGGATGTCTCGCTGTAACTGTCATTTTCTGCCTTGTCCCTAACTGCCGATTATGTTATCTGGCTAGCTGACGCTTTGCTCTCATATAATGTTAAGACTCGGAAGGCTGCTGGCTTCATGTACGTCGAGATTGCTTTCATAGAAGCTCACCAGGGCGACCCTGAGTCTGTGATCACTGTTGTCATTCCAATCCATCATGTCAATGTTTGCCCTCAGTTTGCGTGGGTGTAATGGGGAAGGGCCGAGTTGAGGTTTTGAAGGGGCCATTGAGAACAACAGCTTTAGAGACGTTTGCAAGTCACCTTTGACCTGGACACAGCTACAATGCAATTCGCCTTTTGAAATCCATATGTCCCTTGCTGGCAAATTTTGAGGGCGAGAGCAGGACACACAGGTTATACCCCATGTCTGCTCTGGAGATAACACCTCCAGCACCTTCATAGCACCTCAAGGTGCCTGCTGTGCCGGGGTGGCGTATCTGACGTGTGCTGTGCCACCAAGGAGAAGAAGGTCATCTGCATGCATAGCAGCCTGGCGGTGACATTCATCCACACTTCATATCAAACGTCATGTCAGCCTTTACGACTCGATGAAGGAGGTCGCACAAAGTCACATGACCTAAATATGGCAATAAACTACTAAGAGTCTGCTGGATACGCTTTCTTTATCGTTTATGTTTTATACAGATTCTTCTCACCTCTGACTGCAGCCATACTGTATTTTTAACCCTGACCGCTGGGAATTTTATCTGAGAAACATCTGTAATAAGCGCCCTATTTTAGCACAGAAAAAGGAATCCAGTCTGAGGTTTGATTCCAATCTACGAGTCCGGTTACTTAATCAGCACGCGAGTGTTGAAACTTCATCCATTTACATATCAGACTTGGGCGGTTTCTAAATAAGCGTTTTACCCATGCGAGTAGTTTAACACTTGGTAGTAATTAAGAAGCTTAAGTTAAAATCTCTGTCAAGACGGGCAAGAATTTCCAGAACATGACTGAACTCCGAAGTCAGGCTAGCGTGGCATTGCACACGCAAAGTAAATGGGCAAAAAGTTTAGATTTGGGATCGAGCCACCCAAGCAGATCAATAACAAATAATTATACAGATTTTTTTTTGTGGTTAAACAAGCACCGCTTATGTTTTAAGAAGTTAATTTGCAGGCAGATGAGGCATAATCTTTTATAAGTCCTCTGTCGGTGTAAACAGCTGTTTGGTGTCTCATTGTTTGATAGGAGGAAAACCGGAACGTACCGGGAAGTGACAGACAAATCTACAGAAATATGTAAACAGATTTTCTCTGAAATAATTCAGGCAGCAGCTCCTCAATTATTTATGTGCGATGCATGAAACAATACATGATTTATAAATACCAGCCTGACGGAGCTAGCCCTCTGCTGGGTGATCCTGGTCCTCTCATGCTCTGTGATCCATGCTTCTGGAGCTGCGATTGCGGAGAGATCGTCAAGAGGTAGAGAGCGGCAGATTCGCAGCCACACACGAGACCAGACAGGGGGACAGGCTGGGAGGCCGGCCACACAAACGCGCTCGCACACGCACACACACACACACACACACGCACATGGCACGCCATATTGGAAAACAGCTGGCCTCTCCTTTCATTCACCCACCCTCCCTCCCCTTGAAGTCGCACATCGGCTGGCTGCCATGCCATCATGTCGCGTGATTAAGTCATTTGTTGATTTATTAACATGCTTTCCAAGCAGACACCTTTACCCAGGGCAACTTGCTCAGCTTGAATTCTTTGCAGAACATCTTTCGCCAGAGTGGTTAAGGGCACCCTATCACTGCTCAAACATCCCAGGTTAAGGTCTCAGGAGGGGCCCACGACATCCTCTGGCTGGCTTCCCCTGAAACCCCTGCTGCACCACTCCAGTCAGTCCCCCATCCCCATGCACGATGACGCCACGACTGTGCTGAAACAAGCAAAGGCGCAGAAGTGAGACGGTCAGGCCAGCACAGGTATAAATCAGTTCACGACCCAGCAAGGCGTCAAACATTAGGCTGTCTCACTTTAGACTGCAGAGGGGGTTTGGGGGATCCCATTTTAATCCTGCCTTCGTTTATCACTTTCCAAGTCGCAACTCGCACAAAAACGTAACGAAAACGTCACTTCCCGTCGGAAACACGCCCCTTTTGCGAGTTTGAAGTCGAACAGAATTTTTTTGTCCAAGTTGCCCGTGTGACGTAATTTCAAGATGGCAGCTTACACAGTCAATACGTGTTTCACTATGTTTCTTTATTTTTATAAACATTTCAAAATGTTTATTTTATGAAATGTATTACTAGTTATGAATGTAATCTCACGCAGTCTTTCCATTAACTTTTGTGCCCAGATCTGGACAATAACAGCGTGTTCGAGGAGGCAGCCATATTTGTTCCAAGTTGTGTAGCTCGACCGGGAAACGCTCAGTTGTGACGTGTCGCACCTTGGAATTTGCAACTTCGTTGGGATAAACGAACGCAGCAGAAGGCCAGAAAGCATTACTGACGTGGTAAGAGACCCACATATACAAAGCATAACATGTAGGGACAGAAATACCAGCTGCTTTGTACAAAAGGTAGCCTCACTGCTCTTTGTCAGCCCGGAGTTCTCATTTACAAGATGTGCTGCTCCAGACAGGATGGGGTAATTACTGGCTAAAGAAGAGTGTTAGCATGAGGGCCACGATAAGGGGCCCGTAAAGATACCTGTCTGTAGCAGCCGTGTAATGGGAAGGAGATGGTGAGGGCTCACCCTAAAACGGGGACGGGTTTACTATGGTAGAGGGTCATTATAGTGTTGGACAATTTTGGATTGGGGGAGGTGGGGGGAGATATAAATTATTAACAATGTATCGATGAATAATCAAAATTACCTACAAATAATTTAATTCAAACCAATAAAACGTTATTATATTCATATTATATATTTATTATACTTTATTCTATTTTTTAAAAATATATAATTTTTACATGACAAAAAGTGCTGGTTATTCACTGGAATCTCCCAGTCCACTGTATCTTGAGTAATGTTACGTCATCGGCGGCATCGGCGGCATCAGCCAGATGATTTTACTACCCAGTCTGTATAATGGATGAAATCAGTATACAGTAATGGAAGTAGGCATAGCATATCACCAAAACGGGAAGAAAACTGGAGTCTCAAAGTTTTATTTGTCAGATACACAGTTACACTCAGTACAATGCGCAGTGAAATGCTTCGTTGTCTAGCTCCAAGACTGTCTACAGGGGACATACATTAAGAAACAGAAGGATAAAGAGTCAAGTCATATGACATAAACATTAAAATAACAATAAACATCAAAAAATAATGATACGTATCTATAATATGCAATTGGTAGTAGAGTAGCAGGCAGTGCAAAGAGTCTAAGAATAAGTATGTACACCAGGAAGCCGTACATGTGTAAGTTGAGTAGGTTGGTGAAACGTTGGACGTGCAGGTCCTAGACACTGTACTCATGCAAATGAAAACCGTCTGTTCCGTTCCTGTGCTCAGCTATGGGATCCTGCTGGAGACGCTCTGAGAAGCGACTCCATAATGATGCGTCAGGGCCCAGCGATGGCTGATATCTGCTAATTATCTTCCCGTGGACTGGCGCACAGATGCTTCCACACCTGAGCGCGCTAATGGAGATGGAGAGAAGGCGCGTGGTTTACAGCGGCCCGGTCGGGAAACGCCGGGTCTGCCACTGCTTGGCGTGCCGTTTTTGGAAGGAGGCATGAGCAGCTTAGTACTAACGGGCCGGTCCGATGAGAGAGCGGCCGCAGAGAAAGGTGTGAGACCTTCTGTGGAGATCCGAGACCCACTACATTTGTCTGTGTGCCGTCATTATAAATTGACTTAATTCTTGTTATCTGACTGTATGGTGAGTAAACTGCTTGATAAATTTTACATCTTCTAACCGCGTATCCTGATAAGGGCCACAATAGGCACCTGGAGCGTCTACCACACAGTTTTTATATGCAATCTGACATAAATAAATAATGAAAACAACCCACACACATATATATTTCATGAAGCACAAGGAATAAAAATGCTAGTTGCGATGGTAAGAATTGCTTATTATGAGTAACATTTCTTTGCACCTAGAAAAATCACAGATCATTTCCTTAGAATTTAAAAACAAAAAGGGGGCTTTTGAATCATGTTTTCTCTTCACATGAAACAAAGAAGGCCTGAAAATTCATAGCCATATTTATTCTTTCTAGAAGAAACATTTCACCGCACCTGGCAAGCAATATCAGTCATGGATGCGTGGTGCTTTTGGAGTTGATGTTTGTGCATGTGTGCATGTATCTGTGAGCCAAATTCATGCTACTCCTGCTCTGATGCCATTTCCAACGGCAGTCATTATGCCCCAGGACCAATAAGGAGATATCAAGACATCTGAAAGCTAAAAAAAATATTGTTTTCTATATCGTCGAAAGACAGGAAAAGAGATCACTGTTCCTGCCACTCAGCAACAAAAGCTATTTTCAGGCCTGTAACAAAGCAGGAGAAAAACAAAAAAATTTTTAATGAAAGGTTAAACGCCGGAGGACATCGAACAGAGGAAAGCATGAGGCTACCTTGAAGTGCACACAGCTGAATTTATCACACGCGCTGCTCCGAGATGTAGACAACACGGACACAGACGGGAACACGTCCAGGGTCAAGTGGAGATGTGAGGACGGCCGTGTCAAGTTCTGTTACAATGTGTTTTAAATAAAAAAAAGAGGCTCAACTCGACCCAGTTATGGCTGTAGAGCGGGTCGATGATTACGTTCACCGGCGCATTCGGGCCGCGTTCGCAAGTGAGACAGCACTTTGGTCAGAGCCGAGGAAGCGGGCACATCCACGTTAAAGTGAATTACGGCGGATGGGAAATGCAGATGCTATTTAACCTCTGAGTTATAGAGCCATACTCTGTGAACCAGCGTAGAGCACTTATATGTCGGCGAATGCCAGAATGAAACAGACGGGAGCGCGTGATTTCGATTAGAGTGACTGATAGAGTAAGAGAAGGCCATCCAGTTGGAATTCATGTTTATGCATTTATTCAAATTATCATTATTATGCTTTTTTTTCTTTCCAGAGAGGTTATTTATTTATTTTTCAGCCCCTTCTAGTCATAAAAGATTACGATCGCGTTGCAAATGGGCCAGGGATGCTAAATGGTGCTCTGGCATGGTTCTTGATGAAAGGCCACTTTGATGATCTAGATTCTTACCGAGTGGTGACATCACCGTCATGTAAGCACTCACCAGGGGTAGTCACGCTGACATTTACAGTGAAAAGGTCTGTCTCCATCTCTGCCATCAATAGCTCTTCATTATCCTTTGATGATTATTGGTTAAAATCACCTAAACCATATTGATTCATTGACTAAGATTTACTACCTTCTTAGCTAGAGTCCTGGATTTTGCCTTCCAAACACAAATGCTGACTCAGATATTCCTTAATCGACACCCTACCAGTTGATGCCAGGAGTTCAGTCTTATATTTTCTGTTTTTTTCTTCCCTGGACAGGGGCGCTGTAAGGGGAGGGTTGGACGAGTCCAGGGGCCCTTAAAAATTTGGATCATAATGTAATTAGTGTGAGTCTCTAGCTGCACGCCTGCCCACGAATGCTGAATGTTGTGGCATGAGAATTTTCGCTGTATTTTTATACCAGTTCCTGTGTTCTGTCTGCGGTAAGGGTGGTGTCACATGACTTACGGCCAGCATGTGAGCATCCAAATATGTACAGGAGAAAGGCTTAAAACACCACGCTGTACCTTCTCAGACGGCTGATACCATTGGTGTGTCAACAATGCAATACAATTTCGAAGGACTTGCGTCTCGTTTTCATGCTCCCAATTCTTAAGAAAATTAGTTAATGAGAGGTTTGATTTTGTGGTCAATGTCCCAGTGAAATGGCATTTGTGGTATGGCCCCAGACCTTCGTATGAGTTGGGGCAGTGAATCTCCAAGCTGGAGCCTGATCGGTCAGCGTGCAGAAATGTGATGTGTACTTTATGGGGTGGGGTAGGTTTATATCAGTCTTGGACCTGGGCCTATCGTACAATACTGCCCCCCCCCCATAAGAATGACTATAAATCATTGCAATACAACATTCTAGATCCGCATTGCTAAAAATCACTCCAGGGCCCCATAGCCCTTGAGTAGCAGTCCAGTATTAATCTATTACAATTCCCGATTCTCCCTCCCTGTATGAAGCCATCGTGTGCTGTCGGTGTGCTTACACTCCTGTTCACGTATCACCATCGTGTCTTTCGACTGCATCCTGATTTTCAATTTTTTTTCCAGCCTGACACCCTTCTTGAAAGTATAAATCGCCGCCCAGAAAGTTAATTCCGTCTCCTCCGAAGCTGGAATGGTTTCACCCACAGCCCTTATGAAATATTGTTGCACCTTCACAATAAGAGCCACCCTCAGCAGGCTAATGAAATATTTATCAGGCATTTGGGGATTGAGGCTATTTAAATTGTCATTGGCTGAAGAGGAGTCGGGGTGGGCACATGGGTGCCCAGCCAATCAGCATCCCCCTGTCTAATGATGATGGTTTAACGCACACTGTGCATGTGTGTGGCATGTGTTTGTGTGGACAGTGTGCACAAACAAATGGGGCTTAGGGCAGAGCATGTCACCTCAGCACAGCCCCCCCCCCCCCCCCCCCCCCCCCCCCCCCACCCACCCCCACCCCCCCCCGCCCCCCACACCACCCCGCCAA
>JAODKM010000039.1:9711758-9734036 GCA_026780845.1 Petrocephalus sullivani
CAGGTGCCGCGGCGGGTGCGGGGGCTGGGGGGGGGGGGGGGGGGGGGGGGGGCTGGGGGCATGGGTGTTCTGGAGAATCAGAACAATTTATCAGTGCAATATGGGTGTAAAAAAAAAAACAAAAAAAAAACAAACAAAACAATTGAAAGCTAATTCTGTAAATGATAAGATGACAAAATGACACTTTTCGAATTATTTTTTTTTAGTTGGTAATGAAAATTCTAAATATTTAAATATAATTAATTTGCTCTTCTTTGAACAGTTCCCTCAGCTAAATTTTTCGATTAATTAATGTAGGTGTTTCCCCAGAGCATGGGAGGTAATTTTTCAAAGTGTAAAGTAACCAGCACTGAAGAAGAGGGACTGAACGGCAGAGCAGATTAAAGTTTAGCTGGACGGAAAGTCCTTTTCCCGTGGTGCCCAAAATGGCTTGTAGTTGGTGAAGACAATAACACGATTGTGAGTGTTGGATTATATGGAGTGAGCAGCCCAGCACTTAACCACTCACTTGACAGCATTTTCTTACTGACATGTTGATGTATTACTGACACAATTGCTTTTTATATCATGCTCTGTCAACACACAACAACCCCTTAAATGTCTTACCAAAGACAAGTACATGTCTTCTTTCCCATGTTTTTTTATGCTTCTTTTGGCATATGTCAGTGCTGGAATGCAATTAGACACAGGCATAACAGAAGACACCTCATTAGGGGCATATTTAAATGTTGACTTCTTTGGGTCCTCTTGGATCTGCTGAGAATGTAGGCCTTGCTGGTGCATCTCACTCTTAATAATCCAACAAGTTTTCTATTCATCTGCACTGTATCTACAAGCTGAGGAGTCTGCACCCATCTGATGCTGAACCACCCAGATCCTTCACCATTGGAGCCATCAGGGGCTTTGGGACTCAGCGACTGCGCTAGGGTTGTTCGGTGACCCCTGTTGACCCGTGTGTAAACTGCACCGGGTCCAGGTCCTCCCCTACACCTCGAAAGACACTCTGGAGTGAGCCCTCCCCACCTGCTCCTCCTCCTGGATTCGTTCATTCTGCCAGCTCCGTCCCCCGACTACCCATTCACCCCACTGCACACAGCAGCCCCACCCCCATGCCTGCGAAGAGGCAGGCCGGCCGTCGACGCCGTCACATTACGGATGGGATCCACCCTCTTTGGAACACAGCTCCCCGGCTCAGGGGAAAGAGGGGGCCTAACTGAGGCAGCAAAGGAACGCTGCCACACATCTAATGGAACTTGTTCGCCTTGTTAATCTTGTAAATAGCAAATAAAAAAGGGATGTTACTTCTTCAGAAACACAATCATGTGCCCGCGAAGAGGAGCCTTATCTCAAACCCAGGTGAGCCAGAACAGAATCGTCTGAAGGATGTATAATGTTTATAGCGAATGGATTTCGGAGGGGCTTTGGGAAGCCGGTGATTGGCAATACAGGCTTGCTGTAATGGAGAATTCCTCATCTCATTTTTCTATTCCATGTTTCATAAGAGTCTAATAAACCCAGCTCACAATGTATGGCTGGGTTTGCATTCTGAAGGGGTGCCCAAACTTTTTTGGTCAAATTCTCCCTCACACACACACCTCTAGCCATGCATTAATAGAAAAAGAAGGTGAATTTTCCTTTGAATATTTGTTTAAAATATGATACTGGAGCTACCATTGGCCACATTTTTTAAACGTGTTTTAAATTGAGTATTTGGTTCTTTGTTCTGTCTTCGGCAGCGAGTGTTGAGTGTTTCAGAAAGATAATGATAAAACTTATCATTGCATTGTCCTCACAGTGTCTGTGTATCCTTATAGCCATCTTCAAGGCATGATATGACCGAATATATAACTATAAATGTTTTTATACACGCTAAGAGAGGGAGATTTACTGAAATAATATTTGATAGGTGGGTGAAAGAGTGCCGAGTGGAGACATTAATGTCTCCCAGATCTTTGCAGAAGGTGTGAGTAAATATGAAGTCCATCTTGGTTTTGATAATTGGCCTCCTCCTTATTTTGTAAAGCAAATTTCATATTAATGAATCACATTAATAAATAATGTCGTTATTTCCGATGACCTGCCCCTTCATCTTTCTTCCGGCCTCTGTCTGCGATTGCTCTCCGCCGCGATTCTCCATCGCCCGCAGGTGCCTTCCCCTCCCGCTCAGAGGCTCCATCATCATTTATCTTCCCAGCATGCACTGCACGTGTGTGTCCAGCTTCCCAGTGTGCACCACACGCCCACGTCCTTCTTCTCCCTGTGTGCATTCCACTCACATTCAGCCTTTTTGCACAAATCGCATGTGTTCGCACATCTTCCCAGCATGCAGTGCGAATCGGCTGTCCAAATGTGCCCCTGATAGTGTAAGTAAAGCTCTTCATAGGTTTTGTCTTAATTTGTATATCAATGGAACCCCACAAGGGCCCATCCATCAAACTGAGCTGTCCATCAACATGCCTGCATTGTTAAAAAATAAAAAAAAAGAACCAGCACATCATTTTCCCCACTGAATGTTCAATCACTTTTCTTGACCTTTTAATTGTTGGCCAATTATTTCCAATTTTGTACTAAGGAAATGGCAGAGAGAGAAGAGGAAGAAATTACATTTATATTCCTGTCAAATTGAAAATATTCAATATTCATGATGTGCTTTAGGATAATTGCAGAAAGTAATGGTACATAATGAAATATTCTCATGCTCACCAATGCTTAACTAACTTTTAGTAACTCTTTACATAACCTTTACTGCTGTACGAGGTACAGTGTTCAGTTTCTGTGCTGTTTTGCCCCTTTGAAATAATGAATGGTAGTTCAAACAAAGTAACAAGTTAAGAACATAGTACAAAGGTATTATATCCTAATATAATGTACAACATAATATAATTATTTATTTTGGTTTTATGTAATTGCAAAATAGCTTAATTACAGCATCTCTTTTTTCCTATTTCATTATCCTTTTTTTAACGCAAATTGAACCCAACATTAACTAGTGAAGTAATTTCACCAATGCAATTACACATTACACTATAATCACATTGTACTTCCCCAATGACTGTGTTCAAATGAAAGCTCCTGTTTAAATATCTTTTATGAAACCAGTTCTGCATTGTTCCTGCCATTTATACCTTAACTCGTTAATGTGTTTGCCATTTCTGAAAGGATCTGGTATTAAAAGATCAGTGAAGAAGGATCAGTGAAGAATCATCCCAGCAATTAACCACCAAAAGATGAGCCTTACATTTTATTACTCATAAAGGGTCCTTGAGAACACATGACTTCCTGTTTCAGTTCCTGTACTTCCTGTGCTTGAATTTATTCATTCTATTCCTGTAAAATGGCCAGCTTGTTCATTCTCATTCTTTGCACATCGAGTCTTTCCCAGGCAAGCTGTTCCTGAATGTCCAAAACAGGCATTCGAAATGGGAGTGGGGGTGAAAGACCCTTTTCTATGCTGACCCAGCCTTCGTCTGTGTAACGACAGGATTTTTGCAGTTATAATGTTTTTTTCCTCCCCGTAGACTTACTTAAGATGTGCGGGCGGGCTGCATTAGCCGCAGCGGGGCCAACGATTCCCCCCGTCGTGTTCAGTGCTATGACGCGCATGCGTGCCTGCCTGCGTGTCAGCTGGTGCGCGATACGGTCGCGGCTGTTCTAGGTTGTATGAGGCAGCATCAGGGATTTGTGAGAGGGTGCTCAGGCCAGAGTCCCAAATAGACAGCAGCTCCTTGACACCCATGAATGATGCGCAGTGTCCCGGAAATCGTTCTACTATTCCAAAATGGTAAAAGTAACCGGTAAGAAGTTTCACCGCTGCAACCCCGTCCCACCTGGTCGGCAAATTTTACCATCACTATCTAGCCTCAGGTGGCTCATGCAACTGCCAACGCCCCAGCACCCCGCCGCCAGCTAGCCAGGATGGAGCAAGGGTGCTGTTTTTAATACCGTCATACCATCCTGACATTCTACTGTGGTATACAGTATTTTGTCAGTATTGTAAAATGTTATGCTATTTCGGCATTTCCCATAGAAATTTCCTGGGAGTGGGGTGTGGTACAGTACTGTAACACCGTCCAAGCATAGCCACCCCCCCATACTCCCATTTACCCCTCACCCACCTCCCTGAAATTAATTAGCCTAAAGTGGGATGTCTGACACGCACATATGAATTTATGAAAACACACAGATACCTGGCTGAGGGAAGAGGATAGTCCCATTCATGTAGCTATTATTATTATTATTATTATTATTATTATTATTATTATTATTATTATTATCATTTTGTATTGTCGAGCTTGCAGTGGTGGCCTAATACAGGTTGGTTACTCCTCTTCCTCTAAGGAAGGATGCTCTTTTCTAGCTGCTAAGAGAAAGAGCGGACGGGGTGAATGCCAGCCTGGGTTCCGAGTCCCACTCTCTTACACAGACTTCAAGCGGAACGGACAAACTCAATTACGCTTGACTCCTGGGCCGTTAAATTAGTGTTTGTCATTCGCTACCTGACATTGCGTCTCTGGTGTAGCTTTAGCTGGGGGCGGGGTGCGGGGGGGCAGCTGAGGGCTGTCGACGCTGATAACTCGGATTGTGTAAACTGACAGTACAACAGTCAAAAACTATTTTCTGCCTGAGCTTTCCGGGATGTTAGAACTCTTAGTTTGTTTCTGTCAGAGACTTTTTTACCTAGTACCATGGGTGGATTATATTATTTATCTTCACGTCTAGTGCTGGTGTGATTTCTTACAGACTGACTGATAGAAATGTCATTAGGCACATCAATACATACTTTCTTTATGTAGACCTACAGATATATTCTGTATAATGATTCACTGTGCCATGTTAAAGATCTTGGGCATACATAGATTCTCCATAAAAACCTCAAGGAGGACCGTAGCCTTCACTCAGTTATCAGGAGTGATGGTCATAAATCATTTGTTATTGCAGCAGTGTCTGAAACAGAAATCATGTGTGTTCTGAGGTTCTGCAGCACTCAAGATCATTTCCATCTAAGGAGACTAATGAGATCAGCTTGCCACATGCATTTGTGGCTGGTTACTCAGTCATGACACTTTCTAACCATCGTGATGAAGCAAGACTTTAAATTTGTCTTCTACTGATGATCTGAACCCATTATACATTATTTTATACATTTTATGATGACTAAATGGCACACATTGTGTGTATATGGAAAGTCCATAAATATAATAATATTAATAATAATAATTAGTTTATTTAACATTAGCTGTACCATAGAAGTGTGTTCACACCTCCATACGAGACAGTTTGATTCGTGATGTAGTGGCTTACGCCGTAGGTGTCCTCAGCTTGGGATTAACTGAAAAAAGAACCCTGCCAATTCATTTCACGTCATTATTCTGCGCATTGTACCATTGTCCTTAATGCTTGGAGCCCAGATCATCTGGAAGAGAGGAGGAGATTGGCGGCTTGTCGTGTCAGGTCAAAGAGCATGCTGTGGTGTGCATTCACTCAAGGCTGGATTTCCTTTGGGCCTGTGACGGGCTTCCTTGGACTCTGCGATTTCAGTCCACAGGACCTCTGCTTAGGTTCATTTATTTTTTTAACATTCATTCCCATTTGTGTATTTTCAGATGGATGCTGCCAAAAACGTCAGTCTGGAGGATTTATTTATTAATTCCCATATCCTGGTTATTGATATTTGGGGATCTTTGTGTCCGTATCAGATATAACATCGTAACATCTGCTGACCTTTATCGTGCAGCAAGATTAAGAAATTTTTAATCAGTTTCTTATACTGAATTCTTCATCTGAAATAAAAAAAAAAAATGGCCTGTATTTTACTTTATTTTGTCCCCGACAAATTTATTTTGATATATAATAAGCGCAAGATTTACTGGTCAAGATGAAAGAAAAGCGTGAATAAGTAAACAGTATCGTTAACACTGTCGTTGCTTGTGATGGTAATCGGCGCTGGGTGACGGAAAACCCGAGACCTGCCTGATTCACCTGCTTCTCAATGACCGTGTCTTTGTTGTTGTTGTTGTTTTTTTTCCATTTTAGGCAAATGCGTGGTAAAACTGTAAATACATTGCAAAGCGTTTTGTTAATTTTTTTTAACTTATTTTTTTTTTCTTTTATCCTGAAAGTGGTTTTACGGCAACCTGGTCTGACGCAAAACTCAGCTCTTCTCGAATTATATTATTGTCAGAAATGTTTTGTAAAGTTTTGATGATGAAATTAAAAAAAGACAGAAATTTAAAGAATCTCATTCAAAGTCTGACATTTTTTTGTTATGTTCTGCATCCTCACAAATAAATTTATTTACATTTAGAAATGTGCTTTAAATGAATACATCGCCACCACAATTGTAAATCTCCTGCAGGCTAAAAACATTCAATTCACATATTGAGTCATTTCATAAAATCATTGAATTATTAACTTTAGGCACACTGTTAAATTAAAACATTCTTTCTATTATTAAAATTGTCTGTCATTGTGCAAGTGAATTTTTTTTTTCACACATCCAATAATACAAACAAACTCGCATTTCTCCTGTGGGGGGGAAAAACAGTTTTTTCTTGGACATCAATTATTCAACTTGTTCCAATCAGATATAATTTATCAAACACAGTTTTCACAATTTAATTTAAGTTCTGACACTCTGGGTGACTGAATGTTATGAGAGAAGCCGACATCTGATTTGTTTAAAAAGTTGGATCGCTTGCGGGGCTAACGGAAAGGCCAACAAGGTTAATTGATGGTGAAGTTTGTAATAAAGCAAACCTGCGTCACTGATATAAAAACTAGTGTGGCTCATGAACATCCGTGACAATTTATACTGTATATCTATTCATATATGGTGAATGAATCCCTTGCTTACAGCTTTGCGTCACCTTTCTGATGAAGCGCACAAAGGATAGAATCCCTTGTCGAATTTGTCTCTGGATTTCAGCAAGGAAGCATTAATTTAACACTATAAATATAAATGTGAGTGACCCTCATTAGTACCTGGAACAGTTTCTAACACATCAGACTGAGCCGCGTCTAAGATGAGGTTGAGTGTGTCTCAGTGGAAGCTCCTTCCATATCATCCTACCAATGACAGATTGTTTCTTCAATATTTTTAATATTTGTTTTTGAATCTGTCCATAACCAGCTCTCATCTTTCTGCGTACATCTGTGGCCAGATCAAAGTCTCAGACACGCCTGTCTTTTAGATCAGAGAATAGATCAGCTGCATACTGTAGATGAGCTAGTTAAACCACCCTGGTCAACACCGTCTCCCCAGAGCAGATTTCTTCTGTTACTGGGAATACCCCCATAAAACATCCATAACAAAAAGCGGGCCTTTCTCTGTCACACCAAAATGGAAATATTACAGCTTGGTATGACCACAGCCTTCATTTTTGTGCCCTATACTTAAACAATGGACTTCAATATGGCAACAGATTCAAGGTAGGTCCCTGTGAACGGCACAGGACAGTGATTAAGTGCAGGTTGTGTGACCCAACTGTATCCCAAGGGCTCTCCAGCCCATCTATCTGATTGGTGAGGGAGGTGGGAGGGGCGGGCTCACTGTCAGCCCCACCTCCAATCAATTAGCTCCCCGCGACATGAAAGGTCAGGCAATATGTCGGCCCCCAAATGTCTTTATTTCAAAGACCCATTCTAACACGAGGAGACGGGTCCAGCATGGGACCCCGCAGGCTCTCTTTTCAGGTCGATAAAAGACACGGCTTGGATTATGGGCCGTCGTTTTCTCGTCACATTGGGCCCACTGGGGGTTTGATGTTCTCCTGTTTCACCCCGGTAAACGCTCTCATTATCGGCTTCGACACACAAGGAGGTAAATAACGAATAGCGGAATTTATGAAGAAGCCAGCTGTGAAAATGATAATTAGCCGCGGATGGAGAGAAAGCGAGGCGATTACACATCTTTTCGCACTGCCCCTCTGTGACAAAAATGGACATAATTTCATTCTTTTTCACTTTGTTGCTGTTTTTCACAGCAGTAGTATTTTTACTTTGTAATAACAGTATCTAGGGCCTGTCCACTGGGAAACTGCTGTAAGAGGAAGATAAGTGTTGTACAGGTAGAGAGGTCAAGACTAACTGCATTTATTTTTGTTACTTTATTTTGTGCTTCATGTTTTTTTTTTTTCATTCCTTGAGCCAAACCAAAAGTTTTATGCCCTGAAACTGTTGACATTTTTGTCAAAGTTCCCCAGCTCAAATGAATCTTAGATTTACTTATTTATTTAGCAGACATTTTTATCCAAAGTGATGTACATTAGAGAGACCAGTGTCCGACAGGCCCTAAAAAAATTCTACTAAGAGCCTTGTTCCACTATTTTGGCCACAGGATTTGAAAATATTAATCGCCACCACATATCACCTTGAGCCACCCACAGTTTTACCCAGTCGTTAAACGCACATTATTATATTGTTATTATTATTATTGCAGACCATCTGTACCTGTTTGTTCAGTTCACGGTCACTATAGGCCTATCCCATGACAGGCAAGGTCAGGATACTGTGAAGGAGAGGCCCCTTTTATCACAGGGTCCATCCACAGACATAATGAGCTATTCTGAAAAATCAGTTCACCTTTTGAACAGCAGGAAAACACTGGCCAACTCACAGGAAACCCACACAAACACAGGTTGAATTCGCAGGCTGGACTTACGCAAAGCCAAAGGCCAGAATCAAAGCCTTAGCCAGCAACCACCCTGGTTAAGTGAATCAATTATTGTGGTTACATCAAAGCATCTTAAAAAATAGAAGACATTACTTTTTGACTATTCTATATTATTTTGTGTTATATTTAGGTAGCAAATGCTTTTATACCAAGTGACGGACACTTGAGAAAGTGGGGTCTGCCTCTCCCTGAAGCTATTGGGGGTTAAGGGTCACACAGTCACCCCCTCCCCACCATTTCTAGATGCATTTCTTGAACTCTTACACCCAGGTCCCCCGCAGAAAATAAGGCTGCTCACCCAACATCTCAAGGCTGGGCTTACCAGTAACACTGCAATAATGATTAAGGACATGCTCTCTTTACACATATTTTAATGGCTCCAAATGGGTCCCCCAGAGGTCATACTATCATTCTTTTAAATCCAATGAAACCGGAAGTGCAAGAAAAATAAAAGAGGCATCAGTATTACAGAACATATCATGACGTCTTTGTAGGGATTAAAAGCACTTTTAGATTGTCGCGTAATAGGTTAGCGAAAAGACTGCCAACATGCGGAAAATCAAAAAGCTTGTTTCTCATTGTCTGATATATATTTTAGTTCTGCTCAACTGAAGCAGAAGGAGACAAAAATCAAAGACAGTTTTTCTCTTAAGAGTAAAATGAGGAAATTCTCCATGAAGAGACCAAAGCCAGAGACAGACAAGTAGACCGTTAAGGAAAGTATTCCCTTTGTCTTCGGAACTGTTCAGATTTATTCCCCATGAACTTCTAAGGAATCGGACCTCACATCTTTAATATATCGTAAATGTGCCATAGAAAATCAACAGTGGGAGCATGAGAATAAGATATGTCCCTCATTTCATTTCAGTAACCTGTATACCTAGAATGATTTGGGCTCTTCTAAAGGTCTATTCAAGGTTGGTGCTCGAATAGAACACAACATCGACATCGCATAATACAACATAGGTCTGTCCTTCGCTGTACCCAGTCAAAAAGCCACTTTATTATGTGCGAGCCTATTGTAATTCTGATCAAGGCTAATGCTGAGCACACCTTCAGTGACCTCAGCAAGACCATGCCGGCCCTTCATTGTTTGTGGGACTTTTTTGTTTGGAGTATGGTGGCACTGAATTGCAATACATAAAAACAAAAATGGAAAAACGCAAGAAAACAAAACTGAGCAGTCCTGAGGTGCAAAACACACAAAAGGAACATACAGCAAAATAAAAACAAAAATGCACAAAAACAAAACTGAGCGGTCCTGAGGTGCAAAACGGAAACGCACAAAAACAAAATACACGAAAACAAAACTAAGTGGTCCTGTGGTGCAAAACGGAAATGCACAAAAAAAATACACAAAAACAAAACTGAGCGGTCCTGAGGTTCAAAACGGAAATGCACAAAAACAAAAAGAAAGCACATAAAAAACAAAATCGAGAGGTCCTGAGGTGCAAAATGGTAACACACAAAAAGAAAATTCAGAAAAACAAAACAGAGCTGACCTGAAGTGCAAATCCAGCCAGTAAATTACGGAAATATGTCATTGGCAACTCAATATTTGGTATCTCCATAGTTTGTGGAAGACTTGAGAATATTTCTTTAATGTTCATATTTAGTTGCATATAACTGACTTTTTCTTATGGGTATGCTTAATTACATTAATGTATTTTCAGTTGGAAACAATGGTATATTTAGATCCATAACAACATATTTGCTTAAACAGGATGATTTTCATAATATTAAAATCATATGTATATATAAAAATGTCTGGGATTTGCTTTATCGATGTGCATTCAATTGTAGACTTGTATCACGTAATCTAAATTTACAGGAAGAAACTGTAAAACTGAAGAAAAGTATCTATTAATGCTGTAATGTAGGAGAGGTATATAAGGATGTGTCTTTGTGGTTACACTTCTGTATTGTATTGTCACTCTGAAGTGTGGGACATTGTGATATTACAATAATAAAGAAATATTCTTAATGTCACGCTTTGGGCGGGAGGAACGACCCATGGTTGCAGGCTGCGGGTTTTAGCCCTTCCAAAGGGCGTTTATTGGCATACAGACAAAGGAATACGGGAGAAAGCGCGAGAGCAAGCGAACACGGCATTGATAATACCAGACAAGGAGCACGGGACACAGGCTCACTGAAATAGGACAGCACATTAAGGGTCAAATAAGGGGAAACAAGCGGAGCAATCACACGAGGCAAACACAACGAGGGTCAGGTACGGCGAATCAAGCCCCGCCTGAGGGCAAAACAGGGGAAGAAACACGAAAGGCGGGGCTGAGCCAGGTAATCTAATTAACTTAAATATATCGATCAAACCATAATAAAACAATGGTTATACCATCTATGTGAAAGTGAACGACATTTTATTGAAGAATAAAAAAAATAGGAGTTGCTGATGACGTACTTCCGTAATTTACTGGCTGGTTTTGCACTTCAGGAGCGCTTGGTTTTGTTTTTCTGCATTTTCTTTTTGTTTCATTTGCGTTTTGCACCTCAGGACCACTCAGTTTTGTTTTTCTGTGTTTTATGTTTTTGTTTTTATGTTTTGCACTTCACTTCAGTTCAGGGTCTTGTGGGGTCTGGAGCCTATCTACGACTACAGGAACAAAGTAGGACACTAACCCAGGACAGGGTGCCACAGCATATGAACTGTAACAGCGAAATTGTTTTATGAATTTGCAAAAGCAAGGGTTTGGGGCTGTTTGGTGCCATCTCTGTCACCACCCAACTCTGAGTAATCCCACACAATAAGTACCATAGCTCTGTTCTACTCGGCATAGGTGGTCTTTGTAAGACTTCCTCCTAAGACTGCAAACAGAACCATGTAACTCAGGAATGCAGGAACAGAGACTTTACTTAAGTGGATGAGTTCAACAGATGCATATTTATATGGTCTTATTCACCTTTAAATATTGTTTATGTCTATCCCTGTGTGTTTCTATATTAATTGTTCCTATGTATACATATTGTATATGCTGTAACAGCAGGCTGATGTGATTCTTAATGGTATTTCGCTGCTCTGTGTGAAGTGACAATGAAGATTCGTATCTATTGTACCTTACCCTATCTTATCTTAAAAAATAAGCCTGAGGGTTCTGGGGACAAACATAAAACTCCAGTCATTTCAGGAATTTTGAGTCATTCTGCGCTGCAGATGGGGTAAATGCGTTAATATATTTAATCAGATTAATCACGACGCTGGATTAATCCGCGTTAACGCGTCAATTTTGACAGCCCTAGTTTATTTATAATGGTGTCTCACATCTTATGAGATCAGATCATTGTAGGAGCCAGGAACCTGGATATTACCGAAGGGTCGGTGAATGAATGTGCTCATCTAGCACCCTGCTGTCTTTCCCACTGTAGCCAGTCTTTGAACCAACTGGACACAGGTCTTCCTGAGCCCTTACAGACTCTGTGGCATCATAACTGCCCCAGCTGCCTGACACCTGGCCCACCTCCCCCACGCCCCCGCAGAGACAGTGTCATCCATCACACAGTTGGGTGTGCTACATTGCAGCGTGAGGCCCGGCTCTGCTGTGTGGGCCTTACGTATCACGTTGGGCAATGCTGCTATGCACAACACTGCACCTTGCGGAGGCCTGCACACACAGCACATTCATCAGGGTCGTGATCAGGCAGATGATGGGTCTTTTTGTATTAGAATGTCTTTGTGTGTGTGTGTGTGTGTGTGTGTGTGTGTGTGTCTTTCCTTGTCTGTGCATGGACTCCACGCTGGTATCTCATCCAGGGTATCTCCTGCATCATCTTCTGTGCTTCCTAAGATAGGCTCTTAGCTCACCCTAACCTTGTATTGTATGGATGGATGGATTGATGGTTAGCAGGATTAAACATTGGTCGGGACTACAAACACCTAAATTCAATCCCAGAGAACCCCACAGACAAGGTACGTGATGACAGCCTACCTTTGCGGACAGGAGATGATTGAAGCACTTTACGAGAATGGCGAGGAAACAAAAAATAGACAGATGAAAATAACTGCACTGCACGATCTCAGACAATCTGCTTTAAGTGTACATGAAATAGGCCATTTCTAATATGAAAAACCTCAGTAATCGCTTCTAGGAATTTATCACAATTAAACGGAACGATGACTATTTCCAGCCCCAACAGAGTCCTGATGAAGGAACAATAAAGCAACGGAAATGCTAATGAAGCAGTGTGAAGGTCTGCGTGATGCGCACCCCGTCAGCATAGCATAATCAGAGCAACCGCGCTTCACAATTACACAAGTTAGAAATGGAATCAAATCTGAATATTAAAGCATTAATGCTGCCAGCTTAGTACATGAATGTGATCAACATCTTCAAATCATGCTTTTTTAATATAGCTGGGAACTGGGAGAAAGGGAGTGTGGGGGATTTGCAGGGGGGCTAAAGATCAGGAAAAGTCCCTTCCTCCACTGTAAGAAGTTAGCTGTTAAATTTGCAGTTAATTGGTTGACGGCCTTTGTTCACTTGAGGCGTGTGAAAAGTAAAAAATATATTCTGACAATTCCAGGCAGAGTGAGCTTTGGTGAGGTGCTGGGGGCGTCATCCCGGCTGCTAAATAAAATCCCAGTCACATCATTTTAACCTCAAGGTCACATGTAATGCTTTCCTTAAAGTGTCCATTCACAAGCCAAGTTTAAGTGCAAGTTTACGATGTCCATCTCAAGCAGCGTAAATACTATGACGGACACTAGACTATGGAATTCATACTTTTCCCCACATAATTGCTCGATCGGTGTCTCATTACAGTCTGTAATCATGTAGCTAAATGACTATTCCAGCCTTTATTACTACACGTACTCCTATTTCAATACCTGCCTTTGAAGCTGACACCAGTGTTTATTCTTTTAAATGAAAGCTAATTTTCCTCTGTGAAATTAATAAAAGGCATTATCGACTCAATCGTCAAACAGAATTAAGCGAAAGCATGAAAACACTGTTCAGAGACTATATCTGAATTCTTCATTTATTGTGTGTATGACCTGCCGCTTATCGATCAGATATGGGTTTCTATCTCTGCCAAGTTCACACATACATTAGGGTCACAAATCACTATGACAAAGGTAATAATCATGCTGATAATAATAATGAAGATAATCATGTCGATGATTATAATGGGTGATCAACATGACGGCCACGATGATGATGATGATGATGATGATGATGGATAAGATAATGAAGGTGATGAGTAAATTAAAATCCAAACATGCACTATTTTCTAGTAACAGTAATACTATAAAATCATATATTTGCCATTTCCTTTGTAGCCCTGGCTTAATCACGTTGTATGAACTTTCCCTGTCATGCTCCACTAGGAAAAATAACAGATAACCCCACAGAGGTAGATGCATTCTTTCCTCCCTATGATTTTGCAGAGGTTTTAAGGAAAAAAAAATAGGCAGGTCAACTAGCACCCTGTCACACCCGGGACTGTGCTACTGTACGTCTACAGCACAGGAAGTCAGACACACCTCCCCTACGAGTGCAGCACACAATCCATCTAAGTAAAATTCTGGTAGCTAATCCTTGACCAGGATGTTGCTACTTTTGTAAGGGGTCCTTTGGTCTGTGCACAACGAAGAGCTCTTAGACGGGTCTTGGCTGGTCTCCTAGAGCCTCTTCCTATTCCCCAGAAAGCTTGGTGCAACAAATGTGTTGAGCTTTATTAGTGACCCTCCTGCCTTCCAGGGGTACACCATTATCCTGGTTTTCATTGACAGGTTTTCAAAGGCATCTCATCATGTGGCACTAAAGAAACTACCCAGAGCTATGGAAACAGCAGAAGCCCCGTCCCAAAATGTCTCCAGACACTTCCACCTTTTATTAGATATGGTGTCAGATTGAGGCACCCAATTTACATCACAAGCCAGGCAGCTCTACCCTCTGATTGTATCTGCAGTTCACAGGCCAGGGAGAGAGGCTTAACCAGAGAAATGGCTGATTTCTATGACTCTACTGCAGTAATTCCCATTGATATTGGAGTTGCTATCTTCCTAGGGCTGAATATGCTCGGGACTGTCTCATTAATGTTTCTATGGGACTAACCCAATTCCAGTGTGTTCTAGGGTACCAGCTGCCATTGTTTTTATGGTCAAGTGAGCCCCCTGAGGTCCCCGCCAAGGATGAATGGCTGAGAAATACTGAGGACAGACCTTTGCCATAGACTAGTTGCTCAGTTCTGCGCAGGTCACGAGGTCTGGCAAGTCACAGAAAACCCCAAAAGTTCCCCCAAATAACTTAATTGTCAAGTTAATTGGCCGTTTTAAGGCTACTGGAAAAGTGAGTCTCTCTCTCGTGCCATCAACAGCCACCCTTCTAATATAGGATATCACCCTGATTTCATGTGTGATTGCTGAAGCCACCCCTCATTAAACGAGTGTTATACAATTCCTAGACTAGATTTTAATTAACATTGGTTAGCTTAACACCGGAATTCCAGGAAAAACTAGGCTCTTCTCACCAGAAGCTTAACGGTTTGGGATTGCGATTTTTCTGGCAGATATTGCGATTATATTCAGTGTGTAATAAAATATTAACATAAATTAAAAAATATTAATTGGTCTATATAGTAATGCAAGAATGAGAACATAAACATGTGAATTGCTTCCAACAAGTATTTATTACTTTTTTTAACCCTTGTGTACATACCTCAAGTCTTTAGTGATCTGGAATATACATATTAAAAAAAAATAAAAAATCACTCAAGTACTACAACACTACTGAACTGGTGGACTAAGAATAATACAGATATGAGAAGCGCTTGTGGGTACAATCAAGTATTCCAGACATGCTCACTGATTACTTCCACTATGCCCACCCTTAATATTGTACTCCTAGGCCAAGCGCCCAACCACAACATTAAGGGGTTCATGGCTATCGGTCATACCTGAGGATTCCCCTCCCCCACCAAAGGTCCCCGTCCTTCTCAAGCTAATCCTCATAGCTACAGTTCATTACCCTACCCTGTTCCTTGTTGTCGTTAATTTACCGCAGCATATATGCCCTGCTTTTTCCCCTCAGTTCCCACAAGTCTTGTTTGTCTAGGCACAGCAATTCTAAGCAGTTAATTCAATTCAATTTTATTTATATAGTGGTTTTAACAAGCAGCTTTGTCACAAAGCACTTTAGAGAGTCCCAGACCCAAGGTCCCTAGATAGTACGCCTGAGATAACAGTGGCGAGGAAAGACTCCTTCAGAGGAAGAAAGGAATCTTGGGAGGAACCAAGGACTCAAGACTCAAGGGGTAGCTCTTCCTTTTCTAGCTGGCACAGGGAAGAACAAGTTTGCATAATTTAGTGCAGGTCGAATGTTGAAAGACAGCAGGATGGCACAGGTAGGCAGTGGCGTATTAACAAGTTCAGGGTCCGCTAGGCTATACTACTCATAGCCCCAGCATCTGCCCCAACTCCCCAAAAATAAAAAAAAAATAAATGTTAGTAACTATAAAACAGACCATAGAACAATTACTCCAGAAGAACAACAAACCGGTAAGCATACACTGTCACGTCAGTCATATGCAGAAACCTGAAAGAGTGCAACAGAGACCAAACTGAATAAACGTATCTCAGTAGCGGTAACCATAATGCATTGCATTCTGATCCAGTGCGTGTCAACTGCATCCACAATGTGTGTCATAGATAGCATAGACCACAGAAAATCATAGATATAGAGAGGGGCAAATTGCTAAAGAATATAAAACAATTTCTTACTGTTAAAATGTTTTCCTCCATGCTTTCCTGGCAGAAACGTTACTGATCAGGCTCATAAAATCCATTATACGAAGGAAAGAGATTATGCATCCCAGAAAATATATAAAGGCATAAAAGACCATTGAGAACTGGTCACCCCTTTAAGTTTTAACCAATCACCAGCTCGCAAACAAATGAATTACAAATAATGGATTATTAAAAATTAATAATAATAAAAAAATAGATGACAAATTGGGCCCCCAATCACTCTGAGCCCCCAGCTTGCATCCAAGTTAAGCCTGATCATTAATCCTACCCTGTTGGTAAGCAGGGGCAGTATGAGTCAGGCAGGCAGTTGGGTAGGCAGCTAAGTAGGCAAACAGGCAGGTGAGGTGGCTAAGGCAGAGGGCGAGTGGGCGGCATGCCATAAGCAGGTGGGAGGCAGGCAAGAACTCTAGCAGGTCACTGGGCAGGCAGGGTCCTCTGCTTCACCCCAGGAGGGAGAAGAGAATGAGGAAAGTCCATCAGCAAGTGTGGGACAGAAAAGTGACAATGTGAGACAGCAAGGTGAGCGCAATAAAAAAAAGGTCCTGCAGGACCCGGTATGGAAGCAGAACCAGGAGGGAGGGGCGGGTGAGAACTCCACCAAGAGGAATCCCTGAATGCCTGGACTCCAACGACAAGAGGCCACATGGGAAGCTGGGGCGACAGCCTGACTACAGCTCATCCAGAAAGGCGATGGCAGCACATAGGCGTTTTACTTACAGAAACATGTTCTGAGGACAGAATGAAAAATTATTGGTTCAAAGAGATAACCAATCAGATTGCAGTGGAGGTGGGTCCAAGACATGTGATTGGTTGGTCTGATATCTGACAGAAGATCTCATTGATTATCTCTCTCGATGGCACCTCAGAATGAGTAGCTAGTTTCGCTCAAAGCTAAAGTAAACAAGTGTGCTGTGAGCTTAGACAGAATGGTTGAGAGTAAGCATGAATCCTATGCATTTGCTGGAAGGCTGTAGCACAGCTGTGGAGCTCTGTATGAGAATGCTCTGCAGCCTTGCCCTAGGCCTTTCCGCTCCGGGAGCTACATTACATTCACGTGCATTTATTTAGCTGATGCTTTTATCCAAAGCAACATACAAGTGAGACATTACAAGCAAGTATGAACCTACACAAAAAAAACGAAGAGCAAAACTCCAAGCATCTAGAGAGCATAAGAGACTAGGTAAGAGGTTATAGAGTGTCCCTTCATAGAAGTGTCCCTTACCCTGATAGATCACCTTACTCTCAAGGGGCAGGTTAACTACAACAGAACCAAAAGATCATTAAAGTACTTTGGGACAGGCCATTCAAAGCGTTATAGGTTGGTAGTTATTTAACAGCAATATACACATTAACAGGAAGCCCATATAGCAATGACAAAACGGGTCTATGAACACATTTCCTGGTTGACGTGGGAATTATGGCTGCACCATTCTGCACCAACTGAGGTCTTTCTAAGGACCTAGAGGTTCACCCAGAAAGTAGAGCGTTACAGGAGTCCACTCAGGAACTTACAAAGGCACGGATTCATTTTTTCCGCATCATGCTCGGACGGTTAGTGAGTTTGATACTTACCCTGTTTGACCCCAGCCTGTATCATCTGCCAGTGCCTTTTGGATACCATCCCAATTACCAGATATCTTATTTCCATTTCCACTACTGTCTGAATATGACCTAGACTGACCTTTTCTCTTATGAGTTCTTGGACTGGCTACACTGGTCAACAACTTTTTACTTTATTTTTGTTTCACAGACCAAATCTTACAGTTTTACTCGTGCTGAAGTCAAATATCTAAAGAGATTATGGTACAGGATTTTGAGTGACAAAATTAAACCTTACACTAAATGTATACTTACAATATATTTGCATGTTGCAAGCGACTCATCTGAAAGGTAAAATTGTGTGATTTTCTGCTGTACTTGGGCTCAGGAACATCCCTCCTGAGGGTCCAGCAGAAGTCAGCGAGCAGACTGGGACTCCACTTGGCTTGATATCATTTTTCCATATCAGAGAGAGAGCAGGACCCTGTCTCAACATGTCCAAACATGGTACAGCCTGTAAACTCTGGCAAAACAGAGTTACAGTACTTCGCTCCCATCTGTGAAGTCCTAATGATGTTCAGAAATAAAATTAAAAACATTTTTCATAAATTACTCTGAAATATTCCCATACATTCTTCATAAGGAATATAATACTTTCAATATAGCCTGAAAATAACATCACTGAAAAACTATGGGACAATCAGTACAAAATATAACTGTGGTCTCTGCAGCCATGGTAATCTAATAGGTGTCCTGTGTACCATGCAATGGCAGGGGCACACTATCTAGACAGATAACTAATAATGCTTTAAAATAACAAAAAGGAGTGGATCGAAAATAATCGTTTGTAAATTGAGCTGTATAAATGTCAAATAATGAATTAACACACATTATAGATAATGAGAGTATTCACAAATTGAAAATGTCATACCAGTAGTACTTGGTCCTTGCCTGTTACTTCATTAACCCATGTGAACATTCCAGTAATGTTTTCAACTTGTTCTTAATAGATGTTTAATAACCCTACCCACATTACTCCCCAGCAGAAATGGACAATGATATAAGCACAGCAAATCCTAAGCCCGACTTTCAACACCTCCAGTCATTCCATATGCTTGTGACAGACCCCTCTACAGCACACCTAATTCAACTAATTATAGGCCTGTAGATTAGCTGATTAGCTTAATTGGATTGTCTTGTGGTGGAACAGAACATGAGGTGTTACTCAAGGTGAGGACTGGGAACCGTGACATTAGCATAGACAGGGCAGCTAAGGACAAAGCGGGCCAGCTTTTTGTAACTGCAAGTTTCAGGTGTAATTTTCATCAAGAATTTATAAATGAAATAAGCATGCTCATCAAAAATCTAACATTGACAAGAGTCAATCATATTTCCACACATGGAGATATGATACAACCCCTCAACCTCCCCAATGCTCAGCCCAAAGTTATGCCTTTATCTCCACGTGACCATCATCTCTCGCATGTAAAAATAAAAAACAAAAAGGACACATTTCACCTGCCTCACAAATATCACTACACACGCTTATTAATAATTAGCAGTCTTTTCATTGGCCTTGTCCACACGCACAGGGGTATTTTTTTAAACGTATCTTCTTCTATGTCTTTTTCAAACAGCATTTAAGTCACTGAAATGGAGCTTTTGTAAAACTCTGTCCAGAGTAAAGATTTTCAGAAACTCTGTTTTCAGCATCGACGTGTAGGCAGTGAAAATGGAGTTTTTGGCTTGTAACGTCATTCGCTGTTTACGTTAACTGCCTGCTGTTGCCGTTTTTATCATTTTCATGTTGATAGAGATTTTTTTTTAAATAAACTCTTTCTGCGAGTTTAAGCTTCACGTTTCAAGTTTTTCTTTTTTGTGTCATACACGATCGTGCACTGTACCAGTGTGCATTGGAACACCTTTCCAGCTGTTTCCTGGATTGTGTGTGACGAAATATGCAATATGAAGAGAAAAAAAAAAAAGGTAACAAATAATAGCAATAGATTTATTCTAGAAAAGATTAAAACAATACAATTAACAATAAAGATAAAATGACTGCAAACAGACAAAAGGAGGAGTATATCAACAACTGAAAAAAAGTGCAGCTTCAGAGATAATCATTAACAGGCATGTCACTGTTTTTCGAGAAATCTAAATTCCTTCACGAGAAGACATTGCTGGATTGTGGGAATGAGCCCCCATCTTAACTGCGACGTGAAATGGTTCCCACAGCTGGCCCGGCTGCCTGGGCCGCTAAAATGGGCCGTCACATGTATGTGCAAATGTATTTATTTACACGTCTGCCAAAGCGGCACCACCAGCGTCTCGGCTGCGCGAGACGGTTTTCACAGTGTTTGGCTAATGCCAGAGCTGCAGCCGGAGGTGTTTCGCCAGCACCCGAGCCTCCGAGCGGGAAATTTACACGCCGTCTGCTTCCTTCTTCGCAGCTGTCATCTAACCGCAGAGCTGCACTTTCGCCGTGGCACCGTTTGCCTCTTTTGCTTTTTAAAAAAAAAATTGATAAATAAATAAATAAATAACTTTTTACATTAAGAAATGCATGTTTATCGAGTGCAAGTCTGCCTGGATTAAGACCCTTTCTTGTGATGTGGTGCCACTCCGAAAAAGTGCGGTAAGTTAACGAAGATTAATGACGTAAATCAAGGCAAGTTCAGTGCACTGTGGCAAAATGCTTCAGTGAAAGTGGCTTTGCACCACAGCTGGCCGTCATGCACAGCAATGGAAAGTGCAACAGAAACAACAATAATAATAATAATAATAACAATAAAAATAATAATTCAGTATTTTTTTTCTTGCCTGCCTTTGTAGCTGCTACATTTATTTAACGCGTGACAGCCATTTACAGGGAAGAATATGGACCTAATTCAACACATCAGGAGAAAAAAAATTGCACATAGTCATTTTCCTTCTTTAGCAACATTTATTTCATCCGTCTTCTTTGAGGAGACAGATGTCCCTTTAACAGGGGATGTATTAACATGATTGCCGAAAGAAACATCAATGGGCCTCAATGTGCCGACGACATCACACTTATAGCAGGGAATGAAAAAGTATCAAATAGAAGGTAAGCAGAGATCATACGCAGATACACATGAAGAAAAGGACTACAGGAATGACAGCTAACTTTAATGTTGATGGGAAGGACGCAGAGGTTGTAGATGACTTCTGTCTCCTTGAAAGAATCATCGATTACAAAGGAGACAGCAGCCAAGTTGCATGCGGCAGACTGGCACTTGGCGGAGCTGTAACAAAGGCCCCCGCAATATTTTTCAAAAGTACTGACCTACGTCCGAGAACAAAGATCAGAAACTTTCAGAATATGATGTATTCCGTGACACTTTATGGATGTGGAAGGTGGGTGATAGAGGTGCAGGACAGGAAAAGTGTTGATGCCTTTGAAACGTGTTGCTGGTGAGTTTTAGGAAGGAGTTTTAGATTTAGGAATGGACTGCAAGGAAAACAAATAAGATTTTTGAGCAAATCAAGAGCAAACTTTAGATTGAAACACGAACCGGCCATATTTCTCTGGCCATATCCTGTGGAGACCCAGCCTTATGGTGAAGACCATAGTGCTTAGATACCCTGAAAGTAAAAGAGGAAAAGAATGACCAGTCATTATATGGAAGGACTCTATCATCACAAAAATGAAACAACCAGACAGAAGACAGAATACTCCAGAGAACTGCTGTCTGTATGATTGCCCGGAGTCAACATCAACCTGACAGCACATAATAATAATAATTAGTAAAACATGCAACATGCATGCAACATGCATTTTATTACTCCAATGTTGTAATGAAACTCAAAATCAAAATCTGTAATAAAGCACAAGCCAAAGAGTAAGTGATTTTGTTTTACTTTGCGTAAGCACTTATAATTGGCTTTAAACCTTATAAATGCTGTAAACTGTCTCCGTGTTCTAGTCCCTGTTAAGCAACATGTTGTTTTCTTGCCTGTTACTGCTGGATGGCAGGATTGCTGTTAAAAAAAACATAAATCGCACAATGATATGCACCTTAAATAGCTGTTTCATTATCACACAGAGAACAGGCCATATGTGCTGGTTGACTAGATTAGATCTATTATATACTCATTTGGATTCCTTATGCAGGTTGACATTTTATAATGTGGCAGGGCTGAGCTAAAAGGCACACAGTCACTCAGGTGGTAGGTCTATAGGAATAAGCATCAGAGGGGCTGTGTTCATTGAATAAGAGTCCAGGGGAAGCCCCGGGGAGCTGGGGTGGGGGGGGGGGGAGGGGCACATCCCTCGCACCACACC
>JAODKM010000039.1:9803674-9816485 GCA_026780845.1 Petrocephalus sullivani
ATGTATCGTATCGTTGGCTATGCATCGAGATGCGTATCGCATCGGCCTCAGTTATGGAGATGCACATCCCTACTGTACATACAGTGCTGTGCAAAAGTCTTAGGCAGTCAAAGGCTATTCATCTTGGTAGTAATTGTATTTTCTCAGAAAAAGCACACTATTTAAAAGCATTACATATGCTAATTAACAGTAACACAAAAAATAAATAAGAATTTTGTCTGTTCTGCAAATAGTTACTGATATCTTGTTGGATGGCTAGATAAATTGTGCTCTAGGGCAACCCAATTCTTCTATATATTTGGTAAATTTCCATCAGCTCAGTTAATTCATTAACTTAATTTATTGAATATCTATAAAGAATTGAATTATAAATAATTTATTCAATAATTTATTGAATAAAATTATTAACTAGTCAAACAGGGTAGAGTAGCGGTCAGGTCAAAGAATACATGGGTGTGTTGGATGGTTGCTGTAAACTCTGTGGTAATTGTAGGGGTAGTTTTGAAATGGCTATGCCCGTGACACACATTGACAGACATAATATGATACTTTTATACCAAATTGAAGATCTAAGATTTAAACTTCATTTCCTGTGACTGCCTCAGACCTTTGCACAGTCATATACATGCATGCATACTTTAGTCATTCCGGAGGAAATTGCAGATCTCTTAATGCAGTAACGTAGGGCAACGCAAAGTAATCAGCGATGTTTAAAAACAGCCCCATCTCAGAAATCTAGCAAAAGTTGGCATTACTAAAATGTAAAATTCATACGGGGGGGGGACATATTGCACATTCCAGATTAGCTCTATCCTTGCTAAGCGATGAGGGCATTTGGAAGGCTCAGCCCATTGTTGGACTCCTAGATCCACAAAGATAAGTTTGCCCCAGAAATGGAGAAAGCAGTCTGAGCTCTGTGAGTCAAGGTGCAGATACTGTGAGATTAAAGCATCCAGTTCATAAGAGTGGGCAGCGCAGATTATGGGAAACGGGCGGGGGTGGGACAGGGTGGGGGCACTGAGCAGCGTCTAAAATGTTGAAAGGCAAGTAATGCTGCTGCGAATCTGGTGCTGTGGCGAGATGAGGCATTCAGATTCCTCAAGAGGAGAAGCCTTTTTATGGATGGAAGGGGAAAGCCGGGCAAAAGTCCCAGCCTAGCACTTCCCGCAGATAAGGGGGCCGGGAGAAGCTCGGCTCCCCCTACAGGCCGCTATCGGCAATGTGCCCTTAGCCTGGAGCCAGGTGTAGATCTATTTACAGGGAAAAACATTTCTCTGACTTGTCTTTTATGTCCATTTTGCAGCATGTGGCTGTCTTGTAGAATCCGGGGACCTTCTGTCCCAACCGCTCCTTAGCGTCCGTACGATCCGCGCTGCCAGAATGTTAAACATGTGCCGCTCACGATGTCCAAGGCTGAACAGCCCATTCCCCTGTTTTGCTAGTGTTGTTTTTGCTCTTTTATTTCAGCAGACCCCCGTATCGTGACATTGCCCCCCACCAACCACAAGGCTTTTTATGAGTCGAGGCCTAAAGCACAATGATAGATGCTGTCCTGGGTAAGGATCAGGACCTGAAGGAGCCACCAATGGCCGCTGCATTCAGTACCTCCTGTTAACCTGCCAGCTGTAAATGTGCTAGGCAGCAGAAATGCTACAGGAGGCCGGCCGGGGGGGCTGGGTAACTGCCTCGAGTGGAATTGGCCACGTTGGTGTTTCGCCAGGCCGTGCCTGCCCAGGTTCTCCCCACTCAGGAAGCAGCTGTGTCATCCTTTCCTCCACAGAGGCCCAGCCTGACACCAGCTTCAGAGGGCCGGCCTGGCCGGCCGGGCCGCCCGTCCATCCATAGATCCCCGCCGCATTAATAAGATTATTAATCCAGAGAATACAAACGGAGATTGAAAAAGTTTGTGGAGATTCCAATAGCTGTCTCACTTGAGTCCCCTCAGGACGATTCTCCGTCATAATCAGGTTTAAAGCAATTATCCACGTTTCGAGTCAGGGTTGGGCCCCGTTGTGCATCTGTTCAGCTGTATTTCTGCAATCTCCTCCGCTTCCCGTCGCTGTTGCCGCCGTCTGCCGCTGTTGTTGTGGTTTATTTTCTGGAACACACCTACTGTACGACCTCGGCCAATGTCACGGGCCGCTCCGTCTTCCTCCCACCTCTGTCTCGGCCTAATGAGCTCCTTCATCTCATCCATTTTAATCGTGGAACTAAGAGGGTTTAATTACAGGCATTCGAAGGCAGGAAGCGGTGCCAGACTGGGCGACCTCGGCGTTCCCTGTCGCGGCAGTGTGCCTGTTGCTCACGAGGACGTGGGAGATTTATTTTACGTTTGCTCACAAAATGCCCGTCATTGTGGCAGAACCGCAATTAACCCTCAGAGCTTCCGGAAGCCCCCTGTTGATAGAAGGGGTGTGCAGATCTCAAATCTCCATTTGGGAGAGGGGCGAGGGCTCCCAGGGAGCTTGGTGACAAATTAACCATGACAGACAGTGTGTCATTTGAGCAGGAACACCATTCTCTCAGCGACGTTTGATTGACGCCTGGTAATGAAGGCCAGCGGCAGCACAACACTTACGGCATGTACATTTTCTTGCTGGCTTTTTGTCATTTATACGATCCAGTAATATTATAAATGCAGGACACGGGTCATTCCTTAGGATAAAATCAAAACTATCAGCAGCTAGTTGATAAAAAAAATGTTTTTACACAATGAAATTTCATGTGCATTATTTTATTTACACTGCAACACAAGGCATATTACGCGCGCTGCAATTGTCCACCGTTTATTCTATTTTTGTTCCATTTTTGCTCTCCGCTTCAGGATGGTTATCGATGGCTGTCAGGCCATGGAAACGAGGCTCTCAGCACACAGCAAACTGGGCAGGCGATGTGACTGACGCAAGCGGGGAGGACTAGGTGGCATGCAGGTGGGCAGAAAGGCTCTTTGTTCAGACTATGTGTGTCCATTTTAGCGGGCGAGAGACAGGGGAGCGACAGAAATGTCTGCTCGACGCAGGGGAAAAAGGAAACCACCCTGTCAATTCGATAAAGAACCCTTAGACACGTGGAAGACCAGGGGTCATTCTAGGATTTGACCCTTACAGGGGGGGCTCAACCCCCAGTAAGATGTACAAAGTTAAAGGAATCAATTACTTCTACCACTGCTAATATTTCCATTGGGTCCTAGCGTCCTAGATCTAGCTCGAGGTCTTCGAAGATGCAATGTCATGTTTTGACGGATTAATTTAAATGAATGAGAACACACTATTTAAATCAGTGTTTGCCAATCAGGTCCTTGAACTCAGGGTTTCAATCAGACCCTTTTCCACAGGTGTTTAATATCAAGCACCTAACCATGCAGTCAGGTTTACAAACATTTGTGAAAGAATGGGTCATTCCGATGCGCTCAGTCAATTCAAGTATGGCACTGTCAAAGGATGCCGCCTTTGCAATGGGTCAGTTTGTGAAATTTCTTCCCTGTGAGATATTCCACAGTCACTTGTAAGAGGTATTATTGCAAAGTGGACGCGTTTAGGAACAACAGAAACTCAGCCAGTAAGTGGCAGACCATGTAATAGAGTCAGGTCATCAAGTACTGAGATGCAAAGTGCATAAAAGTTGCTGATGCTCTGTTGATTCAATAACTTCAGAGTTACAAACTTCCCCTGGCATTAACCCCAACAAAAAACTGTGCACTGCGAGCTTCGTGGAATAGGCGTCCATGGCCGAGCAGCTGCATAAATGCCTGACATCACCAAGCGAAATGCCAAGTGTTGGCTGGTGTGGTGTAAAGCACACCACCAAAGAACTCTGGAGCAGTGGAAACGTGTTCTGTGGAGTGATGAATCACACTTCTTCGTCTGGCAGTCTGATGGATAAGTCTGGGTTTGCCGTATGCCAGGAAAACGTTACTTGCCTGACTGCATTGTAAAGTTTGGTGAAGGAGGGATAATGCTGTAGGGTTGTTTTTAGGGGATGGGCTTGGACCCTTAGTTCAGGGAATGGAACCCTTAATCTATGCTTCCGACTCTGTGGGAACAGCTTGGGGAAGGCCCTTTTCTGTTCTGGCATGACAGTGCCCCAGTGCGCAAAGCAAAGTCCATAAAGACATGGCTGGGTGAGTTTGGTGGGGAAGAATCCTGCCTTCGAGCCACTGAACACCCTTGGAATAAACTCGAGTGGAGACTGCGAGCCAAGCCTTCACGGGCCTTCACGGGCCTTCACGGGCCTTCACGTCCAACATCAGTGCTTGACCTCACAAATGCTATTCTGGATGAATCAGCAAAAAACACCGAAAGCAATACAAAATCCTGAAAGCCTTCCCAGAAGAGTAGCAGCTGTTATAGCTGAAAAAGGGGATGCAGCTTCAAATTGATGCCTATGGATTTAGAATAGGTTGGGTATATATGTCATTTAGCGACACTTTTATCCATAGCAACAGACATTTTTTGAGAAAGCAGGGTCAGACAGTCCTTTGAGTACTTGGGGTTAAGGGCCTTGCTCAAGGGCCTAACAGTAACATCACCCAAGCCAAGCCTGGGCTTTGAACCACTGACCTTCTGATCATAGATACAGCATTCCAGTCCACTGAGTCCCCCCATGAATCAGGCCCCCAACCTGCCTTTGTTCCACCCCAGGATATTTTTACACCTCTCCTCCTTACAGAACTCCTCTCCTGCTTCTCTTGCTCTTCTGTAGGAATTTTAAGATTTTAGATCCCTGTATTAGTTATGTGCTTTTTTCGTATATTTATAAATTTCTTTTTTCTAAATTTTAGGCATACGCACAGCAGGGTGATGCGTATTTTCATGCATCCCCTGTCTAGGTTTTTCTACAAATTCTGGACCGGAATACTCTGGCTGGGATACATTTTCTGTGGCTGACTATAGCCAAGAGCTGAAATATAACTTGGTTAAGATACTGGCTGAGAAATGCTAGTGGGGAATGACTTTGGCTTGGATGTACTGCAGATGGAACAAAATGCTGCAGGGATTGGCTAATGTTGACTGTATGAAACCTGGGATGGTCTGTCTGAGTTAGAATACGTGGAATACAATTAGTGGAATACGTTCTATTTGGAATACATTGGCTGGGATAGTCTCAGTCTGGGATAGACTATGGTTGGGAGAGAATTAGTGGAATAGATTCTATTTGGAATGCGCTAGCTGGGATAGACTTCGACTTTGATAGGACATGCTTTGACTGGGTCGGAGTTAGTGGAATAAATTCTATTCAGAATACAATGGTTGGAATGGAATCTGACAGGGATACATTTTATGGTATATGCTTTGAGGAGTGAACTTAGTCTTACAGCAACCCAAGTGAATCTGTTAATGTTTAATCAGAAGGCAATAGTTCAAAACTCATCCTAGTCTTTGCTGATTCGCTTTCAAAGAGATCCTTGCGCCAATGTCCCAATATATAGTGCATTTATGCAGCATTTGTGCACGCTCACTTCCCCATCTGCCTTTTTCACCATATTAGTGCATGAATTATTAAAAACCAGGGAAAATGGGTTTTGATATTTTGATGGATTTACCCAAAGTCAAAGTCAAATGCGAGGGCTGCTCTATTTTTGGATATTTTAGTTGATCAAATATTTATGGAGGGATAAAATGTGAGGAGATGATTGGTCTTTAGGGGACATTTAACAGATGCACGTACGTTACAAATGGCAGGAGAACATCCAGCTTTGACACAGAGTAGGTCCTACCATGCTGTCATATGAGCACGTTTCTCCTAATAGACTATTATCTTGGACAACTCTAACCGTGTTCAGCGTCCAGGTGCTAACGCGATGTGAATCTGGGGGTGTGGCTGAGTGTGGGCTTCGACGGAGAGGGTCGATGTCAGGCGGCAGGCATCTTCATTCACCTGTAGCCAATTTCTAATAATATAAATTGCACTCCATCTGTGAATCCATTGGCAGATGTGACTGCAGATATGGTTTCTCTGTCCATCACCCCTTCAGTGGAACATCATTTTTCCTCATTCCTCTCTTCCAGTCTCTTAAACCCCAAACCTTTATAAAAGTCCCCCTTTTATCCTGAAATCCCTGTGTCACTTGAATGTGCGAGGCTTGCATATTTTTTTTACTGAAGTTCTCTGTAATGCCGTTTCTTAGCCTCTGAGATATAGCAGGAAGCAATCTCCACTTGGAAGATCCATTTGTCTCCATGACTCTCCGCACAGCTGAAAAACTACACAACTTGTCTCGGATTGACCTTCAAGCATGGGTTCACAAAGCCTTCCTAGAATCCTCCCAGTCCTCAAAGACAAATACAGCTAAAACTGCACAGTAGTTCCTAACCTCTTGGACTGTGAGTCAAACTGCTTCAAACTCCCATTCATCTCTGTGGTCGAAGAACCAGACAGCATGCATCCATTTTTATTTATCTGCTATTTATCCTATGTTTGTCACCCCCCCCCCCAACTTTTACCTAATTTATTTAGTTTATCAATACGCTTTTTTGTACAGTGGCAGGAGTGTGCAAGAGCATTTCACTGCTCACTGAACCTGTATCACTGCACATGTGCACATGTGACCAAAAAGAAAAGTCTTGAATCACAAATCTTGAATCAGTATCTATTAGAACTCCAGGCCTTGCCTGCTGAAGATACACCCTGTTTGACTGTACCTTCACTCTCCTATCTCCTACCAGAAAGACAGAGAGCCTGGCCAAAACTTATCCTGCCAGAAAGACAAAACCCGACCAAAACTTCACAACAAGCACCGGTACTATGATGTTGCAGTGCGGGCTGGTAATATCACCTGTAGCTACAGGGCATCTTCACCACTCCCATTGTTCGGGAAGAGAGGACCAAGGGGATAATGGGGTGTAAAGTCAACACAATACACAGTTTAATTATAAGGTGAGGAAGCACAAAAGGCCGACAGTGAGGCATTAATATGAAAAGTAAAAGAAATATAGCAAAGAAGAAGGAGAGAGAAACATCCAGGCAGAAATTGCATTGACAGAAGCACTGGGTGTTATTGTGCATGTTTTAGGTCACGGCAAAAATCTGTAAATTCAATCAAAAGCTGAAAATGACAAAAGTCGTCTATGTGGGTTGGTTACCTATGGTTAAGGTTAGGGCTGGGTAGGGGTTAAGGTTGGCATGTTATGTTTAGGGTTTTTTTTCCTTTTAGATAGGTACGAGAGTCTGCGTGTGTGTGTGTTGGGGGGGGGCGTGAAAGCAGCAACACACTGGGAAATGAAAGTGATGAAAAGGAGGAACAGAGGGCAGATTGGGGGGGGTGAGCAAAATAGACAGTGAACTTAAAGGCAATGCAGAATAAGATGCTCTGCTGATTTAAAACACACTGGTAATTAATGGCGTGCCAAACACACTGAGCCTGAGGTTAAAGAGCCCTTTGTTCACAGTCTCACCGGAGCGTGTAGCTGCTTCAGACATGGCTAATTTAAAATGTGTCTGTGACCGGGTAGCGTCTGAGCGAGGCACCGATCTCCGGCCTGCGGAGCGTCTTCCGGGCGAGCCCAAGCACGGAGTGGCCGGGGTGAAACGCCAAAGGCGTGGCCTTGCCTTTGAAATCCGACGTGACACAGTAATGGCCAGCTGTGATGGAACGACTTCCCCTCCAAGAAGCCGCCTGCTAATTGCTGCTATGAGGAGAGTTGTACAGCAAGGGGGCTGTGTGAATGTGGGGGGTATTAATGGGAGTGTTTGAAATGACTGTGACCCCCCCCCCCCCAGCTCCAGTGCCATTGGGATATTTATGGAAGGGGTGAAGTACTGCTCCCACCCACTAGGGACTGCTGCTGGTGACTCAGAAACCTCGCTGATGGTGCAGTGATGTTCTTAAGTTGTTTTAAACTTAAACAGGGTATTGGTTCACTTATGGTTAAGCTTAGAGCTGGGTAGGGGTTAAGGGTGTCATTGCTGGGTTTCGGGTTTTGCCCATAGATATGAATGGCGAGTCCCCATAAGGATATGAATACATGGACTCTGTGTCCCACAGGTGTGAGTGTACAGCAGCAGGTCCATCTGCCTCTCCTTTTTGTCTGTCTGCGAGGGCCTCGTTACATTCCGGACACTTATTTCCTCATTACTCCCGCTTATTCGCCACCTGCCTTTCCTCCATATCACCAGGGATGAGATCGCGTCCGTGGGCAGCGTGCGCATTATGATTTATATTTTAATCAGGTGAAAGCGTGCCGAATTTATATTTAAGAGTGCATGACATATGGCTCTGCACTGGCAGCTGTCCACTTTAGTCCGTTTTTATTTACAGAGGGGTGGTGGGTCTGTGGAGCTGTTTTCTTATGTCAATACTGCAGGTCACCGAAATGTTATTCTCTACTGCCATCTGGTGGACACATTTTCTTCTTTGCCGCAGCAATTTTACCTTATTGGGCTTGAGGGACATCATATTCAATTTCTGAGGGTCATCGAATTGTACCGTCAACTACACGTTAAGTACTTTAGTCCAAACTGAAATGTGTAACGTTACATTGTTTTATGCTGATGAAGGGTAGTTCAGCCAAAGAGTGATCCTTTGCTGTTTTACCTGGCAGAGAGGGCCCTCCCGTCACTCAACATGAAAACTGTGCATGCTTTCATTTACCGGCAGTGGTTATTTTCACAGAAGCTACCAGCTCCAGTGAAGATGCAGGCCAATGCTATTTATATTGTGACAGAGTCCTGCAGGGTTCCCTGGTCACTTCAGCTGATAAATAAGGGCTGCAGTGATCAAAAACATCGTTTCCCTCAGGTATGCCAGGACCTGCCAGCCCAGGAGCTCAGCTGTGCTCTTATTTAACACGTATATCAAGAAATACTGTCAATTCATTTAATATTTGTTTTATCTCTAAAGAACATCCATTGCTCTTCCATAATCACTTATGCAAAATCATAAGGTCACCTTTAAAAAGACGCCTAATGAATAATGATGCTGATGAACAGCAACAAGAGTATTTTAAACATCCTCATTACACATAATAAACATATGTTTAAAGGCCTTGTGAACAGAAGGGTGTGTAGCTCAGTGGCTTTGGATATTGTGCCCTCTTGTTATTGTGCGTGATCAGAAAGGTTGCTGATTCCAGTTCCGAGGTCAGCAGAGTGATGTCACCAGGAGGCCCTTGAGCAAGGCTCGTAATCCCCAATTGCTCCTGGGACCATCTGTTTGAATTGAAATTAAAACAATTTAAAGACAGTTGTAAAAGCTTCTTAGGTTTAGATTAGACTAAATTAAACTTTACTATCATTGCAAGTGCTCAGACATCAAAACACGGTTTGGCATATAATCCGAAAGTGCAAAATTAGAAGCAGCAGTACAATATATTGATGTGCTATCCATCCATCCTGGAGGATACGGGTGCAAGGCAGGGAACAACCCAGAATGGGGCACCAACCCATCGCAGGGCATCCGGAGCCTACGGGCACAAGGCAGGGAACATCCCAGGATGGAGCACCACCCCAACGCAGGGCACAACATGTGTTAGAAATAAACATAAAAATGTTTATCGATACAGTTTCAAGTTTAAAGCTTTATTTGTTACGTGCACAATGATACTCAGTACTACAATGTATTGAAATGCTGTTCCACTTGCTAAATTATAAGTATGGTAATTTATAAATATATCTATATGTAAAATGTTGAGTAGTACCATAGCAACTGCATTGCTAATGGCTGGCTACTCCATGTCACACCTTAGTATCCTGGCTAAGTAACAGCCAGGCTCCCAAGGCAGGCCCGAGGCGACAGCGATAGCTCGCTGCACAGCCACCGACATGCCCACGAAAGCAGCGTGTGCAGCGAGGTGGCAAATGGCAGGCGAACACTGTCCTCCTGAAGGTTGCTGCATGTTACTGTGCTGGGAAAAAAATCACCTCACTAGGTTGGGGTTTCCATTTGTGTAGAGGCTTCACACGTGAGTGCATGTACAGTCCATATTTTGTTTTCTTCATTATCCCTTTTTCAGAAGGATTTTAATGATCTAGTGTTCTGGAATATTAACCGAATGAAAGAAAGGAAAACGATAGGATAAATAAAGAAGTACTGATTTTTTGCAAAGTCAATAAAATAGACTTTACAACAAGAAATTTAAAACGGCAACTAATGAAAACCAGTAATTGTGAAATGCAAAATCAAGTGTGAAATGACATTTTTAATTGCATTAAATCCAATCATTTTAGCAAATCCTTTCAAAGAAGCAACACAAGCAATCCTATTCCTGTAGTAAAATTTCAAAATGAAAATTAAGTGACGTATAATGAATTTAAACATTCAATCAAATCAACCCAAATCAAATCAAAAGTCAAAGAAAAACACTTTTGGTTCAGGCACACCTTCAAAGTTACCTTTGGACCTTGGGTCACTCTGCTAGTTCTACCTGCCGGGATTCCACACCATCCTCAGGCAGTTCATTCTTAGCTCTTCTGGTCTATGGAAACTCCTCAACCCCGCAGACTGGCTCACTGTGTCAGGGAATATAGAGTGGTCCAGATAAAGGCTCCTCCTGTAGTGTAGCCTGGAATCTCACTGGATGACCAGCACTGGGGGATTCCTCCGGATGACCTTGATGTTTCTCACCATCACACACCCTGGTCAATGCCGCTGATAATGTAATGCAGTCGGCTGCAGCAAATACGACATTCTCTGCATTAAATGGAGTACTTGGCAGGCCCACATGTAAAAATAAGGCCTAAGACCCTATTGGTTAGAATCAGTCCCAGAACAGATTGGCTACTTTTCCTGGGGCTCTGTATCTATGTAAGTGGTGCTGAGATGAAACCAGTCACCCACAAATATCTAGCTATGTCCCCATAAATCCTCACCCAAAGTCTTTTTAAAATCTTACAGACTGCTGGAGGGTCCCAAATATAATATGCTATGCGGCAGTGAACTGGAATTTTAGATGGTACCTCAGACATCTCCTGTCTCCTTTGTCTGTTTTCTTAAATATGGGATCCTGAATTGGTTAAGACATACTACCTTCCAAGGGCTGGACAGGAATTAAGAATCAGCACTGGACTTTGGCATTCCCCACAATGAATTTTGGCCATTGGGAAAATTCCAGATGGCCAATATCATCCTCTCTACCTTCTTCTTGGCAAAATTCCCAAGTACAGAATACCCTAACCCTAACCCTAACCCCATTTTAATCAAGATCTTTTCTACTGTAGATTGGGACCATGCGTTCCACACTTAAAGTCTGTGCTAGTAGTGATGGAAGGCATCATCTCCTTACAGGATGTATCTGCGAGCCTATCCTAGAGGCTACGGGCATAAGGCAGGGAACAACCCATCGCAGGGTACACTCAAACATCAGTCACACCTACGGGCAGGTACATGTAGGTAACTCCAAGTAACCTCAGTATGTTTTCTGATTCAAGAAAGGGGAACCAGAGTACCTGGAGGAAAACTCCCAACAACTTGGGGAGAACATGCAAACTCCACACGGACAGTCATGGCAGAAACTCAAACAGAGGTGTGAGGCAACAGTGTTAATCACTGAGACACTCCGAGCAGACAACCAAACCAACAGCCATAAAACAAAACGATCCCGTAAAGAAATCAAATGATTATAATAGGTTAATTATTGTCAACATGGAGCAATTTTAACCACTTTGAAATCTATTTTAATTGAGATGTTTAAAATTATCTATGCATAATTTTATTATTAATAACTCTCTCGTTAAATGTGTTTTTGCTGCCAGATTTCACACAGCTTACAAATACAGTATCTCAGTATCGTCAGAGACCACAAGCATGCCTATAACTACTTGTTTACCCTCTTGCCAAAAGGCAGATGATACAGAGCTATCCAGGTTCACATCTCAAGAATGAGGAAGGGCTTCTCCCTGAGAGTTGTTGCCCTGCTGAAAAAGCAATAATGAGTCCTGCATGCAGCAATGTCTGTATAACACCAATGGCCATTTCATACCAGTGTCCATATCACACCAGTGTCAGTATTGTACCAGTGTCCGTATCATACCAGTGTCCATATCATACCAATGTCAGTATTGTACCAGTGTCCGTATCACACCAATGTCAATATTGTACCAGTGTCCGTATCAGAAAAATGTCAGTATTGTACCAGTGTCAGTATTGTACCAGTGTCCATACCACACCAGTGTCTGTATCATACCAGTGTCAGTATCACACCAGTGTCAGTATTGTACCAGTGTCCGTATCATACCAGTGTCCATATCATACCAATGTCAGTATTGTACCAGTGTCCGTATCACACCAATGTCAATATTGTACCAGTGTCCGTATCACACCAATGTCAATATCGTATCAGTGTTCGTATTGTACCAGTGTCCATACCACACCAGTGTCTGTATCATACCAGTGTCAGTATTGTACCAGTGTCCGTATCATACCAGTGTCCATATCATACCAATGTCAGTATTGTACCAGTGTCCGTACCACACGAGTGTCAGTATCACACCAATGTCAGTATTGTACCAGGGTCTGTATTACACCAATGTCAGTATTGTACCAGTGTCCGTATCACACCAGTGTCAGTATCACACTAATGTCAGTATTGTACCAGTGTCCGTACCACACGAGTGTCAGTATCACACCAATGTCAGTATTCTACCAGGGTCTGTATTACACCAATGTCCGTATTGTACCAGTGTCTGTATCACACCAGTGTCAGTATTGTACCAGTGTCCGTATCACACCAATGTCAGTATTGTACCAGTGTTCATACCACATGAGTGTCAGTATTGTACCAGGGTCCGTATCACACCAGTGTCAATATCGTACCAGTGTCCGTATCACACCAATGTCAGTATTGTACCAGTGTCCGTATCACACCAATGTCAGTAT
>JAODKM010000039.1:9860008-9874143 GCA_026780845.1 Petrocephalus sullivani
AGTTGTCATTGGGCAGTTAGTGGCTCTTTTGGCTGTTAGCGCATATATATATATATATATATATATACACACACACACACACACACACACACACACACACACACACACACATACCCACACACCTATTTTTCAATTTGGTGTCTGTGGAGAAAAGAATGCCTGAAATTGGGTGTGTGCCCACAAAGCCACCCGTACAGCAGAACTGGAGGCCTGGTCGGGCACTGGGGAGAAGTTTCCTCGGTGCTTGCTTCCTACTTCCAGGATCTTCTACTGGACAAATAGCTCCATTGAGAGTTTTGACAAAAAAAAATGTGTCAGGCAGTGTCCTTTTGCCAAATGCAGCAGCTGGTTTCATAGACTGACTTCATTTGGCCTTGTGAAAGAGTCTGAAGTTCATCTCCACTCTGCCGTGGGTGAGACCTTGCTGGACAGACATGAAGCCAATAATCTCATCATAATCACTGTGTTTCACCTGATTTTAAGGGCAGTAGCAATCTCGAGTTTCTTCAGGAGGGCTGTAGATCAGGCAATGTAAGTCAGGCAATGATACCGCCAAGCAGCAGGTAGGTTGTGGATTCAAATCCCAGCAGGTGACGTTCTGTTGTACCACTGAGAGACAAAATATTTGTTTTATGAAATAACAATGCATGGTATGTGAATCAGTAACGTAAATAACAGGAGAACGAATTAACCAGCATCACTCTTCTCTCCACTAGAGCGATCGGCTTCTGATTAAGGGCGGCAGTATCGTCAATGATGACCAGTCTTTCCACGCTGACATCTACATGGAGGATGGGGTCATCAAGTAAGTCTCTTCTGGGTTTGTGTAGCTGCTTGGTAATCTTGGTAATTCCTTAGGCCTTGTGCTGTAGCCTGGGTTGTTTTTCTTTGACTAACTGGACCTTCTCCGCAAACTAGTGATGCGTCATTAGAAATCATGTTAAATGTTGATCGTTTCTCTGCCCTTGCTACTGTCTGTCAGGCAAATCGGCGAGAACCTGATTGTCCCTGGAGGCGTGAAGATCATCGACGCCCATGGCCGCATGGTTATACCAGGGGGCATCGACGTCCACACGCGCTTCCAGATGCCCGACAGGGGCATGACTGCAGCCGACGACTTCTACCAGGGCACTCGAGCTGCCCTGGCTGGTGGCACCACCATGATCAGTACGTGACTCGCCCAACAATAGTTCCCGCCCACTTCGGGAAGAGAGCACATAGCTTACTGTAGGTTTAACAGGGTCCACGAATAAACAGGACTGGACAAAGAAGCTGAATATAATCAATTAAAATAAGATAATAATTCAGGTGGTCTTCTGGCAGGAGCGATGGAAGCCAGCAGCCATTTTTTGCCTTGCTCATGGCTTCTGTTACAGAGCCCCCTGGCCGCAGTTCACACCGATGACCGAGGCCACGGAATTGGCAGTAAAATCGGAGGCTGCAGAACCGCGCGCATTGTTGTGCTCGGCAGGAGGTTGTCATGGAAACAGAATGTCTCGTTTCGCGCTGGCCCTGCTAGCATGTTAGCTGATGTTGCCCAGTAACAGGCTAGCAGATGAGGTTTATGTGTAAATGCTATTACAGATTATACATTGAATTCTTTTGCCAACGCCAAAGCATACAAACCGATAATTTACCTTTATTGAATTCTGATAAACAATACAAAACGTGGTGGAAAACTTCTGCTGTATCTCAGACAGCTACCATAATTGTTGTCCTAGACAATCAGGCAAAGACAGAGTGGGCCTGATTGGGGAAAACAGGCCCCCATTGTTTGCTTGGCTTGTGCACGTGTGAGAGCTCCTCTGCAGGCCTGGGATGGCCGATGGCAGCCAAACGCAGTGTTCCTGCCAGCTCTGCCTTGGTCCCAAGCGCGTCACCACCTCAGTGTCAGAGATACATGTCCATGGAATTATAGGGCTGTCACTGACATTTTTGTCCAAAATGGGTCATGGACATAGGGACCATCTGTGGAATTCACTTGTTGAGTCCCTGTAGTTTTGTCTGCAAAGTAGAACTTCTGGCTTTTTTATCTAATAGTGAAATGCCCCATTTAGCGCAGCTTTTAAAGTTCCTGGCTATAAACCATTTCTTATATATAAATGACTTCTTAATTTTTTTTTGTGGCGACAGCTAGCATAATCTCTGTTTTTTTTCTCTTCCTGACCTTTCTTTAAATGCAGCACATAAATTTTACTCATTTGTTTAGACATGTTTGTACTTAGTGGCTAACTTGGTATTTTACATACATTTTATGGTAGATGTAGCGCTGAGGGACACAAGACATTTGACCTTTCTTGGATTTAAACCTTCAACCTTTTCTTCCATGCCATTCTACAAAAGAAAAAAAAAATCACACGGTTACTTAAAAGTCCTATAAAACCATCGGACAGTAAACATAGCACAATTTTATTGACCAAATTGGCGTTTATAAAATGTCAGTTAGTCATAAAGGGAAAATGGGATACTGGGTATAATTAGACTCAAGTGTCAGATGTCCTTTTAATTTAAGTCACGTCTCTGTCAGACTGATTAGGACTGTATGAATGACCCCTGTGACCCTGGGTGGCATTAAGCACAGAAGGGGCTTCAGAGACGGCCGCTGCAAGCAATCAGAGGCCAATCGGTAGGACGGGATTCCATGTAGCTGGTCTGATAGGAGACCCCGCTCACCAGGAAGCCCTCAGGCTGAGCTTTCCCCAGCTCTCCAGCCTGCCAAGCCTCTTTTGACCAATTGCCGCCTCTCCGCCACGCCAGGCGCTCGCTGGGTCTGGTCGGGATGGGCCGGGCTGCTGACACCAGCTGATCGGGCCCATCCAGGCCCTTTTTTGGACGGTGGCTATTCCAGGCATCTGGAACATGTGAGGCAGATGGCAGGCACAGCCGGGTCGGCGCGGTTCATCTTGTCCGTTTAGCTTTTCTGCTGAAAAACAGGTGTGCCCTTCCGAATACCAAACAGCAGGGTGTCGTGTCCTCACCCAGTTTATAGAGGCCCATGCAGTAAATATCACCACAGTGGCCGAGCATGATTTTAGTGAGGAGTGACTATTAGTCAATGGTTGATGATTATATCGGTGATTGCTGATTGATGTCTGATTCACATATGAGTGATTGAGGAATTATTTATCGGTTGATGTATTTATTGACGAATGACTTGAGAGATGACTGACTGGCCCTCCTCCTTGGGCGAGCAGTTGACCACGTGGTGCCCGAGCCTGGCGCTAGCGTGGTGGCGGCCTTCGAGCAGTGGAGGAACTGGGCGGACAGCAAGGCGTGTTGCGACTACTCCCTGCACGTGGACATCACCGACTGGCACAAGGGCGTGCAGGAGGAGATAGAGACACTGGTCAAAGAGCACGGTATGCCCAACCACTACACTGGCACCACTGATAGCATCAAGCTTAAGGCTCGTGCCCAGCTGGGATTTAATTCCCTTAACTGAAATGATGCTTTTGTCCCTTGTACAAGTACCTATTTTTTTGTAATGTCCCAGGTCCTGAGCCAGAAGTTTGGGGGGGGGTTCAAACCTTTAATCCTGCTATGTGGTTACATGCCTGCTTTGAGACACACGCACACACACACACACACACACACGCATATTTAGCTGGAGGCCCAGGCACAGAGGTACTCACATTTATTAGCAAGCATTACAATTAGCATGAGTTTACAATTTTCAGTCCCAATGAGCATGAGCTTAGGTTTGCTCCCTTTGCTGTGGTTTGTTACGCCCATGGCCATCATCTCGTTACTCTAGCACCAGTCTCAGTGATTACGGTTCCATTGTCATTCTCATATTGTCCACTTTCTGTGTGCCTCTCCATAAATGCGGCCGTGTCTGTCTCTAGGTGTCAACTCCTTCCTGGTCTACCTGGCCTACAAAGACATGTTCCAGCTCAGTGACTCCCAGGTATGGCTTTCAGATGTGCAAAGAGAAATCTTTGGCAGTGGCTGTGTTTCCTCACTGTGAAAGAAGATCAGTCATTTCCTTAGTTTCAGGATATAGGGTATCGGCTTACTGCACTCTGTCTGGATGCTCGCTCGGTAACCCCAAAGGAGCTCTTGGGCTCAGTTAATGGGCTCTCGCAGATCCAGCTGCTCTGCCCACATAACACGATTCACAATCTCACACATTCCTACGGTTATTTCGGTGTAGGAATCTGGGTCTAAAGGCACCAGTCTTGGGCGAAGCGGCACATCCTTTCCGGGATTTGGACTCACCGGGCTGCTTGTTCACAGCATACAGACCTGATAACTTCCCCATCTGCTGCTCGCATCTATCTGCTAGAGGTTGTTTATGAGAGAATCATAATCAGTTTTCCATGCGGCCGAGAACAGCGACTGGACCACAACAAAAGGCCGCTTGTTCCGAGCACCAGAGGACGTCCCGTTTCCCCTGGTGGGCCGCAGCTGCTGGCCGGCATGCTGATCCGTGTCCATGCGGCGTTTCCATGGAGAGCGAGCCCAGCTGCAGGGGGTCTCTGCTTCTGAGGCCCTCTCAAGAAAGAGTTGTAACCGTGGCAGCGTCGGGGTTGACAAGAATCAGGGCTACTGACCACCAGCTCCTCTAACTGGACCATGCTCATCTGACCGGACCATGTTTTCTGACCAGCTCTGAGATGTGGGCTTTGGGCAATGTATGGTTCTGCTAGTTTGGTCTCTGGTGATCTGGTGTCGCTGATTGAAATCCTCACGCTGTCAGAGTGATTGTACTGTTGGGCCCTTGAACAGGGCCCTTAATCCCAGCTGTCTGACCCAAGACTAAGGTCCTCACTTTTAAATCGCTTTGGACAAAAGCATCTGTTGAATGTGACACATGAATCGTGCCCGAGGCGCGTGACCAGACCGTCCTTTTTCTGACTGGCTTCCTGCCGTCCACTCGCTGCAGATCTACGAGGTTTTCAGCGTGATCAGGGACTTGGGGGCCATCGCACAGGTGCACGCAGAGAACGGCGACATCATTAGCGAGGTGAGCTTTACCGCGGCGCCTCTCTACTAGTCGGAGTACTACCGTACTGCCCCCCCCCCCCCACCCCTTCCTGCCTTGCTCATTGTTTCATCTGGTATTTCCGCCCACAGGAGCAGCACAGGATTCTGGAGCTCGGCATCACTGGGCCAGAGGGTCATGTGCTGAGCCGCCCTGAGGAGGTACGACCACACCCACCTCAACCAAGCCACGCCTACTTTTATATTCACAATGTAAGGACTTTCTGTCCCTCCCCTTCGCTTTGTCCCCCTCCCAGGTGGAGGCAGAGGCGGTCAACCGCTCGATCACGATGGCCAATCAGACCAACTGCCCCCTCTACATCACCAAGGTGATGAGCAGAAGTGCTGCTGATGTCATCGCCCTGGCCAGGAAGAAAGGTGAGCTGGCCTGACCGATCTGTACACTTCCTGCATCCTCCACAGCTCCACACCCAGCTGGTTGGTGACTGGTCCGCTGCCCACCCCCCCCCACCCACCCCCAGGTACCGTGGTGTACGGGGAGCCCATTTCCGCCAGCTTGGGCACAGATGGCTCCCACTACTGGAGCAAGAACTGGGCCAAGGCCGCGGCCTACATCACGTCGCCGCCCCTCAGCCCCGACCCGACCACGCCTGACTACCTGACCTCGCTGCTCTCCTGGTAAGAGAAGTGCACGGGCTGGTGGGCGGAGCTTTGGTTGGCTGGTGAGCAGGGCTTCGCTGGGCTGGTGGGCAGAGCTTTGGTTGGCTGGTGGGCGGGGCTTTGGTTGGTTGGTGGGCAGAGCTTTGGTTGGTTGGTGGGTGGGGCCTTGGTTGGCTGGTGGGCTGCCAGCCATCTGAAAATATTGTCTTTTTCCTTCTAGTCTCCAGTTTTCTCTCACCTCATCTGCCTGTGTCCTTTCTTTCTGTGTCCTCTCCCGCCCCCCACCTTCCTTTCATTACATTTAAATTCAGTAATGGTTTACTGCCATGACACAGCCATTAACAATATAGTTGGGGAAACGTTGCCAACATAGAAACGAACAAATCAAGCAGAATGCGTAATTACTCTGTCTGTCCTGACCGCAAAACCAATAACAGCACAGCCACATGGAGAGCCCAGCTGGTGTGGAGGCTGCCAGATTAATATGCTTCTGTTTTCTCTTGATGAATACTGGACGGTCTCTCTGGTTCGAGTGAAATGGAAATATTTTTGAAGAACACATCCGTCTTTGCTTTTTTCTGTGTGTATTTTGGGACTTTCTAGCAAAACATCGGTCTGCCTCAAACAGGCAGTCTCTGCTGTGTACCCTGGACTTTCAAGCTTTGAATCTGTGTCTCTCCTTAAATATTCAGCCCCTGACGGTTTCTTGATTCTGTTAGCTGTTGATTGTGATGTGATATCACCTGACCATTTGATCCTGTGTCCTCTCCCCCCCCAGCGGTGATCTGCAGGTGACGGGCAGCGCCCACTGCACGTTCAGCACCGCCCAGCGTGCCGTGGGGAAGGACAATTTCACCCTCATCCCAGAGGGCACCAACGGCACGGAGGAACGCATGTCCCTGGTCTGGGACAAGTGTGTGGTAAGGCAATCCCTCATACTCCCTACTGCCCCCTGCTGGCTTTACCTGCAGGCATCCACTGTCCACTCAGACATCTTGTTCTGCCCCCACCTTCCTAGGTGACGGGGAAGATGGACGAGAACCAGTTTGTGGCTGTGACCAGCACCAACGCTGCCAAGATCTTTAACCTGTACCCCCGCAAAGGCCGTATCGCCGTGGGCTCCGACGCCGACCTGGTGCTTTGGGACCCTGATGTCACCAAGATCATCTCTGCCAAGAGTCACAACCTGGTGAGCGGGGTCACAGGTCATGTTACACGCCGCCGTGCTGCTGACACGGAAGTACCTCGACGGAGGGAGGAGTTACTGTCTGGTCGTATAGCCCCAGATGTACTGTCTTCGGTGCAAGTCTACTCATTTGTCCGCTTTATCCCTTTCAAGAACAAGCAGCCTTGCCTTATGATTCAACTTTACAAGGCTCTCACACTTGGTGTAACATTGGAGTCAGTGCGTCTTCCTGAGGACTTCACTCAGATCTGTCATCAGCCGTTGCTCAGGCACTGAATAAATGATGAAATACGAATCTCAATTTTTTTGTTCTAATCTAACATCTGTCTTATTTTGCCATTAATTCTGATAAATCAGGCCTCTAATTTGTGTGCTAAGTAATAAATAAATCACCTTAATCATTCATTAATTACCAAGTAACAACTGATTGATTGAAATAATGAATGGTGCACACAAGTAGTTGTTAGTTTAATTTTGGTTCTTCCTTACATAAATTTGGTTTAATGTGATTAGTTGCACAGTGCACTCAGTCGATGTTCCGATCGGCTGGTGGACGGGCTTGGCGGTGACCCTCAGAGCCCCATCTGTTTTTTCGGGCCCTGCGGCCCTTGAAGGAGGGCCACGCTGTCGAGCTGAGTGGCCCAGATTTACCTCGCTCTCCACCACATTCGGGGCAGAACACAAGCCCCTTGTTTTTCTGCCAAGGGACCCAGGTCACATGCTCACGCCCGTCCCGGGCCTCTGTTCGGCCCGGCCCGAGCCACATCATCCCCCGGTCTCCCTCGTGACTGGATAGCGCCCCCCCCCCCTTGTTTTTTCATGGCCTCCGAACGCCTTTGTCCATTCCGTTTGCTTGTGCTGCGAATGCCTGTGTCCATAGTGACTGACTTTGATTTTATGCAGACGCCGTCCCCAACCACAGTTACTTGTTTGGACTCCCTTAGGGGCAAATTTCCACCAAGTGCAGCAGGCAAGTGCTGCCAAGATCGCTGACGATGGGGGGCTGAAGCAGGCAGCGCCATTTCCGTACAGAAAGAAAATGAAAAACTAGAAAGCGAACGATGAAGGCTGTCAGTGTAGCAGCTGGATACTTCTATAAGTGTAATGGCCGTTAGCACGTTGGGGCAGCACCTACAGTATAGAACACCTACAGTGCGTTATTGTGCCTTTAGGGTTCCTGCTTCCCTTCCTGAGCCCAGGTGACTCCTCTGCATTTCGCCCCCTGCAGGCCGTGGAGTACAACATCTTCGAGGGTACGGAGGTGCGAGGTGGCCCGCTTGTGGTCATTAGCCAGGGCAAGATCGTGCTGGAGGACGGGAACCTGCACACCACGGAGGGCTCAGGCCGATACGTGGGCCGCAAACCGTTCCCCGACCACGTGTACAAGCGGATAAAGGCCCGCAGCAGGGTGAGTATGCGTGTGTATGCGCATGTGTGTATGTACGTGTGCCTGTGTATGCACGTGTGTGTGTATGTACGTGTACCTGTGCATGCACATGTATGTATCTTCGTGTGCGTGTGTATGTACGTGTGCGTGTGCATGCGCGTGTGTGTATGTACATGTGCGTGTGTGCATGCGCGTGTGTGTCTGTGCATGTGTGTATGTACGTGTGTGTATGTGCATGTGTGTATGTACGTGTGTGTATGGCCGCGTGCAGATGTCATAATTTTTAGGTGTGTCAGGTTGGGATTCTTTCCCGTCCAGGATCGTGGTCGGTTACCTTATTGTACATGTGAGACAATGAGGGACATAAAGTACAATTCAGGTCTGTGTTTGACCTCCACTTTTCAGAAATTCTCCTTTTGTTTTTCGTATTTTTCCTTAGTTACTATATTGTAGCACCCACTGTGGCAGTCACATGGTTCTACGCAGGAAGTGATGTAATTCCTCTCTCTTCCCCAGCTGGCCAACCTGCGAGGGGTTCCGCGGGGTCTCTATGACGGCCCTGTGTGTGAGGTCACTGCCACACCCAAGACCATCACCCCCGCTTCGTCGGCCAAGACGTCCCCGGCCAAACATCCAGCCCAGCCCGTCAGGAACCTGCACCAATCTGGCTTTAGCCTGTCAGGTGGGCACAGGCCTCCCTGTCGTTCTCTGCGATGATGCGATACATGTGCAATGGCTATAATAAGTATGATCTGTATTTAATATTTCTTCTAAATCACACCTTTTTATCAACGAAAAATTGAGCCCCCTCCCCCCATATTTATATGACCTATTACATGTGTTCTAGGAGCCCAGGTTGATGACAATATCCCCCGGCGCACTACACAACGCATTGTGGCACCACCTGGTGGACGCGCCAACATTACAAGCCTGGGTTAAAGCGACCTGCCGCTGGCTGGGGGAGGTGATCGCCAAGAAGGAGGGACCACACCGAGAGGCCACACCCACACCCCCTGAGGTGCATCATCCAGGAAGTTCCCTGCTGGAAATCCACCCCCCCGACCCACCACCCCACATGCAACCGCCTACGCTCCATCATCCGTCCTCAACCCCACATGGACTCACCCACAGAAATAAACCGCCACGGTCGATCCTGTTACTTTTAAAAAATAACAAAAAGACAAAAACACTTCATACTGCATTGTTTCCTATTTGATACTGTACTGCTTACCTGCCATATACCGTTTAATTTGTTTTAAAGGAAGTCAAGTGAAGTTGAGAACACTTTTAGTCCTGTGCTTTTTAAGGGAAGCATGATTTAGACAATGCTAGCATTTTTGGTTTGCGTAACACGAGTAAAGAGGTCTTGCCGTCTCAGTCCTGCGTTATGTTGACAGTGGTGTCCCTTGTGTCTTAGTCGAGTCCTCAGACCCCTGGGAAAGGGGGTTTCATTTGACTGTTCACCACACAGAAGAGTTTGAAGCTGTATCTCTAAGAGGTTTCGTCTGGGTACTGCGTAGGATCGGAGTAGCTTAGCTCCAGTGTGTGAGTGAGCCCGGCTCTGAAAGCTGCCAGCCAAGAGTGCGTGAAAGGCTACAGCCCCCCCCTCCCCCTTCCCCAGGCCCGATCCGGTGGACCTGATTGGTGGGAAATCTGAGGAAGGCTTTCAGCTTCATACCCCCGTACGCTAGTCCTGCCTTCCCCTTTTTCTCTTTTTCCCTCCTCTCAGGGGAAGGGATTGGTTGAGAGATGATAAAATCATTCAAAGGAATGCCCCCGCCTGCAGGTGGCGCTCCGTGTGGTGGTCAGCTGAAGAGGGGAGACGTGGGCCGAGTTAAACCAAAAGCCAGTATGTACATGCGGGACCACCTGCAATTCTCTCTAAAACTAGTGAGGTCCTGTCTGCAGCACGTGTGCGTAGAATCCCTGGGAGCTATGTTGTTATTATTAGTAGTGATAGTAGTAGTATTTGTAGTATTAGCTTTAATGGTAGTGCTAGTAGTATTTCATAATAATAGTAATATTTTGCTGAGGTAACAGAAGGCTGTAAAATGAGTTGTAAAATACCAAGTGGTATTAACCGATACTAAGGTGCCAGATTTTACTCCTGTTCATTGTATATATGTGTAACCACCCATTTAAAAATGTATGGTTATGTACATTGCATTTTACGTTCTACTGTTATCTGTTTTTTGTAATAGGTTAAAAAAAAATGTTTAATCCTTTTGGGTGGAATGCAAGGTCCTTGGCAGAAAGGTATAGCCAATGAAGCAAAGTTCTCACCAGGAACGGGTCCACCTCACACAGGTCAGAGAGCACCTTTGCGAGTGGCCCTGAAGGAGGCCGTAGCCTTTCTGAGCGCTCCGTGTCACGCTTAGCCCAGCAGCCTTCCGGCCCTTTCCTCGCCTGGGGTGAAGCTGTGAGGACATTATGTAGATTACGCCACGAGTTATCAGAAGGTACGAGAAATGCCACTGTGTATCACTCCTCTTCCTCCATCTCTGTCGGCGGTTTCCCCATTGACACGCCCTGCTGCTTCTGGGATGTGTGTCTACTTGCCCCATATCCGTACACTTACCATTTTTACACATTATACAGGTAAGAGGTTAATTTCCACTAATGCAGTTTGGATTATAAGTCCCATCCGAGAGCACAACGGCAGGTCCCATCCTGGGAGCCAGACCTACAGCCTATCAGTGTGTCTGCTTTACAGCTCAGTGACGGGCAGCTTTGGGAATGGCCGCATTGTTCTGTGAGGCCCCTCGCTCCGCCTGGGGGGGACACCGGCTCGTGACGATGTAAATGGCCAGTGTTACCGGGGTCATTCAGGTATCAAATCTGCCGGAGCTGTGAGTCTTTTTGTGTCCTAGGGTGTGTATCTCACCACCTCTGTAGAACTGTACCCTGTGCAAATGAGTCCACTCCAGGTCTTCCTTTCCCAGCACAATGATGCACTTGTCCTTTGTTATTTCTTATATTATTTGTTGCCTTTACTCACCATTTGTTTTTTTTATGTTTTAGAATAAAACTTGTGCTGAAAATCGTGACTCGTGTATGACCGGCTGAATTTTATTCATATTATTATTATTAGCTGTTAGTGATCATGAGCAGTGGAATAAGTATGAGCACAGAGGCCTCTATGTGCTTACTGCAGGATCCTTACTGAAGCCACCCTGCAGCATTTATTTCAGACACTTAATGGGCTTCAGGATTCACGCAGAGTGCCAAAAAGTCTGGCTTGCTTCCTTCTTTCCAAAATACCATGATAAAAAAATTAAATCTATGATTGGTTGGCATCTGTCCAGCTTGATTCTGATTGGGCAGGTTGTCTGTTATGAATGCAAGACTAGCCCTGAGCCATAATGCCACCTAATGGCCATTGTTGGCCTTTTATTAGCTGACAGTTTAGAAATGTGTGAACTTGGGAGAGGTGGGGGCCCTAAGAGATAGAGCGATTGATGGTCTCATTCAGCTGTGAGGCTGTTTGAGAGCCATGTACAATGCAGCTTGGCAGGAGGGAGATTCTGGGCCTCCTGATGCCACTGTGATTTCTCCTGCTCCTTCCTTTTTCTTTCCCTCCATTTTCTCTGGCTGTCCTATTGTTGTATCCAGACGGTTGCTATGACAACATGCTGTTGCTAGGCTTTGGCCTGGCTGTTCTTTGTTGCTCGTCCTGGCAACCCTACTGGATCGGAAGTTGCCCCTGGCAACCCTCCAGTTCTGTGTGCTATTGGAACAGCTAATGATTATTACTGTGAAAACAGCACTGTGCCCCCCCCACAACCCTGGCTGCTGCTACTTTCCTTTTATAGCTTTCCCCTTGTTCACTATGAATAATTCAAGTTGGTACCGGGCCAGGTTTCTGCCTGCATGCATAACCTTTTGGCACACAAAAGGCATTTTTTGACGATGCAGTAAAGCTTGCAGTGGCCGTGTGCTGCTGACAGGGAATCCTGCTCCACCTTCCGCGAGCTGAGAGGAAGTGCCGGCCCACAGATGTCAGGCCCCCGCAAGAAGCCTGTCTTCCAGAAAATGATGGCGAATAACTGAAAGGCGTTCAGTCTGAAAATAATGTCAGTTCCAAGCATTTATTTGTTGCTGCTGTTAGCTTGTTAGACACCATAACCATACATACAAACTCAGAATGTCAAATCCTTTCTCATGCTGTTTTTAGTACTACTTAGCTAAAGTATTTTTTCAAATCTAATCAGTCTTAATGATAGCTGGAAAATGTTATGCCCATTTTGAGGATATTGGTACATAATGTGCACTGTGAATTTGTGTAGGATTCTCTGAAGATCTGAGACATGAAACAGCTCAGCAATTTAAAACTTAAACTGAAACTAAAGTTTATAAAAACTAAGTAGAAACATATATATATATATATATATATATATATATATATATAAAGTAACAAATCACATTCAAAACTAACTAACTGGATTTCATACACACACAAATTAACACAGGATTAGACTGGAAGCAGCGGAACCAAAACTAATACAAATATAAAAATAAATACTATTTTACACGGAACTCCATCATTCCTACTAAATGCAAGTTCTGTTTTTGTCCCATCATAAATTACAAGCAAGAGAATACTTCATAATGTTTATTTTTCTTTGTCAAAACATTCCAAGGGCACTTTGGGCGGACCTTGTGTATGCCTATAGATTTTCGACAGATATTGCCTCTCAAATGGCAATCGCTGTTTGGAAAATAACTGGGTTACGATAATAACTAGGCATAGGTTTGCGTATGTTCGGTAATCTTTCAGTGTGACACTAGGTGGCGACGTGCCCTAGTAAGCCATACTACGTATCGCTCCGCGAGACTGCTATTTTTTAGCCTTATACGTAAAGAGTGATAGTTTAAACGGGTTGAATACAAAAATTCTAAGATATTTTATGTTTTCCCCAAATGCTAAATTTCACCTGGTTAAAGTAAATTCTGCTAATTGTGAAGATCCGGTTAAAGTCACATACCGCCCTAATTGCCAATAACCGAAGATGGAACACTCTGGAGTTTTTATCTTTTGCCAAAATTTGCTTCAGGATTCAGTCGGCTCTTAGCATTTTAATAAAAGTTGAAATTATGCATTACAGTAAGAGTGACAAAAGAAAAAAAGTAATAAAAGAAAATGTCCATGTGGTTATTGAAGATTCTTCCATCATTCACTAATTGTAGATATATTTGACCATCAATTTGCCGTTCAGCACAAGGTAGAAAAAAAAAAATGTAGGCAATATACATCTAAAAGCTTGTGAAGGCCTTTCCAAAATAGAGAAAATGTGCGTAATGGGTATGGCTAATTATGCCAAGACAGGTGTAGAATACAGCATGTGGCCATGAAAGTTACAGCGACAAACACCAGCTGCTAAGCAGGTGGCTGTCCCGAAGAAGCGAGTGACTTTCAGCTTGGCACCATCACCAGATGCTGTCTTTCTAACAAGTCAATTCACAAATTCATCCTGTTAGAGCTGCCCTGGTCAACCACAAGCAAAGTAATTGTGAAGTGTGAAGTGGCAGGGTCACACAGGTTGGCAGAAAGGGACCTGCTCACCCAGCACCCATACCCAACCTAGACGGCAGCAAATTCCCCAGCGACGTTCCAGCATCTAATGAAAAGCCATCCCACAGGAATAGAGACTATTATAGCAACACTAGGTGAATTAATTTCATATTAATGGCTTTGGTTTTGGAATGAGACGTTGGACAAGCTCGTGTCCTTGTATTTTTGGCCAAATGTGCCCTTAAATATAAATAGAAACAGGTTTCTTTACTGAGAAACTAGAATGTGTTGAATGTGTAGTTTAATACAGCTATACACTCACCTAAAGGATTATTAGGAACACCATACTAATACGGTGTTTGACCCCCATTCGCCTTCAGAACTGCCTTAATTCTACGTGGCATTGATTCAACAAGGTGCTGAAAGCATTCTTTAGAAATGTTGGC
>JAODKM010000039.1:9890875-9914466 GCA_026780845.1 Petrocephalus sullivani
TTGTATTTGGATAAAGTACATAATCATTTTTATGAAGTGAAATGCAAATTACAATTTTGTATTTAAAACGTATAAATGCTGTCCATCCCTAGTCACGATGTGTCGTAGTTGATGTGGGTCAGAAGAACATGCGTGTGTCCTGCCTTGCTGACCCCTGCCCTCTGTCTCCCGCCTTGCTGACCCCTACCCCCCCCCCCAGTGGACACGGACAAGCCGGTCACCTTGGGTGTGTACCTCACTAAGAAGGAGCAGAAGAAGCTGAGCAGACAGACCCGTAGGGAGGGGCAGAAGGAGGTGCAGGGAATCTGGGAAGGTCCAAAAAGCAAATCTTGAATTTGCTGCATGCTGAGCACTATGCTGAATCCACGTAAATTAAGTGATGTGGAGGCACAGTCTGCATCTGTACTGAACACGCAGACTTCTTTGTCTCGTCAATATTACCTAAAAAATACAATATAACTATTTACGTAACATTTACATTAGGTATTATTCTTCATCTAGAGATAATTTAAAGTATACGTCAGCGAGTTTTGGTTTCCTTTTGGGGTTCTGGAAACAATTTCCCACGGATGCCAAAGGATGCCTGTACTTTCAGTGCTGGTGTTTGACTCAGTGGGTCAGAACTCTGAGACTGTGGTCGGAAGGTTGCAGGTTCAAATCCCATAATGCGCAGAGTGATGTCACTGTTGAGCCCTTGAGCAAAGTGCTTTGCTTTGAGTCCAGCTGGCCCAGTTTTGTCAAATGTGTGTTGTTTTGGATATAAGCATCTGCTAAATAAACAGACTGCAGAGAGCGTCCATGTCCATCTATTGCAGCGAATAACAGTAAATAATCAAAAGGAACGTATAGAAGAAAAACGTATATATATATGCAGGCACATCTGCTTTTTGATTTTTTTTACTCAAAAACTGGAAAAACATCATTATTAAAATAAATACATAATCATCCATCATTTTCAGCTGAAAATATATAATTATTTACCAATACTTATAAATATATAACCATGTACCACAACCCAGTTGATCATGAACTTTTGACAAGATGAAAGATGGTGCTAGAGGCTAAGAATGCTCGCCATTATTTGTGTGGGTTATTAATGATACCCATCGCCCCGGAGTTCCAATGTGCAGCATGGAACACTGAGGGTCATGACACGGTGCATTCCTATCAAAGAAAGATTGCAGAATTGTCTCCGTATTCTGTTTCTTCCCCTCTGGACAGTTGATACAGCACAGCCAACAACCAGCTTCCTCCAACGCCACACAAGGATGCATCACCTCCCCAGGTACATCTACTGAGCTCCAGAATAAAATGCTGTGTGTGGGCACAGGAAGCAAGGAGCATTCAGGACCCACGGGGAAGACGGATGCGAAGTGCTGGATATAAGATGACTAATAGGTACTGTCTGAATTGTATAAACACCATATTTAACTCCATCTCCACTTTCAGCATCAAAAGCCGGGGACCCCCTATTCTGCAGATGCAAAGAAATGGCACGGACCAAGTAACCAAAAGCGTCAGGAACAGGGGGGTCTTACCTTGACACATGGCATGACCAGTGATAGTGGAATTATGAAGCGGAAGTCTTCCTCATCATAAATGTGAGTGGTATTATTGTAAATAAACACAGTGTATCTATTTAAAAATATTCAGAAAGCGTTTTCACTCCTCAAGGCCACTACAGGGAACTGAATTTTAGATCTGAGTATACTCTCTGAAAGAGCCCGTTGCTCTGATCATTGCAGAATCGCACATAATTCTAGGAAGCCAAATCCTGCCACTTTGACAACTCTAACAGAGACGTATAAACAACGCTACCACCCAGTGTTCACATTTGTGATCCTAATCCATCAAGTGATTTCTGAATTCCTAGCTAGGATCAATCTAACACAGTGTTTCCCAATCCAGTCCTCGGGGACCCCCAGACCGGGGGCTGGGCAACACTGATCTAACACAATCTAATTTGATAGCTTACAATGCGCAGATCCTTTTTTCCCCCTACATCTTAAATTCGACTATTCTTCTACTACGCAAGCAAACTATTACCTTCAAGTCCCACGATCACACAGTCAGCAGGTCACGGTCAGGCATCCATGGGGAACTGAGCTTACACAGCGACGTCCCCAAGATACAGACATCATGCGTCCAGCGATTCTGGGTTTAAGGCACACGCTCTTCAGGGTAATAAATCAAGACTGTGACAAGGAGCTGTCATAAAGAGCAGCCCAGAGCGTGTTTTCACAAAGGCGTACGGGGACGAGGAACTCTCTGCCAGCACCACCGTGTGGAATACTGCACCAGGAGGGGAAAACCAGGCCGCAGCCTGCATTTTTGCTCCACTGCCACGGACTGTTTCGGGCGAGGTCTGGGCCCTTCGGTTTTAGTGTATGACTACACGGGCAATTTATATCTATCTCTACTATAATCTCAAACTCGTATTAGGGGGATTTTGGAAGGGTTTCCAATCCCGGTCAAGTCAGGGCAGATTTTAGGGGAGGCAAGAAAGGTCCTTACTGCACTGGGCCGAAGGAGCCCACTTCTGGGGAAATCCACCCACCGCGCGCCAGGTGGGGAGGACGCAGAAGGAGGTGATAAGATCTTAGCTATGTGTCTGAAGGAACATTAAAGACGGGCCTTATAGCAGCGGAGGGAAATGAGAAGTTCTGAACATGGTCATCATGAAACACCTCTGGCGAGCCTTCTCCATACTGCAGATGGCCTCATGACGTTTTTGTTGACCAGGAATGTGATTCTTGTCCACAACTGAGCAGAAAGGAATGTGCAGTTTTGAACAAGAGAGGACTGAGCCTATAGCTGATCTGCTCCCTTGAAAGTCTTCCTACTGAAGCTGGAGACCAATTGTTACAATATGCAGAGCTTTTTTATATTTTATATTTAGCTTTTTTATATTTTCCTGATCCTGAAGTCAACTCAAATTACGAGACCCCTTAGCTTGTGCATCTCTTCAGAATGTTAATCTGCTGCCAGCTCTATTAAAATTGATGCCGTGCATCTTAACATTCCTCCGAGGGGCTGAGAAGAATGAATTCTGCCTTCCGTGGTCTTTTCAGACAGCCCTATGGCAACTAAAACCATTCATCATTACAAACTCACGGTAACAAACGAAATCACCTAGTCATGTTTCATCGCATTTAATTGCTCTCTATAGCAGAGTAACAATACACATTTAACATGGTTTCCATTCCCCCACCAATTCCAGCAATACACATATTAAATGTAGTCAGGGTTCAAAATGCAGTAATCATTTGAATCTTCAGAATAGTGTTAAATGGCCTGAATACTCTGAGTAGTTTATGTGTATTCACCATAGATATCTCTCCCAAGCTAATAACTAAACACAAAAAGAGAAAACTGTCAAAGAGTGTCACTTTGTGCATGTCAGTGTTATTGGTGATCTGAACTGAATAGAGAAATGCTGATATATTTAAATCCTATTTGAATTTGGATTAAAATATGGAGCTGTATATTGAATAAGTATTTGAATTCAAGGAAATTAAATGCAAGCAAAAGAAATCAGTAAAATTCCTAAATCTATTTTATATATTACTATAATGATTTTATTGACACATTGGAATAAGGGCTACATCATAAGTGCTATGTCTAAAACATAACATAAGGAAATCATAATCTTTTATATTCTAAATATTTAAACAGGCTACCTAAAAACACAGAGAAGAGTTTGTGGGGATTAACTGCTCTAACCACAATTTTGCACAATCTTGTGTTCCAGAATTACCAATTTATAAGCTGAAAATTAAATTATATAGAACTATATTTCATTATAGTACAAAGGATTTCCACTGAATTGTACTCAGTTTTACTACCAGACTACCAATCTAATCAAAATATCCTGGATTTTTTAAATCTAAATTCAAAACACAATTTGCACCATTGAGTCTGTTCCAAAACCTTGCATTCAAACGACACGTGCATCACACAACTTTGGTCCCAAGGTCTAGAACACTAAACCACTAGGAACCCAGTAGTTTAACCCACAGCTTTGGTTGAGTTTACTGTATCAGCATCTGCTTCAACAAGACCAAAACCCACATCACCGATCACCATCGGCACTGACACATTTACCTCAGTCTCCCTGCAATATCGCACGCGCATCACAGTGCTCTTTTTAAGGCAAGCTTGGAAATTGTGTGACTTGTTAGAGTGGGTCCAAGCGCTTGGTGATAAATGTGAAATATGAACTAAGTTGACAAAATACACCTCAGAAATAAACTCCAGGCATTCTCAGTCCAGTAACCGATTGGCTCCCACAAGATGCATCAAGCCACTTCCATGGCCTCTCAGCTCAGCTAAAATTCATCTTATATTACATAATATATTATTTAACACTATACACACTGTATATTACATTGCAGTTGATGGGCAACACAGAGCATTATAATAATATTCTTACAGTCAGACTGAGGTTTCTGATATCTGGTGCTGGTGATTACACCAGGGTTTACTGAAATCCAAAGGAGGTGACATCTACATTTCTGAGTGACTTAAAATTCAAAAGAATGGGATAACAGTAGCATTTATTTTTCAAATACTTTGCTGCTTAGAAAGCAGAAATCCCACGAAGCTAAATGTGTGCAGGCAGTTCCAGCGTCGGCTGGTGACGATAATTCCCTGCGTCACATGACTGCATTGACAATGACATCATAATGTCACCTTCTGCCATGTGCAATTCCACTGGCCATGAATATCAGTCTGCATTTAATTCTTAATTTATTCATTTTCTTTATTATACGCATCAAAGAAAATAAGACATATCTTGTGCATGTTCAGCATGCAGTTGGATCTCTTAAATATCTTGGGATTTTGTTACAATAAGGAACAATTAAAATAGATCTCCATGTCTAATTGAATGTCATTTTATATCAATCGTCCACCTGTCGCTTGAAAAATTAGTTGTCCCGTTTTCGCAGACATCTGCCCAGGTTTTTACGCAAAAAATCTATATTTTACTTATAATGTTGTTTACTGGCGGTTACAGAATGAATGGCGCTTTAAACAGCAAGCTTTCCACTGCAGTCTCTGGTCTCCTCCTTTCAGCATCCCCAAATGCCACCTGATAGAACGAAATCATTCTTTTGGGCGATAGTGTCGGCTTTAACACGACAGGCAGCGGCTATTGAAAAAGCATGTTTTACGAAAGATTAAAAAAAAATATTATATAAATAAGGCGTTGATATGCATTAGACGTCTTCATTAGTAAAACCCCGGGCATTTTTCAATCAACAGCTGCGGAAAAGTTAATGAACCGGAAAACACGAAAATATAAAATGCTCTCACGAAGTCTGTTCCAGAATAACAATTATACTCAAAGAGAGATCCACAGCAAAAACTATTAAATCTAAACGCCATATATAAACACATACACTAATGACTAATGTCTACAGACCATAATACTGATAATAATAATAATAATAATAATAACAACGCCATTTTATTATTTTTATAAGCAAACGTGCGTTTGCTTATGTATGAACCTATCTAGATATATATGCGTATTTAATCACACGTATCACACGCGAAGGAATTTGTTCCCAAACCTCTCTGCAATAGGCAGCGGATTGAAAATATTTGTCAGGACATTTCATGTGGACAGATACAAAGCAGTTTAACTGCGCACATCTGAGTTCGTATACAGATCTCAAACCATGGGCACATTTCATATTTAGGCTACTACTAACACTGGTTTCAAATTGGCAAGAAATACAGTGCATTTGTACTTCTACCGCTAAATTGTTCACTAAATTTCAGTTTTTATCACGGGGAACAAAATACAACTCCTACAATACAGCCTAATAAAAGTCACGTTTTGTTTCAGAAAACTATTGCAGCCTGAAGTCACTTTTCAGGAATGTAATTAATTACTCACTATTTAATCATCACAAACCGCTGCAGTGACGTTAATTTGAACGATATCCGCATTTTAATTCATTACGCCTATAAGTGTCTGTTCATAAAGTTCAGTTGCTAGCGTTTTGTTTTTATTCTTGACAGGCGAAAACAGTGTTTCGATATTTCGGTCCTACAACAGGCGATGCACACTGAATATAATGCAAGACGGGTTTGCAAAACATAACTTTACAGCCGACGGCGGCACCGCACACGACAAACGCAATGAAATATAGCAGGGATCTGATGATCTTACGTGTCCGCACGCGTGTCCCGAAGTTAATAACGCGGGGGCTGCTCCGTGCTCCTGCTCCCCGGCGCGATCCTGCCTTAGATACCGGCAGCGCCACAAACCGTAAGTCCCGCCGACGGCCAAGTGATTAAAGCCGCTCTCCACACACGCTCACCCGTATTTCGCTGTCGCCCCCTTTTAACCCCCATCCGCACTCCGTCCCTCGCTCCCTCTCTCTGCACATCCCATAAGCTGGAGTATCCCTAACCACGCAGCAAAACACGCCCGCGATCCGTGTGGACGGGGACAGGACATGCATTTACCATTCAGGGCACGGTGCACTCATTTTACATTAATATTGCTGAATTTTAAAATCCCAGTTGCAGCCTTCGACCAGGTACTCTTCTCTTTGGACTGTATTTAGATTGGCGATAAGAAGTTGGGCAAATCATAGGCCTACATATCAACGTAAATTCGGGTTGAAATCGTTTGTGACCATCTCTGGCATGTGACATTTTCTTAACATTACTTTGTAAATAGTTAAACTGTTACTTAAAGTAGCAGCCACTATATTCATAATTACTCATACATACTTATAATTACATACACCTCTCTACATAAATTATACACAAATGTTGCCTGTTTATGACGATTAATGGTTTCTGTCTCAGCAAAGGTGTATATTTTATGCATAATTTATTTCTTATTGGGTGCATATTTAGACACAATATCACTCCTTCCTTGAATACCTCCTTTTCAATGTAATGTCTGTTCCATTGGACGGTCATGGTGTGTCCTTTCTATTTTAAATGAGAGATTTAATGACTTGAGTGCCGAATGACATCAACGGGAATATTACTGCTTTGGAAGTTGTGATTTGAATGCATAATGTTTTGACATTGCATATATTTTAATACTTCTAATACAATTTCCATTGTAATATTATTGCTTAGGAGATCATTGTAGACTTTGTAAATCAATTTCGACAGCTCACGCAACAGCATTTTCCAGTATAGGTTACAACACAAGAAGCCATCGTGGACAATCGACTGGGCTGTTTACAATCATTGCAGATGAGCTTCCTGCTCCCGGCATAATATAACGGCATCCGTCATCCAGTTTCTCTAATTAAAATGGAAGATTGACAGTTTTCATACCTTGTTCATTTTCCATTCTGTGCTTATAATCCCAAGTGTATCATCAGAACATCTGGTTTACTGTATGTGATCACATTTTACCATTCACTGGACCACAGTTGTTTAACCACATAGTCTTAAAATAAACATGTCTATACGTGACAATTGTTAAGATAATCCAGCAGCATTAGGCCAATGTATCAATCTCCTTTAACTTCATGTGCAGTGCAGGGTCGCATTGATCACAGAGCCAATTACGGGGAACAAACACAATTAATAATTTACAGATGCTGATTCACCAGACCACAAATATGGGGAGAAAACATGCAAATTCCACACACTCACAGCCATGATTAATTAATCATATGGCACTTTTGGATTCTGTAACTGAAATGGGAGTTTAGGCACCATCGTGGAAACTTTGTACTGGTTTTAACTGGCGTTATTGATTCTGTCGAGGGGTTAAGTAAAACTGAATTATTTTTCACAGTTCCTGCCAAATTCTGCAGCCCCTCAGCCTTGTCCCTTCTCTGTGAGCCATCCCGCAGGGCCCAGTCAGTACTGAAAATAATAACAACCCCTGATTCTTTCATGCCGTCAATTTGGGCAAACTCTGGCTCAGTGACCGTGCCCTTAAGAAACTTCAAAGCGGATTCCGGATTTACGCGTGGACCGATGTGAGGCGAAGAGAGCTGGACAGATTCTGCGGCCCGGTTCCTGGTCCTCAGGCTGCGTCAGACGTGCCCTACGTGCACCACGACGTCCGCAGCAGCAGTGTGTGCCATTCTGTGTGCCGTTACATAGTGCAGAAAGACTGCCAAGACAGAGAATCTCTCCGCGCCGCTGTGGAACGCCCAGGCAAATTCAGGTAGTAATGAAAAGGGTTCAGCTGAAAACATGATCTAAGCCATGAGAAGTCAGACAAGCCGACATGCTCGGGATGCTTCTGTGACGTTTTCAGCCTGAGCCCCTTATTTTTCTTAGGATAATTTTTTTTTTATTCTGTAATACAATAAAATATTTTTGGTTTGTGGTCCTCGTCCTGTCCAGGGTTTTCCCCTGGATTGTGTCCTGTGCTATCTGCTGTATTTAGGTGGTTAAATACTGTGCAATACTATTTATTTCTATGTCTGTACTACAGAATTCTGTACAGTCATTTCTTTGACGATCTCTGCATTGTTGCTGTTTATTATAGTTTATTATTTGTTACTACTATTTATTAATGTTGAAGTGTCTTATTCTATGTTCTGAATGTGTTTGGTAGTTCTGTAAACTTTCAGTTTCCCTTATAAATTAGGAAAGTATTTATCTATCTATCTATCTCTCTATCTGTCTGTCTGTCTATCTATCTATCTATCTATCATCTGTCTATCTGTTATGGAAGATGGATGGCCGAACTGTCTATGGTATTCCATTCAGGAACACTTTTTAAGACTTTCAAAAGAGAGTACTCCCACATTCTCGAAAACAACTTTGATATGTTATTTGTAAACATAGCTTCATAGAAAAAAACCTAGTAATTGTTAAATTGTAATTAATTTTGTATAGGTTAGGAAGGAGCATTGCAGTGATCAGAAGTCTTACTGCCCTTTCGTAGTTATTCTTGCTGAGAAGAGTTAGCACCCTGATGGATTCACGTTTAATATGAATTTATGGTGAAAAGCAACCACCAATGAATGATTAATTATTTATGACAATCAGAGCCCAAATTCTGTGTAATGAGCTGTGTAGCTCTGTAGCTCTGAAGGGGACACGTATATTGGGTAAGCTGCCCAGCTCTGATCAATGCACCCGGAAAGAAGGATAACCAAGCAAATATTACTCAGAGAGAAAGTGATTTCCTGGGCAAATTGGAAAGCTTCCTCATGCAAGATATTGTCTCATGGCCTTTTCTGTCATTTATACAACATCGCTGTGTGGCCTTTACTTTTAACACATATCTTATGCTCCTTTGTGTGCGCATATATATATATATATATATATATACAGAGAACCTGAATCCCCTTTCCTTTCATTTCACTTACGTGCAAGATTCAGAAAAGAGTCAGAAAATGAAGAATTTGTTTCTAATTTACGCCAGGCAGCTGCAATCCTCCAGGGGACCATTGGAATGGTCTCCTCCTCATCTTCTCCCCTTCCAGTATAGTGAGCACACACACACACACACACATACTCACACACACACATACACACTCACACTCACAAGCCTCTCGCTGATGATTAATTTCGTATACAGAGTGAATAGTTTTTATACTGAAAGGTCAGACTTCTTATGGTCCGTGATAGAGGCTCTTATCTGGGGATGGAGTATACTGTTGTTGTTATTCCAAAAGACTGTTTGCTCCTAGCGACAGACATAAATAATTCATTGAACCTCCCAAACATAGTTATTATTATTATCAGTAGTAGTACTATAATTAGCAGTAGTATTAGATATTAGTATTATTGTTGCTGTTGCATTGTTGTACTGCATCAAAATTGTCCTGCTGTTGTTAACAGACAATGTACAGCATAAAACAAACAATATTCTTCATACTACAACAGAGAAAAGTGACAGGAGAGACAACGTCACGCCTTTGTCCTGACAGTCGTAGTGTTAAATAAGGGGACAGAGGTTCCGGTGCAGGAACACAGCAGGTAGATCTGCGGGAAGCTACTTGTCTAGAGAAAAAAAAAATTGTCATATTTAATGCTTTTTGCACATTGGTAATAAGCACACGTAACTGTGGTGCAGTCTTATGCTGCCAAAGAAAATGTTTAAAGCTCACAAAAAATACAATTTAATATTACGATTTATGCAAATGAATGGAAACGCAATACAAAAACAACAGGAATTTCTTATGTTCTCTAAGAATATTGATATTCTACCAGTCATTATAGATATTTTTATAGCTAGAAGAACATTTTTTCTGTCCTCAAACTCCACCCCACCCATTCCATGTACTCGCAAAATTTTTATACCTCTCGGTAAAAGGGTGTGATGGAATAAATAAAAAGAAATACTTCTCCGTAGAACAGGGTAGTTTGGAGATGAGTCCATTCATTTCTAAAAATAAACTATACATTTTCAAGCTCCTGAAAAAATTAAAAAAGTTATTAAATCTGATTGGTCTTCCAATACCACCCCCCAGCTTAGCCAGCACAAGCTAACAAAAAATTCTGCTCAGTTAGCTAATAAGCTATCATGTTGGCAATAGTTTCCTGTTCCTCTCGTTTAATCCTGCGGTTTATGACGTTTTTGCACAACGTAAGCCTATCTGCAATCATCAACCCCCAGTGTAGGACATTTGATTAAATATTCTGAGAGGATATAATGTTGGCTGGGAGAACATTGTCTATGAAACTGAGGGACACAGAGGGACACCGGGTGTAAATCCAGGTCTTAGTAGGAGCAGAATTGCTGTTCCCCAGCATGGCTCCTACGAAGCTATTTTCCTGCGGCTCTCTGACAGTCCCACTCACTGCCCCACTGGAAAATAAATGACCATCCAGAGTACGGCGTTTCACCTCAGCCCACAGGTCCAGCGGGGGACTGTGCGCTCATTTATGCGGTGGTGCTTTCGGAAACGCATGTATGTTTGCGTCTGTGTGTACGGGCTAAACATCAGGGCGCCTGTCTGTGCTCGTGTATATGCGTGTGCGCCTTCCTCTGTAAATCTGTATAGCTGCGCTTGTTTAATAAATGGAAGAGATATTGCGCTGTGTGTCCCCTTTGGTCTTTTATTCGATTTCCAGAACTCAGAGGTCACTGATAAGATCGCTCTCATCTCCTCTGCTGCCTTTCCTGCGGCCCGCATCTCCCACTCTCTCCCAGGTTTGTGCCTTTCCTCTAATGGCATTGTGCTGGGGAGCTATCATCCCCTGTCCCCTCTTTAGACTTTTTTTTTTTTTCAGAACTCCGGGTGCCTCCTTTTCTCTCTTGCTGTCACTTTCAAGTCTCATCCAGGATGCGTCGATGTCGGCTCTGTCGCCACGTCAAGGGATGAGGCTCAGACGATGGCAGGGCTGCTTCTATTGCAGCTTTTCAGGTGTCGCTTGGAGTCCATTAGGTCACATCATCTGAGCAACATGTCCTGACAGCCTATGATAATGTCAGAACCTTTGGACATGGGAGTATGATCACTACGCCCACCTGCGAGCCAAACTTATCCTCATTTGTTGTTCTTATGAAGTGTTTTGTGCCGGTGGCTTGATCTCCAAAGATCCTCGCCGGCGTGGGATTGGAATCCGGCCTCCTTTCCCACTCAGGTCCGGATCTGAGGGATTTCTCATGGGGCTGGGAAGTGTGCAGCCCCATACACTGAAGCGGATAGTGGCGAGACCCAGGGGTGACAGTCCACAATGCACAGACGACCCAGATAATTGCAGGGTTTATCCCTCACAATGTCTGGCTGCATCCTTTGCTTGATTTAAGTAACAGAACAACCAAATCTGTACTATTTACTCTAGCATCTACCGCCATCAGCCTCACTGCTCTCTCGCCATCAGTCACTGCGATCTGTTTGTGTTTCGGCATCCATAAAAAACAGCCAGTGATCTCTGTGCCTGCCGAGAGCCCAGCTCATGGCTGTGACAGCAGAGTGATGGGAACCCCCCCCCCCCCACTGCACCATGTATCGGCGAGCCCCCGCCAGCCCACACATCGCTCGGGGATAACATTTTATTTATATTCTTGTCTCTCTTTGTAAATTCAGTAGACAGTACCACTTTGGGGAGAAAGCCGATAATGTAAATCACAGCGTATAATGAGTTCCATCCAAGCAAGAAGTCCGTGTTGTTGCACATTTTTATGCATGTGTATGTAACACGAAATTACTTTATCTTTCCAAGCCACAGTTTAAGTCACCATGACAACCCATGGTTTTATTGATCCCTCCAACCAGGGGTGAAATACCTTGAAATGTGCGGCAGTATATCACTGTATGAAGAATGTTACCCCACAAAACTTAACGGTGATCTTTCAATCTGAAAGTTAGCAGTTTGAAATGTTATCTGCATAACTGGGTGGTATCAGCATTGGGTAAAGAGGTTGGAGGGTTTGTAGAATGAGCTTGTGTTCCAGACCATGTGCTTTTTTTTTAGTAGATTGAAAGGCTACTTGAGATGTCTGGAGAAGAACATTCAGCCTAAAGCTACTTTACATAACATTAAGACTTTTACTAATGTATAGAGTAGATATACCTTCATGCATATGCAGACACTATCAATCCAGGAAATCCACCTATAGACCTACTTATCCACCATGCTCTGTTCTGTCTTTAAAAGCATAAATGTGTCTGATTTAACATCAATCCCTTTTGGGCTCATATTGACCATGGGGTTTATTTTGATTTTAGGATACTTATATGTTGTTCTTCTCCAGATGGTTAGCAAGTGTTCCAAATGACTGTTATTACCGTGTACTCAAGTTTCAAATAACGTGCATCTTTGGGTCGTCGGTTAATGTGCTTTAATAGGCATGAAAACTCCATACGTGACAAAATGCTGATACGACTGTAAGATGGGGGGACGGCTCTCTGGGGGATGTCGGTGTGCAGCTACGCGTGCCACAGCAGCCTGTAATGCGCCCATTAGTGCTGATGGCAGTGTTTACCCATTACCATGGGATCGTTTCATTCCAGGGCCAGGAAATGGTCCCCCGCGGTACGGTACAGGTGGCAGCGGCTCTGGGGGTCGAGGAGCCAGTGAGGAGGAGTCAGTGATGTTGTGGGATAGCACACACCCTTGTCATGCATATGTCCTAAGCCTTCATGCCCAACACACAGGCATATTAACGAAAGGCACCACACACACACAGACTCCCCAGCTGAGTCTCTCACACAACGCTCACAACCTTATTCACACACTTATACATTTTCCCCACAGCCGCAGTAAAAAATAATATATAAAACATATTGCATTTACAATGGAATATCATATTATGCCAGAGTCACTATTCCTCACGAAACTGGCCCATCTAGAAAGGAACAACAAGAATTAGAGTCCATTTCATGTATATTGCCTGTTTTGTTACATCCATTTTCTATAACTGCTTACCCTACTTAACCTACTCAGGGTCACGGGGTCGTTGTTTTACACTGTAGTGGAATCTAAAATGGGCCACAAAGGCAGGCCTGCCATGTGTTTTGCTTGTGCCTGGGGACAAAATGATCTCCAAGCCCCTCCATCATCATTTTGCCCGTCAAAAACATTAACAGTAATCGTGATGCACGTACAGTTGATCGTGATCTTCCTTCTGTTCCTATCTATTCTTCTAGATAACTTATAAATCTGAAGTAATACCAGATGTCAACAGAAACTCAACGAGGCTGTCATACACTATCCATGCCTGCTACGGAGTCATCCATTCGTACCTCCGCAGAGCTGCAGCGTGGGCAACATCCCCGACCTGAAGTTATATTATGACAGCGTCAACTATCTAGTGTACATCACGTCTCAGTACAGGTGTGAGCAGTTTAAAGCTTATAAAAGTTTAGATGCATACAAGTATTTTCTGGCTGGTCATATACACCGGACTGGTGTATGGGAAATTCCTGGAAAAGATTGCCTTAGCCTATCTATGGTGACATTTTCATCATTATCTTATTAATGCTGCAATGTCCAATGACAGACAGACAGACAGTACGTAAAACAATTGTGTGTAAATCAGTTTTGATATTAGCCTAAGGCTAGGTGGTATAGTAAAAAATTTTATTATGATTTTTTTTTCCATATCGAATGATAATTATATATATAATGAATTATAAAAATCAATATACTTCACATATTTTTTCGTTTCTGCAGTATTCCATTTTTACTTAAAATTCCCTTAGAATTGCCCTTAAACAGGTTCAGAACATGAAAGAGATGACAAATTGAATGAACTTTAAATTGAAATCTAAGGCATACATGTGGGGCATGTTTGACACACATCTGCTCGAAACCGAAACAGCTTGCTGCTGCTTCTTCTGCGTGGTGAGGCGTTTGTTTGACCAGCACTAAAAGAGCAGACAAAACCAATTTTTGCTTTAGAGGGAGGGTAAGTAAAATTGTTTTTGACCACTTTGTCAAGGTAAATTAGGAAGATAAAAAATAACAAGATTTCTGAAAATTTTTTCCAGCAGATTATTTAACGGTTAGAGGGCCTTTTTGAGCCCGCCTTGACCCAGGGCCTGTGGACGACTTAACCCCCCCCCACCCCCACACTCCTAAGTTTTTTTAGTGTTGTCTTTTGTATTCACTTGCCATCTAAATTACTTGCCTCAGGCACGTGGGTGTGCTTAATTTTCATCCCTGAGGCCAAACCAGAACTCCAGATGATTAAGCTGCTTTAAATCATTAAAGGGAGGAAAATTACATCATCAGTAACTATCACTGACAGGATTTCTGAACCAAGGAACGCAGCAAGCTGACCCTTACACACATGTCTAATCTGGTCAGTGTAAGGTATGCAAGGCACACTGTGGTGTTTGATGACAGAATTCAATGACAAGGTAATGAAGATGGGTCTCACCCTTATCTCTCTGCTGTAATCAATACTCCTTTAATCACACAAAAAAAATTTTACTATGCTGCTTGGTCTCAGCAGTCACCAGAACCTGGCTATACAATAATGAATAACATGGCTTCATTCATTCGTCTCTGGAAAGAAAACCAAATTAAGCTGAAACTTTTGCTTTTGAGTTTGCTATACTATACTGGAAATGTAGTCACCCAAGGTCCCAGTTATGAATCAAGTCTCAATCTGATGGATGGATGGATGGACGGAAGGATACTAATAAATAAATCAATAAAATGCTTCGGTATACATGACATTTTTGTCAGTATAACTATGCGTAGTCCCTATAATCCAATACAATTGCTACACACAATAATTTGGAGCCACTTGACAAAATTTTGCCTTTGGCCCCCCTGTCAATTTTGCACATAATTTTATATATTCAGGGGCCCCATGAAGGTACTTGAATACCCCCCAATGCCCCTATTTACAAATACTGTTGTAATCTATCAATACAGTTAAATATGCATGTTCATTTAACCATAATGACCACAGTGACCACACAATGTCCATGTTATGTCCATCATTAACAAAATGGCAATACATACAACAAAAAATGAATAATTTCCAATAGAGGAACGGCATCATTAGGAAATTTTTGTGATATTGTGAACAAATGCTCCTGAGATAGTATATGATTCTTTATTGTTAGCATTGGAGCAGAACGTCCTGGGTATGACGTTAAACTGCATCTGACCCTGCAAATGGTCGTCCAACCTGCAGGAAAGATTTGGGGGTTGCTGGCAGGATTGGCACTCCATATAAAATTCACACAGCTCCGACATAGCAGACAGGCCGGTGTTCTGCTCTCCTCGGGAGCAGCTCTGCTAGAGCTGCTGCACACATCATGTTAGCTTCATCCCTGGAAGAGTCGAAACCACAGAAGAGACAATAGGTGAGACCTGTTGGGGTCCGGACTGGTGTGGTGCTGCGGTGATATCTGCTGCACGCCAGCACTCGGGTCCTAATCTGAGGTGGCCCATCTGGGTAGGTGCGTGGAATGTCTTATCTATCCAGCATGATGACCATCTTCTTCTACTCAGGCAGGAGCTTTGTAAACTCCGGATTTCAGTGGTGGAGGTACGCAGACCGGGGAATGGCCAGATCTCTGTAGGTGGATACACCTGTTACTGGTCTGGTCCCTCTGATGGCTGCCATACTGAGGTAGTAGCTGCGGTTGTGGAGGATCTGCTCCTCCCGATGCTGTCCAGTGTCACTCCTTTCAATAAGACTCAGATTAAGGCGCTCTCTGGGTGTCTTGTCTGTTGTCTCAGTGTATGCTCCAACCATGCTAAGAGATTTCTCAATGAGGGAGACATTTTATTTGCATCAAGACCAGAGACGCTCTCTTTGGGAGGAAGGGGTTTATTTACAAAAAATATTCTCTAGTGCAGTAGATGCTGTTACTCAGAGCCTTCCCAACCTTCTCCAAACTTGTCTAAGACAACAGATCATGTTTGTTCAGCCAGGCAGAAGTTACACAATAAAAGGACAGGAGCCAGAAGATGGTGATGAAGGACTCGGTTCCTTGATCATCCTACCTTGTGGTGGCCTGACTGCTCAGTCTTTGTTAGGTGATAGCACTTCGACTTTTGGTCTCCATAGGGAGTGAGGACTATGTGCTTTCCTTATTACCATCACTATCATCGTTTTGAGAACAGGTGACCACCTAAGCTGGGATTGCTGTGTTACAAAGTGATAATATAACCAGTAATATCACAAAGTAATATAGAAAAATCCTACAATACTCCAATACTGATGGTGCGGCAAAGGAGATCAATCACATCCTCGTGGACAAATGCTGGAGACTCCTACTGAACTGCAGTGTCTGAATTATTACTGCAGACTTTTTAAGTTGTTGCTAATCTGAAGAGTCACCTCAGGTACTGTACTCTGGTCTGTACTGGAAAATGATAGCTCCAAGGGCTCAGAGGGCATATGATAGAGGGATCTATGAGCAAGTGATACACCATCTATGGTCTACTGACCCAAGACCAGCTTACAGAGGAATTGAAAAATTATGCACGTCCAAATCTGTTCCTCTGAGACTTAGTCAGGGTGGGTGGTGGAACGACCCTTACCGATGACACTGCAGTTGTGACCTGCTGGGCCATCTATTTTGAGCAGCTGTTTAAAGCTGATCCTCTGGCTAGGACGTTGGATCTCTGGGTCCACAGTTCTTGAGGCTGATCCTGTGAATCACTCTGTTAATCACCCAGTCTCACTGAGATTGCACAGGAAGTGAAGTATCTGAGGGTAGGGAAGGCCGAAAGGATCGGTATTATCCAGAGTAAACTTCTCCAGACTGGTGGTAAGGACGTCCTCCTAGCATTGCAAGCAATCTTTGCTTCCATTTGGGAGACAGAAATCACTGGAGGCTCTAATCGGGCTCTCTAGAGACTGAGCGGGACACAGCCATCAACACTGTATCTGTCTTCACAGAGAGTGTCGACCGCGTCGAGAGGGTCACTTACCTCAGCACCGACATCCATGTATCTGCTGACTCTTCCTGTGAAGTCAGTGTTGCTGGAAAGGGGTTTGTGGGGATCCCCAATTCATTGTAAGAGGCTCCCTGACTTGCTGTATTGCTGTGAGACATAGACGCTATCCAGTGACTTGAGATGAATACTGGATTCCTGTAGTACGGAGTTCACTTGGGTACCACTGGTTTGACTTTGAGTTGAACGAATGGTTGCTCAGGGAGTCCCGAATGGGGCACATTAACTGCATTGTGAGGGAGCATCGGTTACAGCCCTACAGCCGTGTGGTGCGATTCCTGGAGGGTGATCCGGCTCGCAGGATCCTCATTGCTCAACCAGTGCATACTCCCAGAGGCACAGCAACAGGACAGGCAAAGGGGCCTGGGGCCCCGAGCTTGGAGGGGGCCCCAAAGGGTGGCCAATTACATAGTACATTACAACGTTAAATCTGCTTTATTTGTGTATTCTTTTTTTCTCAAAAGTGAAAATAAAGGTCTTGTGTTTATTAAATTCTCTTTGCCGATATTATTAATTTATTCTTCACAGTTATATAAAAGCAACACATTTTACCCTACCAGGGGTGGGGGGCCCCTGTGGAGGTTTTGCTTTGTGCCTGAGTCCCTAGGATCACCTCAGCATACTCCCCAGCCGGACCTGACCGCTGCATTAATTTATGCATTGCGAGTGTATTTCATATTTTCATTTGTAATTTCATCCTGGCATATTAGGATATGGCTACTTTGTAATCGAAAGATCGCCGGTTCGAGTCCCCGACCCGCAAGTACCGCTTAGGTACCCTGAGCAAGGTACCGTCCCCAAGCACTGCTCCCCAGGCGCTCACGTAGCTGCCCCCTGCTGCGTCGCGACGTCACATGGGTTACATGCAGAGGACACGTTTCGTTGTTGCTCACTGTGTGCTGCGGTGCGTCAACAATAGCAATTAATCAACTTCACCTTCAACTTGTTCATCTCATTTGAAAATTTCAAGCTACCCTTAAATCTGTTAAAACAGTAGTAACGTCTAATTAATTGAAATCTTAATTGTAAAAATACAAAATAAGGTTGTTTAATTAAAACAGCAATGACCACATTTTCTCCCAGCATTCAGCATCAGCATTAATCTGATGCACTTTGGCCAGGAAATTACAATCATTTATAATTATACTTATTTGTTTAAATGAATTAAGTATGAATAAATTAAACGCCATGCGAAAATTTAGTGTTACATCAAAAGGACAGGTAAATAATCATATACGTGAACCGAAACAAAGTAAATTGAAAGCAAGTTAACAGTTCCTTCCTGGTTACAGCAAGAATTTGGCTAATAATCAGTGAGGTGGGGTTTTGCACTGGGAGAAGACAAGTTTACTAAAAAATCTGAACGTATTGGGGGAGTAGATATAGACTTGGCTATAGCCAAGCCCCCCCCCCCCCATTCTGTGCAGTGCTGCTCGTTATAATCACATGAGACATGTAGTTTTTAGATCAAACCATACCAGAGAATGACTATCATTAAAACACTGGACTGGCTCCAGCTTTGAATTGTTTGGTGAGCCACAAGGTAACGTGGGGGAGGCCGGCAGTCAAACTTGCTGACCCAGAGAGACCAGGCTGTCGGCAGATCGATCTGTGAACCGGATTTAATAGGTTTAACCGTTCCATTTTACCAAAATAAATGTGGATGGGCCAAATGTATGGGTGGGCTGGCCAGGCCCCTGACCCCCATGAGGCTGGGCCTGTTAAAAAAAAATCTTAATTACTTAATTGGTGCTTTTCAAATGCTTAAGATATGCTCTGTACAATTCAACATGTTAGAGAATGCTGGTATATCTGGTTTGCAGGCTCTCATTGGGTTTTAATGCACAGTAATTTTGGTCAAATATGTCACTGGTTACCAGTATCTGAAGCTCTTTTCTGTTCTCATCTACAGAGCAGTACATCAAAAGCCAGGCCCAATATCATGCCATTCAGCCGTACCTGTTCCCTCAGTATGCTGTCACATGCCCCCCCCTCAGAATGCTGTCACATGCCCCCCCCCTCAGAATGCTGTCACATGCACACCAGTTTTTTTTCTTACATATCATTCAACCTCAAGCAATCACTGGCTTTTTGAAACCTGGGAAATGTCAAGTGGATAAAAATAAAAGAACCATATTGTTGCAGCTTAGATAACAGTGTCCCAAAATAATTTTTAAAAGCATCACGCCGGGGGGGAGGATACCAATAGCAGGAGGGGGTGAAGATGTTTATCATCGACCTTACGGCTTCCTCGACCCGCACGACACGGGCCATTCCCCACACACGCAGATGGCCAATAACTGCACGCGGCCGCCAGGGAGATGTCAGCGCGCCGTCCCGTGTCGGGCTGCCACTGGACGCTACATGCAGACATTTCCACCCTGCTGAGATGCAGTGGCACTGGTCACGCCAAGCCTTCCACCCACGCCGATGCCGGATAGACCCCAGACAGATGCCGGATTTAATCTTTCTGACTGTCTCTTCTGAAAGCCTGCAAAAATATAGCACCTCCAGTTTAGTCCTGTACATCAAGCTTAATACAGGCATACAGCCTTCATATCTTCATACAAATAATATGTGTGTGTGTGTGTGTGTGTGTGCTTTTTCAGAGATAGTGTCTTTTTTGTTTGCATACAGCCCACACTCAACAAAATTGGTCACAGGGGCTCAGCCCGCTGTTAGTCAGGAATTCAGTCAGGGAATAGAGGGTCTTATTAAATGCACTGGACCTAAGCGATTTCTGTGGTTTGATTTCAGAGCCTGAGGCTTGGAGGCCACAAACCGGAATAGGGATGGGGGGGGTCTAGCACTGCAATTCAGTGCAATGGAGGGCTAAAAGAGAGTGGGTTGTTTTTTCCTGCGAAGTTGGCATGCTGCATTTGCTGAAACAAGTCTGGCAGAGTGCAGCATTTTCGCGTACATTAACATCTGTAGACTGGGCGCTGGTGCTTCCCTGAACCTTGAAGCACTTTCTAGACCTCCCCAGGGGAATTTCTACCATGGAGATGCTGGGTTAGAACAAAATAGACATTCTCTGCTACCTTTGAACTCAGCTGATCCCCCAGTGTAGCTGCCTCCATAGGAAATGCGAAACGCCCCCAGACGTGCTTTGTGTCGGTAACCTCTACACTGATATGAAGCCTTACTTTGCTTTGCTTACTAAGAGAGGACACGTGGTGCCATGCTGACAAATGGGACACCAGAAAGCCCCAAGTGGAGTGGTACTGGCTATACTGCTGTGAGGCAAATCAGCTAAAGTCTGTGTTTGGGCCCCGGCACCCTCTTTGCTTCTGGGACATATTGAGCCACTTGTGAGCTGCAAAGACTAGGGAGATTCCATGATTTAGCATTTAGTAGCACTTTGGTCATTGTCACTTTAGAGTTCTGTCTGCCCACAGATGTCCTCCAGACAAATGTACAAGATCATGTCCTTATAGGTGAAATATGCCCTTCTGTCAATGTGCCAAGAAGAGCGTTAGGTGAAGATGACTGTGTCATAAAAGCTTGTCCACCCTCATGCAGAAATTATTGTCCTTTCATTTATTGTCCCCTCCCCTGTATTTGACAGTTCAGAAGCACCTATCCCAGATAAATGGTCAGCATCAGCATCAGGTCACATTTATTTGGATTTGCATACACATACCTGCTAACATTAGTGCAAAGCTGCTATTGAGCCATTTAAACTTGGCTCAAGGCCTGTACTTGTAGTGTTCTAAACTATCACAGGGTACAATATGCCTTTTCTGATGAGAATAGGATAATAATTTATCAGGGGACAAACACGATGACACTCTATAGGCAATTTAGAGACGCCTGTTATCCCAACCTGCATGACATACCATGAACATGCAAACTCCTCACACAGAGCTTAATAATTATTAAGAAATTAATCAAAATGTCTTTGGAAAACACAAATAATTAAAGGCTGCTATACCAAAAATATTTTTTAAAAATTCAATTTAATTAGATTTTGCTTGTATAGCGCATTTTCACAATATTACAAAAAAATCTCAAAGCACTTTATCTTATCTCTGCCCAAAGCCGCCGGTGAGTAAGCCTGAGGCAATAGTGGCAAGGAACTTCCAAAACTTCCACATACGAATAAACCTTGGAAGTGACCAGACCCAGAAGGAGAACCCATCCTCCAGAGGCCAGCAGAGGAAGCATTCGTAATATTAATAACACAATTAAAAACTCCCGCAATGTTTTGTAATAAGTTAAAATCTGAACCATCTATTAACATAAATATATACTACATATGACATATCCTTCAATCCCTAGAATAGTTAGCACGGTGTAAGGCTGTTGGTGAACCTTCTCTTAATTGACTTTCAAGCTAACAATCAACCACCTGCAGCCACATATTCTCTCCCAGGTTGTTGGTGGCAGTACTGATGCCTATCCCAGGCATCACAGGGCAAAAGGCAAGAGTGCCAGTTTTTCATGAGACCGTACCAAATGTATCTGTCGTTACATTATAACATGAACAGAAATCACACAAGCCTTCCCAAATACTCAGACATAGCTCCTTGCCATATAAAGAATCAGCTGAAGAATTTTATGATTCATACAGATGCAACGCTGTGATAAGTTGGTATATGAAGTGTGTTTTTGCCAGCAAAAGGACAAGTATCATAGAAAAGCCCCGATAAATAAAGGGCCTGTGACAGTTTGGCAGTGCTGGCCAGTGTTGGAGTCGGCCAACTGTAGGGAACATAGCAAAGGATAACAGCCTTGACAATGTCTGTTTACATTTAATTTCAACTGTTGGCTCATTCATTTGCATATAATGCATTATTATGGTATTATTAATTAAGGTAATAATGGCACATACAAGATAATTACTTAAATGATTCACATTTCAAAATTTCAATAATTTATTTGGATCAATTTATTTCGGACATAGCGCATCTTCTTACGCCCTAAAACCTTTGTTTTACAGGTTGGTTTTAGAGGACTTCCTAATGCAGGGGTAGGGAACCTGATCCATGGAGAGCCGGTGTGGGTGCGGGCTTTTGGGATGACTTTTGAATCAGCCAGTAAGACTGGGTCCCCAGAACAGGAGCTGGCAACCAATGCTTTATTATTGGCTGATTGAGAGGTCATCCCAAAAACCCACACCCACACTGGCTCTCCATGGATCAGGTTCTCTACCCCTGCCCTAATGCGACAGCACAATGCTGGCTTTTGGTGCCTAGCTGCTGTGCCACTGACCGCAAGCCCCATCTCAGCAGATGTCTCCAATATGGATGGTCCATATGGTCCTGATCAGACTTATCACACTGTTAGAAGTAAGCAAGGCCAGCTGGGCTTTTGAAGGTCATGAGAGGACATGAGAGCTAAAAGCATGAAGCACTGCTGGGAGCGCACCATGGTGCACGTTAATGTTTATTTGTGTATTGTTTCTTTGAGCATATAGGTCCTCAAACTTATTCTAATCCCATCTGAGTTTCCTTATTATAAATGGGATTTGATGCTAATTGATTTTTAGTATTTGACTTAATTAACTCCATGATTGGACTATAGCTGTTTTAATAAAAGCCCAGTTTGAACACTTCCAGCCTTTTGTTCCATCCTGTGTGAGCATCTCTCTGTAAAACAGAGCGAAACTTTTTATAATTTGCTTTTTGGGCGCATCAGTGCTACTCCGGCAAGTGTTCATCCTATGAGGCTCGTTCGCCTCCTCACACCATGAATCCCTATACAAACAAAGCCCTACCTGTGCGAGCAGAAACACTGCAGATTTTCTCCCTGCTAAAACCACGAGGGCAATCGGAAAAGATAAGATAATATGTATTCCCTCTTTAATGCCCATGTGGTCCTTAATGAAACATACCACTACCCAACACTCAGCAAGAATAGGGGATGTAGGAAGCATACAGATGTCTGAGAACGGCATCACTATCCTTGCGATTTAGCTTCCCGATCTTCACAAGAAGCTGTCATATTCTTAATGAGTAATAATGGCCCCTAAGATAGATTAATGTCCATCTTTAAATTACCCAAAATGTGTGTACGTGTGTGCAGGTTTTGCTATACTTGTGAGGTCATTTTTTTCAGTACTCACTATTTCAGACTTCATTTTATTAAAATCTGTTAATGCAATCAAGAAAGTAAAAATGTCAGAAGTCTTGTATTTTCTTTGGTTATTTTTGGTTAAGGTTAGGGCTGGGTTGGGGTTACGGGTGTCATAAATAGGATTAGGGTTTTTCTATAGAGATGAATGGACGGTCCCCACTGTGTGTGTGTGTGTGTGTGTGTGT
>JAODKM010000039.1:9914566-9931751 GCA_026780845.1 Petrocephalus sullivani
TGTGTGTGTGTGTGTGTGTGTGTGTATGTATGTGTGTGAGCCCTGTCCAAGGTGCTCTCCAGAACACCCCCCACCAGTAACCATGCCTGAACTGCATAAGCAATTGGAAAATTGATGGATGATGAGATGGATCAATATATGGATGACTAATCATTCTCTTCAAAGTCACGCTCCTTATACTGACATTATCGAAAAGTAAATGATCACAGAGACTAAGAACACTCTGGCATTTTGATAAGGCCAGCAAACCCTGTTTACCTGATGTTAAAATCCTAAAATGTTGCAGCCATCAAAGATCAGTAATCCAAAGGATAAAAAATGTGTTTTTTATTCTACAGATAAGAACAAAGGCCCAACCTGTCCTGCGGCACCCCCGTGTGGACATTTTTCACAGAATATGTTTGGCGATTAATAAACCTCATTAACATTTACACGTTGGAGTTCATTTAATGAACAAAAACACAGGTTAACATAAAATAAATTGTATCAAAAGCATGAAAAATATTGCTTTTTCTAGAATTTAATTTCTATCATATTAGAAATCAGTTCTAATATGTGGGCAGGTATTTATGTAAAATTTGACGTGCGCAGAACATAAGGCAAACATGAGCTTGCTAGTTGAACAGTCAACAGAACTTCAATTACAATTCTACATCAAGGACAAACTCGGTGACCATAATAAAATACGATAGCTGGAGCCTTCATTATTATATGGAGGCCGTGCCATGTGACTGAGCGACGTGGTGTCCAATAAAACGAGCCCAGGTCTCCTCCAAATGCACTTCTACAGGCAGACCCATTACGGAATTGCAGACTCATAAATTTTTTTTGTCCTCTGTGTCACCAACAATGGCCCTTAAGATTTCAATTTTAGATTTAATTCTTTCTTAAAATAAATTTAAGATTTAATGTTAAGCACCCTAACACCATGTATTATTGGAAATATTTCACACGTGCATATAACAGTAATATCTGCGTCTGCTGTAAACTAACGATCATGCGTAACAAAGAAATTAAGCCGTAATGTGCGATTTCCGTAGATTAAAACGCAGTACAGCCTACTGTTAGTGTTGTTACCGTTTTCTAGACGGAGAGGTTGACGACGCAGTGCGCATGCGCGGCGTCCCCAAGCATCCCGGAAGCGCTCTAAACGTCGATGTCGGTATCACGGACCATGTTTACCTGAAAAACAATGCGCTCAGCAACATCTCGGCCGTAGTGTTATCCTATCGCGGACGGGTACAGTTAGTCAGCAGTCCAGAATAACATCGCTGGAATTGTTTTTCGTTCAAGTGATTTTCGCGATCGCCATCGAGGCGCCTAGGGATATGATTTACTTAAACTTTCGTTGGACGTGCTAGCGACCTCCTTCCACGTTCTTTGCAGAAAATTGTCAGAGCCTTCTTAAAACTTTAAGAACTAGGTTTAACCAGTACGTTTAAACGCCGGAATATCAGATACATTACGTGGTAGTCTTACTGGTTCGGCCAGTACTGTAAAAACTTGCAGACTGACATTCTGTATATGCCTATATATAGTGGGGATACCATTGATGTCTAGCTAGGTTTTATGTACGGTGTGCAGTGCAAAACATGTGCATTCGTAAGTGCGCTTGTGAGCTGGTCCTATGTTTATGCCTCTGGCAGTGGCCTGCTCGGCGTTGCTGCTTGTTGCATTTAGAGAATCTTCGGTTACCGACCAGAAATCTCGTTGGAGGGCAACAGATCGTCACTGGCTATTCTGCGTACATTGGCATTTGCGTAGTTATATCTGTCTATGTGTCTTCCCTTAAATAAATAGGTCAAAATGCCGGGGCGCAGCAGTGTCACCGTCGGCAGCCACACCAGCAAAGTCAGATACTCCAAGCTGCCGGACAGCGATGACGGCTACATCGATTTGCAGGTACAGCCAGCTAATTGGAAAGTCGCTGCAGTATCCTTAATTGCTATAAATGCAGACTGTGAATATTAAGCCCTCTGTTCTAGCTCAATAACCACTTGTATTCTTCCCAATTTCCAAATTAATTAATCAGCAGGGTCACAAGGTTTACAAGAGTGACAGTTATTTATTTGTGGGCTTCCCAGCCTCATTACTGATGTATCTTTTAATTGCTTATTTTGAGAAAGAAAAATGTGTATCGGATCAGAAAACTAATCTCAGGGTAAAAAGACTGAGCTCTCTTCCTAACATATGATTGTGCTTTCACGCAGTTCAAGAAGACTCCGCCAAAAGTTCCATATAAGGCCATCGTCCTGGCCGCTGTCCTCTTCCTGATTGGCTCTTTGCTAATTGTCATTGGAGCGCTTCTCCTAGCGGGGTACATCGAAGTAACGGTAAGTCCACAGTGCAACAGCGCCCCCTATCGGGGGTTCTCTCGGTTTAGCGCTCCACTGTCATCGTCATAATGCATGATTTATTTAAAGGTACAGTACAATCCCTCTTAACCGGCCACCTCGGGACTGAACCCATGGCTGGTTGCCGTTTTGGCCAGTTAATCCGATGCATACCTATTTTCATGTAGAAAAATACAGTGGTGGCCAAAATTATTACAACACTTGGCATATTTAAAAAGTTTCTGTTGTTTTTTGTTGAATTGGCCATTAAAATACCCATAAAACAAATGAAATATCTACAAAGTGATCATGTTCTATAGACGATAGACTAGAGCCTTCATAAGGAGAATCACTGTGCTAACTCCGGACCTCAACCCCATAAAGCACATTTGTGACGAGTTGGATAATAAACTGGACAGATCTATTGTACATTTAAAAGAAAGCCTTTGGCTCGAGTTGCAGAAGGCATGGGATACCATTAGTGTTGAAGTTCTCAGGAAATATATTGACACCATGCCAGAGAGACGTGCTGCTGTAATTGCTGCAAAAGGTGGATATACCAAATATTAAAGTTAAAAGTGGATAAAAACAGTAGGTCTCACTTCATCTGTTATTTGTTGTGTGCAACCATCTGCATATTTCATGAACATTATGAAATGCAGTCATGTTTTGGAGGAAAAAAGTCAACATTTCCAGATCTGTCAAGTGTTCTAATAATTTTGGTCACCTCTGTATTTCTAAGGTACAGTATGTATTATGAATTAAAATATAGTAGCACGCTTCCATCCTCAATGGAACGCCTGTCTCTTCGCCAGTCGTTTCCTGCGCTTTCCCCAACACCAAGTTTGGCACAAATTTTTGCCACGGATTCACCGTCATCCAACCGCTTTAGCGCCTTAAGACGCGTATCCATTGAAACTACAGTTCGTTTATGTTTTGTTATGTTTCAACAGAAATACAGGCAGATCCATTGGTGTTGCTCTGTAGCACTTTTTCCTTATTAGAAAGCCCAGCTACATTACAGCTTTGTGTGTAAGAGAAGTTAATAACAATATTGACCGGCACTGCTCAGCTTAATTACTCTCTCTGGTACCTGTTGGTTACTTGTTTCCAGTAGTGACTGTAGCATTTTCCCAGTTGCTGCTTGCAAACCCAATAAGATGTACGTACTGCCAGTGCACTTGGACACGAATGCCATCGCGCAAGTCTGGATGGTGAATTAGCCATGTTTTGTTTAAAAGTCTTCAGATGATAATAGTAACATAGTAAGTAGCATGTTGCATTTCCATTTGATGAATTAAAAGATGATTCTCCCCAAAGAAGCTTCTGTATCTAAAACTGTTAGAAGTGAATATTTAATGAGGTGAATAACTCTGATACAAAGGTGAAAACAGCAATTCTACTTTTGGAACCATTGGTTCATTTTTTTTAATAGTACGTAAACATTTTGCATATTAAGTGTGTGGCTGCAGGGAAAGCAAGGGTGGGGTGCAGATGTATGGTTTTGCTCGGAAACCTTGTTGTGAAGGCAGTTGTCAAAACAAGTGTTTTGTTCTGATTGGTTTCTATGCATTTCCCAACTTACCTTTAAACCCTGTGTCTTGCAGCACCCAGACCGCACGGTACCAGTCCTGATCATCGGGATCCTGGTCTTCCTCCCAGGGTTCTACCATCTGCGGATTGCCTTCTACGCATCCAGGGGTTACCGTGGTTACTCCTACGAAGACATACCTGACTTTGATGACTGACTGTCCGTCGGGCAGCTGGAGTCTTGGGCTGCATTTAGGGCAGTTCTGAATTCTAGGCTTGACAGTAGCAAATGTCTCCTATTATGCTATTTTGCTTCAAGAGACAGTACATTAGATTCCTGGAAATGGTCTGTTTGAAGAGTATGTCCAAAGAAATAGAAATTTTATGTTTTAAATACCAGTGTATTTTTTTAAGAACAAAAAAAAGTGGTTGGGGAAGGTACTAGCATCATCATTTATTAACAGAGTCAGTTGTTTATTAATATTTACTGCAAGAGAAGGTTCTGGCCTTATTTGATCACAGATCCACTTTTCATTTTCCATGGTATCATCAGCGGTGTCAGCACTCTGCCCGCCCTGCGTCTTCATTGCTCAACTTCGCCTCCATAAAGGCTTACAGGAAATAACATGTTCTGAACATTTCTGATCTCATTTCTTAGATAAACGTTTAGTACTTTTGAAGATATTTTTTCTCTCTAGATCCCTCGTCACAGCTCAGCCAAATGCAAGCTTGTGATGTATTTTCCTGGGTGCTTTGTTGTTCATTGTCCCCTGGAGGCCAAAGCTGTATGTAACCTTAATGTGTCTACCATTAACCCTGAAGTTTGCTGTCATTCCTTTGATTATGACCATTGTTTCCCAGTGTTAATATGATCAGTGTGTATGTGTGTGTATAATGTATACACATGGCTCATGTTTTTCCACCGATCTTCAGTCTACACTTAGCTTCTTCTACTTGACTTCCTCTCATTTTACATTCTGTATACTTGAAATGGCATGCCTCATTCTTTGCCAGTGTACAGAGTCCTATTAAAGATACACACTAATTTTCCTGAGAACATTCCAAAGTATAACAATATCATCGCGAACAAAAGGCTTTGTGATCAATTAAGTACCTTCTTCCGTAGGTCAGCTAGAGGTCACAGAAGTGTGATTTTCTGATGCAAACAATGAGTGGAAGCCTAATACACATGATTTTATGGCAGCTGTAGCATAGTGGTGGCAGTTATGATGCTTGTCCAAGTCCTGTGAAAAAGGCCTGACGTTCCAGAGAAATTCAGCCATATTAAAGTGTATATTTAATGTACCTGATTCTAAGTTATGGGTGGAGTCTAAGTAAAACAAGTAATGTAACGGGCTTATTTCATTACTTTTATTTTTGAATGGTTTCTGACAGACCATGACAGTCCTTAAAGTTTGGTCTTGAGAACATTTCATGTTTACGCTCGGACAGTAACTTATAAAGTGAAGCAACATTCCTGATTTTTTTAAGAAGGCTTCCTGTTTTTCTAATCATTGGAATTACTCCCTCCCTGGTCAGTCAGAATGCTCCAAAGATCTCCGTTCCTCAGAGGCGAAGTTCGAGACGGGAAAATCGTTTGCTGCCGTGCATTTGCTAACTTGTCACCGTATTATGGGCCAGCTGATCTTTATGAGAACAGGTGTCACCGAATGAAATGGGATATCGTAACAAAAGGGTGTAAATAGTTTTATTTGTCTAATTACATGCTGGTTATGTTTGGAAACTGGATAGCAATAAGTGAAAGTGACATACCACCTGCTGGTGGCGGGTTACCTGCCCGCTGTTTACACTGCTATTCTCTGGCATCGAGTACTTCAAATGACAAATCCATACACTTTTTAGCTTGATGTAATTTAGGGGAAAACACACTCATTGTAATAAGGTGTATTAAGTATTGACTGATTATATATAACTTTGATTACAGCATATCGTCAACTTTGTATGGAATTCACTATGTATGATGTAGATTAGTGAAATATGTTCAGGCCTTTACAAGCTTGTGAGTTTTGTCTTTTGGCATAAATTCATGTTTCTGAAATAGCTGCCAGGGATTAAAATGAGCCATGAGCACTGTGCAATTTCAGTGTGATTTTTAGTAATGTGTTTGTAGTAGGAATTGTTTTCCTTTCAGTTTGTGTGGAGTAAGATATTACTTCTTTCTAAGATGTAAAAGAAATAACAGCGCAAGATAAAATAGGACAGGCATCTAAATGGAGACAAGAACCTACCCCTGGAAATATTTACTAGTTGGTCAAATTTATGTTACAATAAGAAGACAGATATGAGAGTAGGCTGGTGTGTTTTATGTGGTGTTGTGATTCGCCCAAATTCTTTTTTTGTGAGCTTCAAATTACTATATCCATTTGAACCATTTTCATTCATTTACCTCCAGATAGTTGAAATCATCTCTCTCCTAATAAAATACACTACACACACAAAATAGGCTCCTGAATTTCTGTTTAAATCAAGGAATAGGTCTTCCAGCCTTGTGTTCGGATAATACAAAAAATACCCCCTACCTAATAGGTTTAAATCATGCCTTATGTAAGTAGCAGAACAGGAGTGTGATGTCCCTGGCTAGTGGTGGTTGGGTCATACATTTTGAACCAGCATTACTGCCTTTTGCTTAATGAAGCGTGCGGGGAAAATGTCAAAGACGGTGCTTTGCGGCTGTGTCTGCTGTTGTCCGCCTCTCTGTGACCTCTGTGACTCCACTGAAATGACTCCTCGATGTGGTCGTTTACTATCCTCGTAAGAATAGTGCTGTCCCCCTTCTTTCAGTTCCGTGAGAGTTCAAGATCTGTATATTATTAAACAACTGAGCCCTAAGAGAGAGTTTTTTTTTTTACTTGTAACACGTCCTATTATTCAAAATAACAAATCCTCGGGGAAAGCTTTAATATTTAAATGGATATTTCAAAAACTGTCATATGCCGATGTCAGAGGAGCAGTGCGCTTTTGTGTTAGAATTAATTATATATTCAAAATGTATTTTACGGTAGATCCATCCCTGTTCCTGGAGGCTTTGCTTGAGTTGAAGCCCATCTGCGTATAAAGACCGCTGCCGGGCACTGATGAAGATGGTTACTGCGCTTCCATAATGTATTCCATAATTATTTTACCAATGGAATATGTCAAGTAAAATGCATTTTATTTGAAACATTGCCATTATTTCAGCTAATCGGCTATTGCTGTGTTAACTTACCTGACACTGCTGCTGTGCGATTCTCGTCGTCTCTATCACTTTATGTATTCATCGCGTTAGATATCGTCCAGACAACACACGGGTTACGGGTACATTCTGTGCATATCGTGTGAAACTTGCGAAAACTGTATATGCAAGTAACTAGTTACAGAGTTGATAAGCAAATGCCACTCATACAATCAGGAGCCCAGAAAATGACGATTTCAGTGGGTCCTGAATGACATGGGCTTTAAAAATTGAATATTGTTTGATTGGTCTGGGTTGTGGGGCACAATATGTCATGCTTCCATGGGGCCCAAAATCTTCAGCAGCGCCCCTGCATGCCCTAAATATGTTTATATACATGTGCCAGTAACTTCTCCTAATCCCCGGGAGCGGGGGGCGCCCTCTTGTGGTGCAGATACTTTGAAATGGAAAAAATATATATACTGCGGTGTCGTTTAAGGTTATGGACGGGAAAGTTTTCACACTTTTAATAGTGCATAACATCCAATCGTGTGATTTACTTGTTAGCAATACATCCAATTAAATTAAATATTTAAATGTAAATTTAGAAATTTTGTTTTAAATAATTTCGATAAACCACAGTCAGTTGACTTTTTAAAACTATGTATTTTATAGATCAAATGCAGTGTTGCAATGGATTATATTAAGTGACAGTGTAGGTCAAATTCATTTTTTATTATATGCATCGAGGAAAATCAATTGTCGTTTCAACGGTCTTTATTTATAATATAACCGGCGTGCAATAACAACACGGGAGAGTTTAGATTATTATTATTTCCCGGTAAGACAATGATCCACACTGTATTTGCAACAAACGAAATGCAGTGATACTGCCCCTTCGGAATCCCGAGCAAAAGGGACTGACGTAGATATGGGGCAACCATAGGAACATAAGGCCGTAACGTCGGTGACATTTAAAGAGAGCTGCCCTTTTAAAGGGCAATTAAGCGTCCGGGCTAAGCAATGGGAGGGTTAGGTCAGAATCAAGCGAAATAAACTCCAGTGTCCGTGCGTGCGTGCGTGCGTTTGTGTGTGTGTGTGTGTGTGAGCGCGAGAGAGAGAGAGAGAGGGGGGGTGTCGGGAGAGAGCGCGTTTGAATGTATAAAAGGGGGAGGTGTGCGCGCCGCATGCGAGCACGCTACTTGGAGCGTCGGTAACGCGCAGAAAGGTCCGCTGTTTGCGTGCCACACAGAAAGTGCCAGTGGGGACTGAAGGGGCATGCATGCATGTCAGCATCACACACCTTGAGTCGATCATTTTAAAAAGTATTGGAGCAAAACGCTATTGGACCCGAAGTTGCACAACTCCTAGACGCAAGAAGGACCCGCGGAGTGTGTAATTTAATCTGCAGTTTCTGATCGGTCCGCATCGCAGGCTTGTCTACCTTGCCCTACAGCTTTTGGATTAACTACGAGACACGCTTTTTCCCTCTTTCACTGTGGAAATGATCTCTGAGCTTCCGGCACATACCAAAGCTGTTTATACAGTCTGAGTTGTGGGTAGGTAATATTCAAGCGTGTAAACATGTTGTTTTATTAGTCAGATAATTTAGAAGACGTTTTCCAGGAATCCAAAATAAAGTTCTTGCTGTAATGAGATCTTTGGGGGGATATATTCTGGTTTGATGTGTACGATTTTCGCAAAATGTTTCGCAAGAGAGGATGAAATTTGTTTAGACAGTTAAATAGTTTACTTGGGTGTGTGTGATTAGCCTAATGTCGAGCGGTCATGGGGCATTACTTGTGTTACAAAGCCGTCACATCTACGCAAAGTTGGCAGTAATTGGAGCTCAAACATTCGGAACAAGGAAATAAGAATTATTTTTAATGCACTTCCGAAGGGATGGCAGCGATGGTTGCGACAGACATGGAAATGTCCAAGACGTGATTGATTCTCATTAAAAGAGCACTGGTGCTGCACTGCCCGACTCATTGTGTCAGACTAGCCTACACGTATTCCTTAGATCCTTAAGTAAATATTATGCTGCTTGGGCGAGAAAATAATAGTAACAGCATCAAACTAAATGCTATGTATATCTCAAGTTGGCATTACGGCAATGGAAGAAAAGGCGTCCTGTGCTGAAGGTCCGGTGTTATTATTTTGTAGAAAATAGTGCACCTGCATATATGTTAGTACAGTTCCTGACGAGGACACCTTGGATAAAGACGTCAGAAGAAAGAGGATAAACGCACTTCCCAATGGACTAAGCACTCACTTCGGAAAAGTGCCTAAAACAAGGTAAACAATCGTCTCCTTCCTTGTGTTTGATCGAAGCGGTACAGCGCATGGCGATTATACCGTGAGATCGTGCCATTTTAAACACGATCCTACTATTCCTAGTAATCAGTATATCTGGAACTAACGTGCTTGTGGTTGTGTGGCTCCGTCTCACTTGTTTAGTAGCGTCTACTCGGCTAAGATTATGAGAAACTGTCACAATGCGCTCAAAGTAATAACAAAAATCGGCGCTTTATTATTTGCAGGACCTCGTACTTGATGGACAATAGCTTGCTGGATGATGAGGATGATAAGGTGCAGCAAACTGGGCGCCTCACTGATTTATTAAACCCCGTCCGGGGTTTCGCCCCCTAACAATACTGAGTCCAACAAGCGTCGCCTCTGTTTACCCGACTAGTGACGTGTTGACTAGTCGCTGCTGCACCCAGGTTACCCTTCAGTGTATTCTTAACAACTGAGTCCCGGTGTAAACAAAAGTTTATTTTTTCCCCCGCATTAATGACAGTTTTCGTCAGCTACGCTTTCGTGCAGTTGAGCATTCTGATGATCTGACACTTAGACAGAAATACATTAAAGTGGTCGGTAGCAGATGGAAGGTGTTTGGTTTGTGCTGATTGTCCGGGTTTCACTTGTGTGGTCTTCCCGGCGATGATAGCAGATCTCATAAGTGACAACCAGTGAACTGATAAGATAATAAGATCCTGTGCCAAGACATCATCTTCTTTGTTAGACTAACATGCTACGCCACCGCACCGTCGTCGTGATGCTTTTACTCTTTGTGAATAAAAAATCGAATCGTTGTTTTGCTGGAACACTTCGGGCTGCAGTTGCTCATTCAATGGTACAACAGCAAAGCCCCCCCTGGAAACTTGCAGGTGCCTCCAAACCAACAGGCTGCTCAGCGCTGCGATTGGGGTGTTTTCGGGGGAACGATGAGAGTGCCGGGCCGTTCCGGAGATCTTCGGCGCTTCTGCGTTTGCAGAGGGCGGATTGCAGTGCGGCGTCGGGTCTTACTGGGTCGCTCGGCTTCTCCGATGCAGGCACACGCAACGCCCGTGCAAGCAGCCGGCGCGCGCCCCTTTTGTCTGCCCGCATCCCAGCCTTTGCCCGCACGCCTCTCTCTCTCTCTCTCTCTCTTTCTCTCTCTCCCTCTCTCCTCACATATCTGCCTTTTTGTCTCCGTTTCTTTGTGCTTCTCGCTCTGTCTTTCTAACCTTTCTCTCTTTAGTCCTTGTTTTTTTCTCTGTATCACACAGTTTTTTCCCCCAGACTCCGATCCCCTGTCCCCTTCGGCTCCTTCGCGCCCCGCACTCCTCCTTTGTCCTTCCCCCGTGTCCCCCGTTCACCCTTTCCCAGTCCGTCCGGCCTCGTGTGGCCGCACCGCGAAAATAAACGCGTCAGGAAGCCGCTGTTCATCCCCGCAGCGTCTCCAGTTAACCTTTAAAACTGCCACGTTTAAGAGACATGCTTTGCAAAAGATGTGTTTTTAAGCGTGTTCCGTATTACATAGAGGTATCAGAAAGAGTTCACTGAAACTTTTCTGTAATTCTTTTTTTTATTATTTATAGTTTTTGTTTTCATTTTTGCCAAACACCTGGTGTACCCAAACAGCACTTGCTGCAAAGCTGCTGCAGAGGATTAATATTGAGTTCTGGCTTCAGCCAGGGAACAATGACCCCTCCCTTTACCCCGTGTGTGTGTGTGTGTGTGTGTGTGTGCGTGTTTGTTTGTGTGCTGAGTTAGTGCCACACACATGGGGGTTCACATTTGCACATGCATATACACACACACAGGCGCGCACGCCCTGCCTGCTGTCTGGCAGCTTTATGGAAAGCCAGGATTTCCCCTGTGTCTTCTGGGGTTCAGGAGGTGAAAGTGGAACAGCAGGTGGACATGTCTGTGACGTCTCGTGTCACCGACTCCCCGCCATTGTCTCCCCCACGGAAGTCAAAGTTAATCTCCGCGGGGCGCCCAATTTGGGGAGCCGCCGCGTCGAAGCTTAGAAAATCCAAGCGTCTTATCGGATAATCAATGGCACAGTCTCAGGGAGCCCCCGCATGCTTCGCTTGGCTTACGTGGGGGTCAGGTTTCTCTGACGCCTTATGGGGGCACAGTTCCTCGCAGAGAAAGCAGCAGGCGTTCCCAGACCTACGTCATGTCCCAGCAGACAGACCAGTCAGATCGCTCCCCCTCTATATGGACGTCTTGAAAGTCACCCACAGTCTCCTGGGTCATAACGTTTATGTCCTTTTTGAAATACTACCATACAGGCTTTTATGAGATAATGTGGTGGGGCGTGTAATGGTCCCAGGGATCCTCTCAGTGGGGCAGGCACAGTGTCTATAGGACTAGCTTGATGGATCCATGTCTCGGATATTTCGATGGATGCTTTCAGCACCACTGTTTTTTTCTGCAACTCCAATACCCATGATCCATTGCAAGGCACACCTAGGAAGGGCTAACACCTAAGACCTCGGTATTGTAAAAATCATGGCTATGGCCGTGGCCATTAGGCTTTAAAATTAATATCCCGGTTCTCCATTCACCTGGGAGTAGGAGTCTGGCTAAGATTTTAAGCTTTGCCCCCCCCCCGGCCCAGGGTCAAATATTAGAACCTTATTTTAGGAAAGATCTCACCCCTCCCTGAGACTTTTAAATTTGCTTTCATGTTGGCTACCAGCTTGTTGTCGTCCTTCCTTTAAATGCCATTATGCCAACGTGTACATATCAGTAATGCTTCTTAGTAGCTTGAGATATTTAAGCACCGTTGCATCAACTGCAATCTTGTTGGCTGCTTCCATGTTGCTTTTGTGGGAAGGGCTATATGTGTGCACAGATTGAACAGAAACTTAATTGAAATGTTTCCTACCAACTGTCACAGTGCAGCTGGGAGCGGAACGTCCCACAGAGTGGGGCTGCATGTCGGCCTGGCTGGGAAAGGCTGCTCTTTGTGGAGCATGTGGGTTGGTTCTCATCTGAGTCCCTTAAGCCTTTTCTCAGAGTACCTCCATATATCCAGGAGCAGTACTGAGTAATATCCGTCTAGGTGGTCTACGAGTTGGATTTCAGGTTGCAGTCTGTTATAGTTAACTTGACCGTTTCGTGGAGCTGTTTCATTAAACCAATTGCCATCTGTATTGATTTGCACTGTTGCTTATATTTAAATATCTTTCTTCATTTCTCTTTTTTAAGAATTTTTCTTGATTTATGTTCTGTGTTGTCTTTTGGTGTCTGCACCAGTTCTGGCAAGACGATGTCCGAGTGCATGCAGGGGTACCTGGCCAGCATGGTGAATTCAGACCCTGATTAACGTGGCTGTACTGACGCACCCAGTGTGAAGTGTGTGTGTGTGTGTGTGTGTGTGGGCTGTTTCCGTGGCAGCCCGGCTGGCCGTGGGTTTATAGGCCACTGTCCTTCCCATGTCCTCTCATTCCCTCCCTCCCTCCCTCCCTGTCTTCCTGCTCCCCCTGCCCCAGGCAGGATCATCCCGGATTAGCAGGAGCGTTATACAGCTGCCTACCTGCCTGCTCGCTTCCTGTCTCTGCCTCTGCTAACCCTAACCCTAACACTCTCGGCCTGGGGGAGCACACATGCAGATCATGCAGACCCCACATGCACAAACGCGTTGCACGCACAGGCCATCGCCTTCATACACATAATTTACATTTGTCAGTCACATATTTAGCAGACGCTTTTGTCCAAAGAGCGAGGAACAAGCATTCATCCCATCAAGGAGTCGATTAGGCTTAAGTGCAGCTTGGCTGAGCTTCCAGTGAATGGCCAGGTACAGGTGTAAGCAGGATTGGGGCCGGAGCTACACAACTTCTAACAAATCAATGTAAAGAGGCATCAGGCTAGTAGCTGAATGTATGGAACAGATGGGTCTTAGGGTGTTTGACGTCATACATCACGTCTCACACAGATAGCGTTACTCCCATAGTGTAACTCACATGCACAGAGTGACACAGACATTTAGAAACATTACACTTTTACCCACACACTGAATCTCAGAGAACACACACACTCATCTACATGCTGGTTTCACCCTTAGATACACACACACACACACACACACACACACACACCATGTACTGTACACACAGTCCATGTATTCCTCTCTTAATGGGGACTCTCCAGTCATTCCTGTGGATATAACCCTAGTTCCAGCTATGACATCCTTAACCCCTACGCAGCCCTAACCTAAACCATAAGTAACCAAACAAAATATGAGACTTTTGGATATTTTAGTGTTTTTATATTGCATTCACAATTTTTTATAAAACAGAATTTTCCCTTTTAGGGACAGGAAGAATGACCCCACACGGTCAAAATTATAGGGTTTTATCACATTGTGGGGATATTGTGTCAAATTGGGATGCTTGGGTGTCTGACATCTCGGTCCCTTTGACCTGGGCCTCTAGCGGCTCTTGCTTTGCCTCCTCCTTCCTTAATGCCACTCCCAAATCGCACCATACGGCCTCAACGGTTTCCATCGTTCCCCGTAACAGGCTGACACAGCTTTCAGTTGCCCTGGGAAACCCTGAGATGTTGCTCATGGTACTGTAGGATCATATCAGCTCTGCTACAGTATCAGTATGTGACTGCACAATAGGAGGCCAAAGTCACTGAGGATGAAGATGTTTACTAAACAGCTACAGAAATATTTAAAGGGTTGGGTGAATCAACAGTGCTGTGACAATGTGCAGTCTGGGGTCTTGTGTGTTTGACCCCTCGTGGACCAATGCTATAACACGATTAGTGAGAGGGTGTGGAGATATGGCCTCTCCACAAAAGCTTACTGGTTCCCCAGAGAGGAACAGACTTAGCCTGAGAGGTATGAGGTACGTCCAGGTCAAAGGTGGCATCACTGAGCACAATCTGTATTAGCTGAGGGAAGCTAATTACATAAAGCTACTTCATGCTGTTGTATGCTGGCTACATTGTGAAGATAAGGAAGATGTTTGGCTGAGGGATGTCACATGCTAAACCTCTGGCTATGCTGTTTTAACACAGTGACAAGACACTGTTCCTCAGGAAGGTGGCACTGGTGTGTGTCTGTGATTATGCATGTTCATGTTCGTATAAATATAAAGCTATGCGTGTGGTAAGTATGCCTCAGGACCTTGTTTTCTGTAACTTTTTAATCTTGGATTATAATCTACTTTCTTAATATGTTAATTATGGGATGGATCACCAAAGCCACCAAATGTCCTATAATGCTGCCCCCCCCCCCATAACCATTGAAAGCACATTGTCTATATTAGACTCACCCCATTGTCTACTTGACAATTCCTAACCTATTCTTCACAATTTCAATGGACCTGACCCGATTGGTTAGTGGAATTTTTCGCAAAATCCCTTTCTCTCCTCCCCTCCCCTGTGCCAGCTCTCCCCAAGCAGTATACAGGCTGAAATAAGACCAACTCATGAAGTCCATCTTCCCGGACAGCAGGTGGTAAGATGTCGCGATGACATTGCCTGCAGCGATAAGATGTCTTTGGAGTTTCACTCAGCAGCTGCCTTGTCAATAAGTGTCAAGTCCCCATGAAAAATAAACCTCGGGTCATTTTCCTTGGGTGCTCTAGACGTCCCCAGGCACCTTCCGGAGACGGACAGGACGTCCGCAGAGTGGTGCAGCCTGTGGGTAGTAACCAAGGTCTGCTATCTAATGGCAATGCACGGAGGATTGCCCGGAGCACCCACAGTCATCATAAGCACCAACACAGCTCGTCCTGGCGTCATGGAAACCAGACAAGACAGGGAATTTTGTCTGCAGGCAAGCTCAGGTGGCGCACCTGGACAGGTGTTATGGCTGTGCGGCAGTAGGCTTGAGGAAGTTAGTAGTAGTTAAAGGACGTGGCTCATGTTCGTACATGTGCCATTCAATGCCAAGCTGGTTTTACTGCGGCTTCATTTACGCTCCGGTTGCATTTTGTAGCTAAGGTCCCTTTCTCTGCATGAGGGTGCATTCATCAGAGTCGCGCACGGGTGCTTTTCTATGTTGCAAGTGTGTGTGTGCATTTATAGCCAGATCCCACATCGCATAATCCTCAAGGACTCCTGCACCCAGAGCGTGCTTCCTCTAGGGCTTGTTATTGGTTCTAGCTGTCAGTAGCTGTGCTATCAGAAGTCTTTACAGTGAGGAGGCTGGCGAGTGGAGAAAGTGGTGGATTTCTTAGTTTGATTACCAAGATAAGCATGAAATGTTCATCTGTAACCTAAGAACTACACTTGACTACACTACACTACACTTGGCTTCCGCCACATAACGATGCCCCAGTCAGTGACGGGCCACATTTAAGACAGTGGTTCCATAAGACCATATTGGAGCTAAAAGCAGTTGTGATGTGGTGTGATGTGAAAGCGGTTGTGATGTGTGATGTGTGGTTATTACTCAAATGATTGTGGCGATGCTGGCGTAAACACATCTACCTTGTATATTACTCAGGTCAAACAATATTGATGTAATAAGAATGTGATGGACTCGCATCCCGTCCAAGGTGTCCCCTGCCTTGTGCCTTATGATTTCTGGGATAGGCTCATTGTGACTCTGCACTGGGTAAGCATTTGGAAGTTGGATGCATTAATGGGTAACTTCACTATTGGAACATGTTTTATATTATTGAATCCTAGGCTGGCATATTTTTCACTCAACAAACTGGAATTATTGGATGTCAGGACATGTCAGGCGGGATGAGCGCTAAGCACACCAGCGGCTCTGTGTGATGTGCTCGCCTTTCTGTTATGACCTGTTTGTGATCAGCTAATGACGGCATGCAAACAGGTGAACAGGATCGGGCATGTCTCGCCTCCTGTCCCCTCGCACATCTCTGGGACGTCAGTCTCCGCCCACCTTGGCCTCTGATCTTGGGGGTGAGCCAATGAGAATGCAGGGAGTTCCAGCCCTCATTTTCTGATTGGCACAAACCAGTGCTAGGGTATGTGGGCGCCCTCTGAACATCAGGATGAATTAAATTGTGTGTCTCAATCTGCCCCTGGTGGCCACCTGCAGATACCAGGTGCCCCCCCCCCCAATGACTTGCACGTCTCTCTGTCTCACACCCCTGCAGGCAGCACGGGGACGATGCACCAAGGAGTCTGATAACGCCATGGGACCGGGGCGACTTTGGCTTCTAGGCGTGACGGCCGCTACCGCGGTCTGCCTCCTCCGTGAGTACCGCCACCATCCCGCATTCCCTCCATCCTTTCCTCCATCTCACAACACTTTCTAACATTTGTACGTCTAATCTTTATCCTTTCTTCTCCCTCCTAACGATAATTTTACGCAGATGCTTATTGCATTGGCTCATAATGGGCCAGTGCCGTTTTGTAGGTACCTTCCGGCCCAAATTATAGATGGATTTGAACCCGAAGCCCTTTGGTCAGTGCTCCCTCCCCTGCTGAATCCGCAGCATCAAAAGCCTGCATGAAGTACAAGCAACTGCAAGTGATTATTAGCTGGCAGTGGTACTGTGTGTGCGGTGCTTCCAGAAGAATTAATCTCCAGTCAGGGTGGAAATTACAGACACCGTCCTGCCCTTGCAAGCTGAATGCTGAGCCACGGTCGGAGACTTTCAGCTGTAAACACGCATTCGATAAATACACACAGGCAGGCAGGTATGAACTTGGGAATATACATAAAAACATACATATACATATGAAGCCCTAAACACTCACATACACACGGAGATATAGCACATATATACAGCCATAAACAAAACACCCTCTGTAACGGGTTCACGCATAAAAAAATATAGCCATAAATAGACAGATGCATAGAAGCACATGGAAGCGTAAACAGTGACATCGTCGAGACGTAGAGCCACATACGCAGGCAGGCAAATGACGCGGC
>JAODKM010000039.1:9941648-9955800 GCA_026780845.1 Petrocephalus sullivani
TCGCGCCCTGCGCTGGCCGAGGGGGGGGGGGGGGGCTGGGGGGGGGGGGGGGGGGGGGGGGGGGGGGGGGCAGGGATGATACTGCTCTTGAATCTTGAGTCATTGGTCTGGTGCTGCAAAAGCTCCTACCAAACTGTGGGGTTGAGGACAGTTCATGGGTAGTTTGGGTCCCCTAATTTAATGAATTCTTTGAAAAAGAACCACATCTCAGAGCTGAACCTTCATGTTATGATATTGATAGCTTATGCCAGTATAGTGGGGACCCCCAGACAGTGCACATTTTTATTCAAATATAGACTGATATAGACTGACTCCGAGCTCGGAAGGAGCAAAAACATGGTCTGTCTGCGAGGCTCTGAGGACCAGATTGATAAACACTGCCCTATGCTAACGCTACTGTGCTAACAAGGCCTAGCCAGGGCCGACTTTAGCTATAGGCAGAGTAGGTAGCTGCCTAGGGTCCTCGAATTACTTGCATTGCAGAGGATGGTCATCAGTTTTATTGGTAGGGGGCCTCCCACATAAAGATTTGCCTAGGGCTCCAGAAAAAGTATAGTCAGTCCTGGGCCTAGTGATTTATTTACCAATATTCATCCACCTACAATTCAATTAATTAATTAATCAATCCGGGTATCTTTCTGTGAGATAAAATGCTGTGCACCATTTTAAACCAATACAGGACGTGATTTGCATGTCCCTGATTTCTCCACGTTGAAAGTAGCGATGCTAAGCACATTCCCTCCCGAGCTAATGGGCTGGGGTTGCTAAGCGCCGCCTCCTGTTTCGCCCACAGGCCGGGTTTCGCTGAGCCGCGGGGCCTCGCTGCTAGTGCAGGGCCTGCGGCTGGAGGACGAGGGCTGGTTCGAGTGCCGCATCCTGATGCTGGACAGAGCCACAGACGAGTTTCGCAATGGCACCTGGACCTTCCTCTCCATCACAGGTGTGTGTCCCGCCCGTGCTTTGGACACACACAGCAGTAGCACAGTCAGAGTGAGAGTGAGGTTTATGTGGCCCAGTAAGTTCACACATACAGGGAATGCCTGTCCAGATTCCAGTGGCTGTCATACAAACAGTAGGTATAGACACAGTAAAGAGAGAACGAAGGAACCAACCAACCAACAGGAACCAAAAACTCCCAAGTAAGGACCCTTTGGTCAGCTTGTCAGCTACACAATAACATGCTTCCATGACACTGAACCAGCACCAAGGTCTAAGCTCAGGTTTTATGCCAGTAGGTAGCGTGGTAGTTATAGGCACTGAATTACTGAATTCCACCCATCTTTCCATCTTCCAGCTGTTTATCCTGGTCAGTGTCATAGGGGGTCTGGAACCTGTTGGGTTCAGAATTGCCCCAGTCAATAAACAGCTGTATGAATGGCTGAAATTATAAGTCTTTGTGGCCAAAGTGCTGGCTATGCATTGCTGTAATGTGTCACTCAGAGTCACAGCGGCAGCACCTGTGAAAATCAGACCAGCCATTTTGTCCCCTTTTGTCCTCTATGATTCGCACTTTCAGAAAACTGAAGGGAAGAGACTTTCTATACTGCACCCAGCAGAGTAACAGGACAGTTTAAGCATCTTTTCTCAAACTCGTGTAGCCAGATTGGCGTACTAGGATCTTCTGTTGTGCTGCATTAGACAGGGAACCCTGTTGCAGCCTTTCAGGAGGTATTGCATAATCCACTCTGTTTTGGCTCCACTTGCATGCTGGCACAGTCAATGCCTGCTGTGCTCTACTCAAGACAGCTGTCAGCGCTCCTATCAGTGCTCCTGACAGCACCAGGGGTGCGCAGATGCGCTCGGAGACAGGCCCACGTGGCTGACACTCTCAGCAAGTCATGTGATGGAGTCACGTGACCTGGCAGAGAGTCTGCGATGGAGCCTAAGCGGGCTTTTTCTAGAGCAGTGTTCCTCAAACCAGTCCTTGGGGACCCCCAGACAGTGCAGGTTAGGGTTCCTGCCAGCTTCTGATAGGGCCAGAGGAACACGATGGGAAACACAGTACTAGGGTGTCCATCTGCCAGGTGATGGCCGGGGTGGAGAGCAGTAACCTGACATCAGGCTTCCGTGTAAAAGTACACAGAGCCAAACTCCAAGTCAAATATACATGAACATGTGCAGTTCAGACACAAAATTAAGAAACACGGACCTACACTCATTCTATCCTTTCACAGACCCCCAGTTCTCCGAACCCCGGACAGCGCATACTCCTGCTCCATCGCTCAGTGATAAACAGGCTGGCTGTCTTGTTCGAAGGCATAGTAGGATACACAGTCGGAAAGCTGGCTCTGGGCCCACAACACTTCAGCTGGCATTTAGCTACCGGTGTAAGATCGTTTACATGTGCTAGCTCACGTTTCAAGTGGTACTTGTGTTCAGGTGTACATCCTCATAACCTGCCAAGTCTCAGCCTCCAAGGTGTCCCAACCGGATTCTCAGGCCAAAACAATTGAAGGATAATTCAGAATCCTTTATATTAGATGCTTGGGTCTGAGCGGGACAGGAGCTACTGGTTAGCTTGAGCTTTGTCGTAATGGAATTAGAGTAAGGAGTTAAGCCTGTGAAAGTATTAGACTTTGAATACGAGTAACTCCACCCACTCTTCTCCAGCCTAGACTGACTGACACCTGCATCATTTATCTTTTTGCTTAATCTTTTTGTTTTGTTTTGTTTAAATATAAAATGAAGGCATTTTAGTTCCCAGATGATTTAGCATCCAAGCAAACATCAGTATTAGGCAATTTTTTCTGCCACTTATCCAGTATGACTTATAGTAGAGGGAAGAGATACAATTTATGTGTGTTCCCAGGGATTTGAACTCACAACCATAGTGGACCATTGAATGAGGGGTAACAAATGACTAGATACATTCTCTATTTGATGGCATGAGCAAACTAATGGTAATAATGATTTCTGAAGTAGTAATTGGAATATAACTATATCGTGACACCCTTACTACGTCTCATGTTTTAAGAACATTATAGCATGGCAAGTTATATATAATTATATATTATGGAAAATAGCATACAGTCAGTTTATACTGAATTTATTTATGTTGCAATTAAAATATACTGGTATGAAAGGCATTTTAATTAAAGAAGAAGTAAACTTAACTGCATATCATAAGTATTCTAATATCCTTCCATCTTCCATGTTCTCTTATCGAGTATGGCATCTCAACGAGCCGGGACCAGGGTACCATCTGGATGGGATTCCAGTCCATCACACTCACACATCCTGGCACACTCACACAATGGACAATTTAGAAACACCATGTCCCCTAAATGCATGATTTGCGATTATGGGAGGTAACTGGAGTACCTGAAAGAAACCCCTTCACAATGAAATCCCTTCCCATTGCAGAGTGCCACCTATATTCTGATATCATTTATATAATTTTAATTTTGCAAGGAGTATTACTTATGAAATATTGAGACGAAAATTATTTGGGTGCTGGTTTATGTCGCTACTACTACCACAAGGAATAGTGGGATTTTATGTCCAAGATCTATGCAACTGCTCCATGCACCTTGTCACCTGTAGCTTTAACCATCCTTCTACCATTCTTTGGGATGTTTTGTGATGTTACTCTAAATGCTAAATTTTGCTAAATGCTAACTTAATTGAAATGCTAAATTTAGCTAAATGGGAACTGTGCCATGAACCTATAGATGCTTTAACAATAGGACTGCTATGTTTTCGGGGAGTTTCTTGATGCCATGCTGTCTTTTAAAACCTCAGTCTGTTTTTCCTGCCACAGCTCCACCTGTTTTCGTCAAAACTCTGCCCCTTTTCCTGGAGGCCCTGCAAGGCGACTCTTTGGTGCTCACGTGCAGTGCCCATGGCAACCCTCGACCAACTGTAACCTGGGAAAAAGATGGCGCTCTAGTTGAAAAACAATACGGGCTTGAGGTGGGGGTGCCCATTTGTCAGCTGGGTGATGTTCGAGAATTCTGAGCTGGATGATCTATTATTGAACACAAGTAATGGAAGCACGTTCCAAAAAATGTACCAAGCTAATCGTGACGTGAACACCCTACTGTCTATTTTATAGCTACCACAATGTTTACATTACATTATAATGTTTAAATAATTTAAACAGTCTACAGTTGTTTACAAAACAGCATAACATAAAACAACAATAGAAGTATGACTTCATAATTGTTATGAGGCTTCATAACAATTCATAGCTTTTTACGCAGTTATTTGCCACTAATGGTTGCTGCATTTAGCTAAATGAGCATTTTGCTCTTTAATAATTAAACGTAAGTCTTTTTTTGTTTGTTTTTTTGTGCCTCACAGATGCTCAATGGTACTTTGTCATTAGTCCCTGTGACTAGGGAGATGGCAGGAATGTATAGATGTCACGTCTCCAACTCTGAAGGAAATTTGACTCACACTACACAGCTGCTGGTCAAAGGTATGTGGCCATCCTCCTGCACCCAGGGGGCATAAGGAAACTTAAATGAATGTCTCCGGTGGAGGTGATCTATTCAACTGGGACTAAAATTACCTCAAGACGGACACATTAATCTTCGAAAAAGCATCCTAATTCACACACAACTAAATTGACCATCTGCTTACAGAGATTAGTTGGAGACAGTGCTTGCATTGTGCTTTTAGAATGCTTCAAAGTTTTTGTGGTTTGGGAGAAATGCTCAGTGCTCCATCTAGAGGCGGTGTTTGGTATCACCTTTTATGCTAGCCAACTGGTCAATAATGTTGGATGCATTGTTTTTATCGATATAGTGCCAGTAACAGGGCACACATGACAGATGGCAGCTAAAAGCCCAGATGATAATGCTAACATTTGCCATGTATTTCTCCATTCCTAATTAGGCCCTCCTATCATTATCATTCCCCCGGAAGACACCATTCGTAACATGTCCCAAGATGCCGTGCTGCGGTGCCAAGCGGAGGCGTACCCAGCCAACCTGTCATATGTGTGGGCCAAGGAGGAAGAGAATGTCTATCACTGGGAGTGAGTATCGGCGAGTTCCAGCACAGAGCTGCAAATGGGCTTCTCCACAGCACTGCCTTAATAGCTCTTGGCCATTACCTCAATGGTTGACCTTGGAGGCATTAAACCCAGCACCAGTGCTATGCTGAGACCGTAATCAGTGCTCGTACCATCTTCCGTAACATGCTGCGAATCCTGTATGGGAATTGTGACTCACCTGTGCTTTAAAAGTGGAATCAGACTGTTATTACCTTGGTTGGCAGCATAGTATCTCTTTCACGGGTGACAGAGCTTTTATTATACTCTGTAATGTCTTTCTAAGAGACTCGGTCTTTGTCCTCAGGTCTCTAAAGTCCCGTGTGAAGGTCCTAGTGGATGGATCCCTCCTTATCCCCAACCTGGTCCCAGAAGATGCTGGGAAGTACACCTGTACGCCCAGCAATGGGCTCCTGACTCCGCCCTCTGCCTCAGCCTATCTCACTGTGAAGCGTAAGTGGGGCTGTGTACGTATAGCTGCACGCCAGTGTGTAACTGTGTTCGCGTGTGGTTTGCTGTCAAGCTGTATTCTGTCTATAGACAGATTCAAACTTCACGCCCTTTGTTATTGACTCTCAACGCAGGTATTTTGCATCAGAGATCCTTCCATCTGCCATTACCCATTTATCCAGTGCAGGGCTGTGATGAGCCTGGAGCTTATCGCAGTCACTGCAGGGCATAAAGCAGGGGAATCCCTGGGCAGTATGCCAGGACACCACAGGGTACACACTCACATACACAAACGCACACTATACACACAGAGATTTCCTAGGGCAGGAAAGGCGGTATGCACATTCTTTCCACTGAAAATGGGCAGTATGTGGCTCTGTGGGTTAGGGCCATCTATCTGTGGTCAGAAGTTTTCTGGATTGAATGCAATGACCGGCAGAATGTTAATAGCAAGGACCTTAGGCCCAAATATTGCTCCAGAGTGTGTGACTGTGTGTATCTATCAACATCCCTGTGTGACTTACTCTTCCGTGTCTCGCTTCCCATTAGACCCTGCCCAGGTGGTCCGGATGCCTAGGGAGACCTACCTGCCCACCGGGATGGGTGGGGTCATTTCCTGCCCAGTGCGAGCGGAGCCCCCAATGCTGTATGTCAACTGGACCAAAGACGGGGACGTCCTAGACCTTGACATGGTATACCAAATGACAAATACTTTCTGCTGGTTAGACTATCGGTTGTTAGCATTCCTTGTTGGTGTCACCAACTGATTTCAGTTCCTGTTCCACCTAGTACCCGGGCTGGATGGTGAACACAGAAGGATCGGTGTTCGTGGCTACAGCCAATGACAACGCAGTGGGCGTTTACACCTGCACTGCCTATAACAGCTATGGGACGATGGGCCGTTCGGACCCCACCTCGGTTGTTTTGCAGGTATACCGATTTGCTCCAGTAATTCTGAAAGGCCGTCTGCAGAGAATGAGTCTCATTTGCTGTCTGCTTCTGATCTCACCCACTCGGGCAGGACCCTCCCTCATTCAAAGTGCCCCCCCGTGCTGAGTACTTGCAGGAGGTAGGTCGGGACCTGATCATCCCCTGTCAGGCCAATGGAGATCCAGTTCCCAACATCACTTGGACCAAGGTACGTCTTCATCAAATTTACACAGACAACGCACAACAGTGTACAGTATATCCTAATACTGAGTTCCTTGGCCTTAATTTGATAATTTAATACCTGAATTTTATTTACCTTCATTTATTTGTGCTTAATTTTTATTTTGACTGTGTTTCTTATGCCTTTAATAGTTCTACATTCTTTTAATTCTAAATTAAATCCATTTAAAGTATAATTTTATGGAATATTAGTCCCCTTCTTCTTCCCCAGGTGGGACCTGTTCCACGCTCCCCATTTACTGTAGCTGCCAATGGCTCTCTGGTGCTGCGTCCTGTCAGTAAAAGCCACCAGGGGGCGTGGGAGTGCCGTGCCACTAACCGTGTGGCCTCCGCAACCACCAACACTATTCTCCTTGTGCTAGGTGAGGTTGGGGTGTTCTTTCTAGCGGGCTCAGACTGTGTTACAGCTTTACCGTTTTTTATATGGAAGCAGACTTAGGCACAACACTGTAAATTCTACATATGACATAATCCTTCTTAAGGATCTTTATCTCAACAGGGCCCTTTCAGTCACAAGTTCAGGCCTTATAAGGAACATGCTTAAGAGGATTATCAGTGTATGAACAAAGGGGTTTACAGGTTCTCCTGCAGGTTAGCAGCACAGACATGTTAGTACATTAGAGTCATGTGGATGACAGTTTAGTCTCTTTGTTCTCCTCATCTCCTTTCCTCCTTTGTGTCGTCTTTCTCTACCAAGGCACAAGCCCCCACAGTGTGTCCTCAGTGTCCATCATCCCAGGCGTGTACCAGGCCAACGTGTCCTGGGAGCCAGGCTTTGATGGTGGCTACATTCAGAAGTTCTCCGTGTGGTCAGTGTCCTGGTCCATAGTGTTAATGTTCAGCAGTGCTGGGTTGGGCTGTGTCCTGTTTAGCCATGCCATGTTCTTCCTCCCTCATTCCCTTCACCTCTTTCTCACTCTTCTTGTCCCCTTCTCTCAATGACCAGGCTGAAGCAGGCGTCCAGGGGTAAGCATGAGTGGACCTCTCTTCCCGTGCCCCCCTCCAGCTCTTCCCTCTTGGTGACCGGCCTGCTTCCTGACACCAGCTATCAGTTCAGCATCCTACCCCAGAACAAGCTGGGATCTGGACCCTTCAGTGAAATCATCACGGTCACAACCTTGAGTTAGTGTCACCATAAACTGAGTAGGGATGTTGTTGGAGGATCTGATGCTTACTAGTTGGGGGAAACGGTCTTTCACATCAGAGCTGCTGTTATGGTGTTCACGATTGGGCGATTGTTGCTCCATTTTTGCTCCAGTACCACTGGTCTCCAGAGCCATCTGCTAATTTTTTCATTCTCTGTCAGTTCCCCCTACAGATCCACCAATAATGGTGACTTCAGCACCAAAACTGCCCCCGCCATCCTTCCTGCTGGTCAATCAGACCTCAAAAGGCATTTTGCTGCAGTGGGTCCCGCCCCCGCCTCAGTCTCCACCAATCACTGGCTTCATACTGCAGGCCCGGCAAGAGAAAACCGAGTGGAGGATCCTCAATGGGGCCATCGGTGGAAACAGCAGTGAGATACTTGTGGAAGGTTTATTAAAGGTAAAATATGAGCTTTTGCTAAATGACTGTTTTTGTGTTTAATACATACTAAATATATACGCTTAACATATACTAAAAATGAGTTATACTCAGGGTGAATGGCCCAGTAGGTGGCACCGTGCCTCATAGTTTCCGGGTCATAGGTTTGAGTCCCCGGCTTCATGTGTATGACGTTTGGCATGTTCTGCATGTAGTCACAGGGGCTTTTTGCCCAGATGCAATAAGCTCCTTGCATTGTCTAAAGCAGACAGAACCCCCAGACTGTCCATGTTGCCGCTCCTTCCCACTAGTGCCCTGGAATAAGTTTAGTAAGCTATTGTGAGAGATGGATGGACAGCTTAGCCTCAGAGGAGACAATAGCATAAAGATGCTACAACAGTGTTGCATTTAAAAGTTTAATGGGATAGAAACCTTTGTAATATCTGATATGTAATTTCTCTGTTAGGTTCCCTTTGGCACCCAGGTTAGGACAGTGCTATTCTAGCAGAGATTTAATTTCATGTCTAGTATGCATACACAGAGGTGCCTTAACATGGTCAGAGGCCCCTGGGCTTCAGCCTGGGTAAGCCCGTGCAAGAAATTGCCGCTGTGCATACTCCCCAATTGCCCATTAGTCATTATGGCGGAAAGCATTACTTTGGTGTTTCACTTGGTTCTTCTCCTTGTTCTGTCTCCATTTTCTCAGGACTCCGTCTACGAGCTCCGGCTGCTGTCGTTCCGAAATAAGGTGGTGGGTGAGCCCAGCGAGTTGGTCAATGTCTCCACCATGGGTAAGGTTACCCCTCTACCGAAATCCCTGTTATCGCACTGTCATTGCAATTAAAGTGGAAGGTCACACTTTGCTTCATCACATACATCACTGCTGCCTGTCTTGTCGATACACATGGGTTGCAAGATGTGATTGAAAGTAGAGTGGATGAGCGGTGATATTATTCCTGCAATGGTGATATCTTTGATATCCCTGTGGTTGTCAGAGATAAACGGTGATATTCCAGGAAGATGAAGTGTTATGTCCTTACAGGCATGGAAATGTATCCGGCTCAAACAAGCCTGCTGGATTTCATCCCTGAGCCACTGCTGGCCGGCGTGGTGGGCGGGGTCTGCTTCCTCTTTGTGGCCATCATTCTGTCTTTGGCAACAGCTTGCATCATGAACCACAGGAGGAAGAGATGTCACAGACGCCGGAGGGATGGTAAAGACAGGAGCCTTAGTGTGGGCGGGACAGTGTTCTGAGCCAACCAATGGGTTTGCCCCTTGTTCTGACTTGACATAATTGCGAAATTTTTAGAGCTGGTTACTTTAGCTTTAGCATTTAGCTCAGGTCACCACATTCAAGAGTACTGCACATGTTCATCCTCCAACAATGAGTTCTGCAGCCCTGCATAAACAAAACACGCACAGCAGTGAACTTTCTGTCCTTTTAGAGCGAGGTCACCAGTTACATCTCCTCTCACTGCATTTAGCTGAAAGCTAATGTCCGTTGTCGTTGAGTTGCCCAGTGTGTCAGAAAAGCTCACAAAATTCCATTGTGGCCCATAATTGCTTTCTCGCAAATGTCATTGTACGCTATTGTGTATGCAAATGTAACATCTCGTGCCTGTGGAGAATTCTGAATTTTATAACGCCCAAGCGTGGTTGGCTTGTCTCGGTGAGAAGCTGGCCGACTTATATGAAAGCAACTTGCATAAAAAGAGACACGGGGATGTTACAGCTCTCAAAGACTGGGCCTGACAGCATTCTTTGAAGCATTATCATTCTGTCCTTTGTCATCCTTGGGTGTCTTTAAGTTGGATCTGTGTTGATGTCATTCTGTTCTGGCATCATTTTATAATTTGTGTCATTGTGTGACCTTTGCCCCCCAACCACCTTTTCAGATCTCCCCACTGCCCTGCAGAAGAGTCCACCTCCAGAGTAAGTGTCCCCCTGTCTCTCTAACTGTCCCCCCTGTGTCATTCACCCTGGACAGTGTATACGAGCCCTCACAACCATCTTGTCCATTGTTGAGAGTAACATCAGGAAGGAAGAGGGCTAGGGTTAGGCCTGTAGATTGTCCCTTCCCCGCTACCTGTTGCATCAATAGCAATAGGAAATAAGGTCTTTTGATAAACTAATGACTTGGCATTCAAAAATATGAAGACAAATGGGAGGTTCATACTATAGCTGTGCTGTTGACTATTGAATTTACATGGCTCTGGGTCAGATTGTATGTACTTTCTTTGGTCTGGTCTTCTAAAGAAGTTAACAATCACTTACAAACTTCGGACCCGGTGCCTTTTTGTCTGTCTTCATGCTCCTTGTGTTGGGTTGGTGGAGCTTGCCCCTGGGGGGGAGTGGGGTTGGCGTAATGGGTTGACCAGCACTGAATCAGTTAGTAGGATTTTGTGTGTGGTGAGAGATTTTTGTTTGAAGCACTCTGCCTGATCTCGCCCTTCTCCTTTCCCCTTACCCTGTGTGATCCCCTCACTTTCTCTCCTCTCTCTCTCCCTGCCTTCTCATTCACAGAGCTGGCTCGCCTACTGACAGCCCAGATAGTGTCTTAAAGATGAAGCTGTGTCCTCCCCTCTCCTTCTTCCCGGGCTCCTCCTCCTCCCAGTCAGTCCGCTCGTCCTTCGACAAGGGCAGTCGCAGCGAGTACCAGGACCAGCGCCAGCAGCTCTTATCCAGCTCCTCGCCCCCTCCACGCTACACCTTCTTTGAAAGTCACTTTGGGGGTCTGCCCCCACCAGCTCTGGCCTTGGAGTCCATATCCCGTGGCCCTGATGGACGCTTTATTGTTGAACCCTACGAGGAGGGATCCACACCAGCTCACATCAAAAAAAGCCTAAAGAAAGACTTTCCACAATGCACAGCAGATGAATATGGTTCTAGGGAACCTGACCAGGTTTCTCCAAGGTCTGACTCACCATCTTCTGAGAAGGACGCAAAGAAGGATAGACCTGTGGTGTTGTCTGTGGACATCCCAGGAGACAACCAGTCTCAACACTCTCCTGGACGGGTGAAAGCCATGGCCAAGAATTTTTCCCGCCATGGCTGCTTCTACTCAGATGATGAGCAGGGCTACTCCGAAGGACTGCTGGACCAAACCAGCTTCTACTCTGACAGTAGTGAAAGAAGAGCCTGTGACTCACTGAAGAAGTACCGTGTTTCCAGTTGTCGGGACAACCCCTTCCAGACCTTGAGAAACCAAGTCAGGAATGTGGAGCACAGGCAGGACAGGAGGAGATATGATGCTTCCAGCTGCCTTCCCACTGGGACCTTGAGGTCGAAGACAGATTGGAGGCGAGAAAGCGACAGCCTGAGCAAGTGTCTGAAACTTGCCCAGGAAAGGAAGGAAATGGAGAAGGAACTGGAAAAGTACACAAGCAGCCGAAGTGCTCCAGAGAAAGTAAAGGAACCGCAGAAAACTGGGATGGAAGCTGAAGGAGAACCTGTGTGGAAACTACAAGATATCACTCTCCGTCCAAAAAGTGACAGAAACAACAGGCTGCCTGACAACAGGAAAGGCTGCTATTTTGGGAACACCAGCAGCCCAATGGGACAGACCTCTGCATCCTCCTCCTACATTCACTGGGACATCAGTCCTGTCAGCTCTGTCACTGGCCTGGTGCCCGTTCAAAGTCCCGCAGAAAAAGTTCCTTTGATGTCCCAGTGGTCAGCTTGTCCTCAGGGAGAGGCAGCTAAAGAAAACTCCACGGTTCTGGAATGTTCACAGTCACCGGCTACGCAGTGCACCTCACTCTCACTTTTATCCCCTGACTTAGGCAGCTCACCCATGTTTTCTGGAGACTTAAAGGGTACTAAGTCAAGGTACCCTGAGAGAAGGTTGGGGGTAGAGGAGGAGAGCATCTGCAGGAGGCTGTTGCCAGAAGAAGCCTCAACAGAAACGATTAGCAAAAAAGAAACTGATGAAAGAATGACTGATTCACATAGAGGAAACCTACAGTCATGTCCAACAGCAGTATGTCATGAACAAGAGAAACTAAGACAGGGGTCAGTCCCCCTCAATATGGAGAGGGAAACACAGAGGAGCTTCAGTCCTTATATGCAGGACTCGAATTCTGCCATGCAAATCACTGGAGGCAGAGCTGAAAGCAAGGATACTGATGGAGAACAGAGTCATTCTGAAAGTTCCACCTTGCCGTATGACCACCGGAAAGCTGGAGAAAGAGCGGGGGTTATGGCAGGACAAACCAAAGCTTGTGACAAACCTAATGTATCCCCATTGTCCCCAGAGTGTGAGAAGGAGGGTGTCAGGACACGCTCACGGAAGAGTGATAAATGCCTTTACAGTGACAGCCCTAGTTGTGTGTCTCCATTACCAATTACAGAAAATGAAGCAAACCAGTCAAGTTTCTCTTCAGCTAGAATGTCAGATTCATATAAAACTCTACATCAGACAAGTACAATTCTGGAATATCTGAGCCTTCCTGGTTTCATTGAGATGAATGTAGATGGCCCCGTTGATGAAAATAGCACTTCAGTAAGCTCAGAGCAGAGGTCTGAGAGTCTTTTACGAGGGGAACCAGACGTAGTTCCAAAGCACTGGGAAATTCATGAGTCTGATAGCGACGTAAGTAAACAATGTACTGTCATATTAGAGGACATCTTGCCTGAAATTACAGTTGAAGGTTCAGGCCAAGAGGATAGAAGATGTTCAGGTCTGAAACTTGAGGAGTCCAGAATGAAAGAGATGATGTCCGAAAAAAGCTCCAGGCAGCTGTCTAGTTCAGAAGAACAAGGGGAGCAGGTTTATTGTGAGAAGTCACAGGTACTTCTTACAGAAATGAACTCAACCTCGGAGGTGCAGCAAGCTACCGTGTCGGCTGTGCTTAGCACCGCGGCAGATTCTGCGTCGAACACCTCTGATTCATTTGCAAACAGACGGGAATCTGCACTAGCCCAAACCCAAAGATGTGAGACTCAGGGCCGCAGTGCTAATAATGTGGCATCTAGGAGCCATCCAGCACCTGTACATTTGATGAAGAAGTCATTAAGCATGGGCCCAAGCAGATTTAACTATACTACAAGGCAGCCCTGTCCTCAGCTAAAAAAGTCCATCAGTTTAGGATCACAAAGATGGGAACACTCCGAGATCCCTCAGAATTACAGCTATGAAAAACATTACCAGGATGAATTCCTGCACCCTGATGTCAAGATGAAGTCTTTAAGCCTGGGGCGCAATTCTGCACATTCCTTCTCTTCCAGACAAAGCCACCCTGACCTCAAGAGCTCTCTTTCGGCAAAGATGTCCTTAACATCCCCGTCTCAGCTGGCTAGTGCACCTATAGCCAAGGACCCACAGAATCAGCCATACCCCGTGGCCTCTGGCAGACCTCATTGCCTCGACCCACGCCGACAGGCCTCTGCCTTTCCCAATGCATCTCGCTGGCCCGTAACTTATCAGGATGCACTACGGTCTGTGCAGCACAGGACAGCTCTTCATGAATACCCGGGCCACCAGATGCCACCATGGCCTGTGGTGAGAAGGGAGTATCTGCGACCACCTGACTCAAAACAGGGGCCCCACAGAGCCTTCCTGCCCCGGGGCTACAGCTGGCCTTCACCCTACACCGCCCCATTTGCCCACCGGGAGCCAGAAGGGTACATGGGGAGAGCGGTTGAGTTGGACATTAGGGAGTGCAGAGACGGGAAAGAGGGGAGGGCCAGCTATGCCAGTCAGAGCAGCGGGAGGGGCAGCATGGGGCCCTGTTATACCCAAGCCCTGCTCCGTCAGTCCCTGTCCCTCACCCCCACCCTTACCGGCTCCCCAGAAACAACTGAGGAGACTAAGAGGCACAGTTTCATGGCAGACATGCCCAAAAATAGGCCAGCCAAAAGGTGAGGTTCTGCTTTTACAAGCAATATGGTAATAACTCCGGGGGGGGGGGGGGGGGGGGTAGTTTCAAGAGTAAATACTATCCCTTGGGGGGGTTCCCGGGGGTTTTGGTAAGATCAAACAATTTTTTTAAAAAAAGTTTTCTTTTTTTTTAA
>JAODKM010000039.1:9956668-9980357 GCA_026780845.1 Petrocephalus sullivani
TTCACATCTCCCCACCCCCCCTCCCCCCCTCCCATTGTTACCTACCTCCACGCCTCACCTTCCACCTCTCCCACTCCAGACATGCCAGCATTGCCCCACTCAGGACTGTTTGCCCGGGCCGGCCCGCCTGTGCCTCCCCCCCGACAGGGCCTGTATGGCCACTCTCTCACTGAGGCCCGCTTCAATGCCCTTCGCCTAGAATACCAGGAGTACCGCCGTGCCCAGGAGTCCTCCCTCTCCCATGACCCACACCTGACCCTTGACCCTGACTCCGATCCTGACTCCAACACAGCGTTGCTCTGACAGTTGCTATGCTCCATCTGTCTGTCTTCTTCTCTCACTCTCTCCCTCCTTACCTCTCAGCTCTGTTGCAAACTGGTCACTTGTCCCCCTAGTCGAGCTACAATAGCTTCCCACTGCAGGTTTCTCCGATGTAACTGGCCTGTACTGCTTGTGTACCGGCTGGGTTATTGGTGATTGCTCTCATCTCGTTGTCTTACTCCTCTCTCGCTATATGTGCTCTTATTTTACTTCAAAGACTCAAGTGACTTACATTCCCCGTACAACACTGTGTTAGACCAAAAATGAAAGGAGCAGACTCACGCATAACGTGAGATGTTCTTTTTGCAGTACTTGCTTTGCTAATTCTACGTCAGAATCTGTCAGGGAGAGGCCAGATTTTGAGCTGTCAGGGTGTACAGGGTCAAGGTGAATAAGCCCAGATTTTTTTATGTGTTATGAGGAACAACATGACATTGAATTCGTAGTTTTCCAAGACTTCAGGTGGTCCTCTCTTTAAGTAATAGCTGTTTTAAAGGTTTATGCTAGAGCAAACATCCTTTTTTTTATGAAGACGCACTGACACACTTCCTGACTGGTCCTCTTAAGGTCTGTAGTAAACCTGGATTCAATGAGACCAGTCTTACCTGTGATATTTTTCTGCACGACTGTTTAATTTAAGGGTTCAGTTTCTTTACCTCTGCAGTCAATGAATTTTGAGTCAGGAGATATGGGAGAAATGAGAAAGAAAAACACAGGATGGACTTCTAGCACTGCTTAAATGGTATTTTTTTTCAGCGATGCAAAGGGAAGTTCTGTATATTCTGCAGAAAAAAAGTTTTAGTAGCATTTTTGGAATAAAGTGAAAGGAAACACTAAACAAATCAATGGAAAACTTTTATGAAAGTCTAGAAGGTCTTGGGCAGTGAAAAAACTGGAAGGCCTCCTCTAAAAATGGAACATGAAGAATGTGACAGTACATCGGAGTCTCCACTGTGCTCTCTGTGGTATGTTCAGTCCAAGCTGCACAGTCCTCTGCAATGGTGCCAGCTCTTCACTGCATTTTCCAGTTATTGTGCCTGTATGGTTGGTAACAACAATTTACAGGAAAGCTTTAAATGAGTAAAAAGCCATAACCGGGTCTAGTTGTTTATAAAATGATTTGTGCAGTACGTGTTCTCGTATATTCTCTTTTTTTGCTTTTTATTTTGAAGTTCTAAAACACCTGGTATATTCGGTCTACAGATTTTTAATGATGTCACTGACCCAATCTTATGGACATGCCCTGTGCACAAAATCTTCGCTATCTCCGCAACATTATCTCCGCAACAGCATTTCTTCTCAGCATCATCTCCATAACACCATCTCCACCACTCATCGTCCTATCGTTTCCGTTCGCAGAACAGCAATATTTTCACGTACAGTTTTCACTGTACTAAAAGTCGGGGTATTTCATAGTACAAAGGAGAAATTCCTAGCACAGACGAGATGCTCTTCCTGAGGGTGACAACAAAGGCTCAGCAGGTTATTTTAAGCAGTGTTTCACCTTCTACTTCCCACTGCTTAGTGCTGAAGAAGACCGAGCAGGTGACTGCAGCCTGGGAGAGCAGCTGCTCTTTGTTTTTGTGCTATGACTCTAGACTGGTAATTCCTTAATTGGTATTTAAAATAGTAAATATAGCTGACAGAGGTGCAAGATATCAACGATGCAGAAGCTTTAAATGATTTCCACATGCATTTTTAGAGAAACAGTTTATTGGTTCCCTCAAGTGAGCAGCTGTGGGCTTGCCCTGCCCCCTATCTGCGAGTACCTGTCAATGCCTTCCAGAGCGTATGTCTTCAATGTACAAACCTTATTCTGTTCATAGTAGGTCATAAGGTTGCCCAGTCCATGATCAGTATTGCCTCAACTATATGGAAGTTATTCTTACAGTTATTTGTATGGCGTTTCTTACAGCAAATGTATTTTGACAGAGTACAGTACAGTTTGGTGGTTTACAGGTACAGTGATGTGAACCCTTTTCTTTGTGTCTGTCATCTTCTAAGATGCGTCAAACTTAGCATCCCCCCATTCACAGAAAAGGGAACAAGCCAAATGTCCCTTTACAGGGTGTCTGAGCTCTCATTAGCTGAGCTGAGAATCTTCACGCAGTATCACGCAATACCTAGAGCAGAGTACGCAGGTATGTTCACTGGTTTGTCTGTTATTTATGAAATGAGCATATCAAGCTCACACCTTTGCCCATGAAGTGCTTCAGTTGTCTCGACGATTTCATTGTTGTACATACACATTTACAGTGAGTGAAATCAGATCCTGCCCCTCTTATTTTAGGATCATATTCGTATTTAATGCGAGGTTGTGCCTTTTGGGAAACATTGTTTATGATGCTGTAGAACACAACATTTGTCATTAACTTCAATTAGCATGCATTGATTTTAAATTATTGCCTAGAGTTCTTCCCATTCCTATATTATATATATATATATATATATATATATATATCAAATTGTCAAATTATATACATGTAAGTAAATTGTCACACCATGTTTTACACAACAATAGTGTGCTGTTACTATTGACTCATTCATTAAGTGTTAAGTGATATCACAGTTACATTTTCAAATCATCATCATCAATCGTTATATATTTATTAACATATTTGCTGCAAATGTTTCATTATGCAAACAAAGGTAATGTATAAGTGCACTCATTTCTGTCAAGCACTGTGAATGCTTTTACTGCAGTGTTGGTGAACTGTACCTCTTTGCTGGTGAACAGTTGTCTCTGTCACGTTGAATTTCATGTTCTGGATATGAATATTTTTAAATTATATTTTGTTGTTCACTTTGCAGATAATCATTTGAAAATATTGTCTTTTTCTGTACTGGAATGATTTGCAAAGTAGGGTTTTTTCATTGAATGTTTTTAAAGGAAACATTTAAAAATGAAAAGAAGAAAAATCTTGTATCTTAAATGTACATTTTGTATTTAAAGCATCTGCATTTTAAAATTTTTTTAAGATTGTTTTTCAGGTTTTGTACAAAACAAAAGTGAATATTCAGTTTTTACTTGTTTTTTGTTGATGTGACGTTGTACATACTATCCTTGTATGTTTGTAAGAGATAATAAATTCATACATTTAATATTTGACACTTTGTTAACATTTTCTGAATCACATGTGTGACGCAAGCATTACTGCTGTGTCACATGCATCTTCTAAATTAGCCGACCGACCCGAAGCCACTCGCTCAGCTTGCAGTTCTAATAGCAGCAACTGGAGTTTCAAGCTGCTTAAAACTCTCTTGGAGGCTTTAGTTGGATGAATCTCCCCACAACAAATTACTGTTTAAGGCTCTTCACACAGCCATAAAGTGAATACACTACTATCAGCAATTTTTCATCACATAATTAGTCTACCATTGCTTATTATTTAAGGAAAATATGTTCCACCAAGATTAGATTTTTTTTTTTCACTACACCAGACAAAGATTTATAAGAAAACAAAATGATGTTTGAAGGTTTTGCAAAACTTGAACATCTTCAAATAAAAGAGCCTTATTTCTGTGCCGAAGAAAGACAGGGTAATGTTATTCAGGGTTATTTGAGGATTAAATAATAGTCAAAGCAAGGCGAAAATTTTGTTGAAAATGGTTAAATACATCTCTCACCAGAATTTGAGTGTGTTCATTTTTTAGCCAAACGACTTATAATATCTTGCTAAACAAAGCACGGTAGTCAAAATCAAGTTTCTGGGCAGCTGATTTCACTAATTTAAATGAAATAATACAAATGAAATGATGACGAAAATAACATAAGGGTAATTTATTTGGACAATACATACAAAACGTCTAACGAGTGTGAGCTGCAATGCATAGAATACGGTTTTTAAAACTTTTTGAGTGTTGATTGGAGAAAAAAAAGTCAAAAGGGAATTGTTTGGGCCCCTTAAATTGCCAAAAAAATAATAATAATAATAAAAAAGAGGGTCTATGTGCTATGTCACATGACCAGACACTTCTCTTCTGCCTTGGTCTTGATCTCTGTCAGTGTGGCCTGAGCTTTCTCCTTCAGCTGGTCTATGTCCATATTCTGGAGGTTCTGCATCTGGCCCAGGATGGAGTCCTTCTCCTCTTCTTCCTCTGCATCCTCATCTACCATCTTCAGCAGCTCCTCGGGTACATCCACATCATCACCAGCAATCTGGATCATGTTCTCATCCTGCTCGCTCTGGATACACACAGAATTATTGCCATTGTCTTCATCGTCATCATCATCATCACGACCATCAAAGATCTTGCTGTTCAAACCTTACATAGGGTAATTAACCCTTCAATTGACATGCAGGTCAAAAGTGATCCAGCAACACTATACTTGAGGGTGCTCTTCATAAGGCTTCATGACATCCTACATATCTTGACAAAATCCTTTATAAGGGTTCATTCCAACTTTTGTAGCTGTCATAAATGCTGACATTGGCAACTCCTATGTCAAGTTGACATGACCTATGTCGACTGTCTTAGTTTTATGCTGACATAAAGTTTTGTTATGACACTTTTTGAGAGACACAAAAGATTATAGACTCTACATGTGTCAATATGACATAAAGTGACATTATTTGTCATGTAAAGCCAACTCTGATTAGTACTGATGACTGGAGAATCCTCAAAAAGTACTAGGGTGTCTCCTTTGCTACCCTCTGATGGACAAGCTGATGAGAGCCCTAAGTTGTATAGGTATGATCTAAAACGATCCCTTAGGAAACTATGTTCAAATAATGATATTTCTGTAGGCCACACACTGATGTGCTATCTCCTGTACATCCATTTTCCCCTACATCTCAGCAACATTTTGCCCCCAAACTCAGCAGCCCCGGCCTCCTTTCTCCTCTTCTGTGCAAGGTGAGAGCACTGCATGGTCTCATTCCTGACATACTGCTTTTGTAACATCCCCTCCTCTCTTGTGCTCGGTCAGCATGTACCAACAATAGGATGTCTGCAAGAAAATAATTTGAGCAGATCGCAGAAGTTCAGGTACTACAGAAAAAGTTCTCTGCTAAAAAATTCCCCATTGGTTTTACTTTGAGGAAACTTGTAATAACAATGTATAAGAAATGGCTGTCTGCTGATGGCATGCTTGCTCTGTTGCCTCCACCCTCCAGGGTTGGGGCTTTGAATCTGACCTCCGCTCTGTGGGTGTGGAGTTTGCATGTTCTCCTTGGTTTCATCTAGATTTTTTCCTACAATGCAAAGTTGAGGCACTGGGATACTTTGTATTTTTAAACTCCTCATAGTGTTTAAGTTTAGCCGAGAGTGTGTGTGCATGTATGTACCATTACGTTCCACACATCTAGCACATGTGATGCAATACTTAGTAGCCAAGATGCCTGCAAAGTATATGTAACTACAGCGCTCTAAATGCAGAACAGCCACAGCTGCCCAGAAATCCCCCACCCTTAAGGATGGTCTGCAGATGCTCTGGAACAGCCAGGGAGCCTGTTCTGTCCCCTTAATCTGCTGGGCTTCACGCTAACTCCATTTCCCAGCTGCGATGTCAGGAAAGCCTCTGCAACACTGGAACTCCACCTGCATGTCACAGAGCCCCAGATACACGCCTGACAGAAGGGTCTGTGGTCACCTTAGGGAGCCTGTACTTATCTCGCAGGCAGGTCCTCAGTGTTGCCCTCTCTGCTTTCTTGTGCAGAAAGTCTGCATCTCTTTGCATCCTTAGAGGGACAGAGAGACATAGGTTTAAGAAAGCATTTTCGGAGACACATTTAGCATAACGTTAATAAAATGTTGCAGTACAATTGAATTTGTTTCTATAAAAATCCAGAATATTCTAATTCTGTGCCACAAAAAGCCGTCCTTAAAATTTGAATAAGTATAAAATTCTTTATCATTTAATGATTCTTCTAGAGAAAATTCAATAATAGTTCAGGTCATGAAGGTTATACTGTAATTATCTGGGCATAAATGCTTGATAACTGATAGAAAGTACTTTGATGTAAATGTTAATTAAGTAATTATACAGATGAAATGTTATTGGCTAAGTCTGATTTAACAAGATCATCCTGTGTACCCGCAAGAATTCTCATACATCAGTAACTCAATTTTCAGATGTGGTGATTGTTCCCTTCATCAATGAACGAATATAACCTTTCAGCTAAATAATAAATTTTCATAAATTGAGTTCCGTGCTTTTCACCCTAATGTGGCATCAGTGTACTTCCATTTTTTAAATAAAAATGACCATGAATGCGACAAAATGTATCAATGTAATTATACATTTTACAGTAATTAAAAAGGCCAACCACCAGACATAAAATCTATCCATCCCTGGGCTATCAGGGCCAGAACTGCAAGATCCCCAAACACACTCACTGGTAATCTGCCGAACTCAGGATTATACTAGTATGACTAGTGTCTAGTCCGCTGACACTTTAAGCACCAATCCACCACTGTCCCCATTTGAATTCAGGCAGAAACCAGCTGCTGACTTACACTGTGCTGTCCTATTGCTTGGCCCTTTTACGCTGCCTTGTTTAATATACGGTTCCACTTCCAGACTATATACTACCATACACCCTATATTATATCATTCTGCAATATGTGTCGCCCTCTGTTCTTTTTATATTACATTGCACTTTGTGCCCCTGTCTTGCACAGTTTTATTCAGCAAATGTTATATTGTTATAGTGTTATGTCACTTTAAAAATAGCACAATGACCCTGTGTAAAAAATAAAATTGAATATGTCTGAACCGGCAATGAATAAGTTCCGCAGACAGTCTGGATTCGCCCTCTTCGTAGGGAGTGTACATCAGAGACTGGCACAGTGTTTTATACAACTAAATAGATAACACTTGAATCCCCAAGAACTGTAAATGAGTCAGAATTAGATTCATTTTTTTGGCAATCCAGTCTCTGTGTAGAAATTGAGGGAATTCTTTAAATGATAACGTTAAAATAATGAATTTAATGGTAATCTGGGATTTCTTTGAATACCTTTTCCTACTCCGATGGTGAATGGAGAGTAACATGGTAAATGCACTGCTGTACCCTGTGCTTATGAAGAGATTTATCCCCTCTCATTCTGATGGACTTTTCTTTCCTCCTCTTTGTAGCACGGATTACGAGAGCTTTACCCTCATCTGAGTGCTCTTATGCTTGATTGTACTCGCTCGGCCTCTTAGCGCAGATAAAACGAATAAGTTAAGTTGTTCCATCTGAAGCGTCAAGAAGCACTGGGATTTGGCCTTTGATCTTTGCTTCAGACGTTGGTCTCTGCACGCCTTCTTATAAACGTGTGTGAGAACGTGTGTGGAGTCCATTGAGAATGTCCATATTTAAGATCTGAGGTTGTGGGTTAAATGCAGACATTATCACTCCAGTGTGATGCCTTTCGGCCTCAACGTGGGCATTTTCAGAGATCAGCCGCTCATCAGCATGGCCTGAGATTAGAGGTTTAATCTCTGGAGCCGATGTGTGTGTCGGTGCGTGGGCATGTGTGTGTTGGGGGAGGGGTGCAGGGGAATGAGGTTTTGTATATAGAAATACATATTCCATTACTTAATGAACCATCATTCAGCCCCCACAAAATATTTCATATACACAATATTACATTTAAAAAGCAGTTGTGCAGAAATTCATCATATATGAAAGTGATTTGAATGCAGTGTAGCTACCATGAAGACGTACAACAGCAATGTCTGGCAATGGAAGAATATAAATGGCACACTAAATATGATTTTTTATTGGGGGATAATGAGGCCAAATGAAATACTGGAGGGTCCTCATCCCAACCCCCCAATTCCTATGGCCCTGATTGTGCTCTTTAAAGACCTAACTATGGTGTAAAATCAAAATGTTACTCAAAGAACAAGTTTCAAAGTATTTATAAAAAAAAAAATACAGCTTTTCCGGGCTGAATATTTAAAATCAATTAAATTGATAACTGAGATCAACAATTAACCAAAAACCATGGTTGTGCACCAATCTACAGAGTGTGAGGCTGGCTCAATTCCCGACCCGGCTTGTGTGAGGCTAGCTCTGTTCCCGACCCGGCTCGTGTGAGGCTAGCTCTGTTCCCGACCCGGCTCGTGTGAGGCTAGCTCTGTTCCCGACCCGGCTCGTGTGGGCGGACACATTAGAACTTACTTCTCCTCCACTACCTGCTTCTGGTACTCCTCGTACTCCTCCCGCGTCATGCCGGCCGCGGCTGCTGGGTCAGACGGGGTGGCTTCTTCTGTCTTCTCCTTCTCTCCGCCGAGGCCCATGCCCTTCAGCGGGTTTCCCACCATGCTCTTGATGAGGAACGCCATGGTGTTTTCTGTATAGATGGAAGGTGTGTTCTTTGGCTAAATTTGACGTCTTCCTCTTCCAGGTACTGTTCTCTGCAGAGGAGTCCAATGAGAGACCGTGTAACCAACCGACTGCCTACCGGATCAAGGACTGACTTACAGCCGAAGCTGCAGCCAAAAAAAAAGAGAGGCATTTATGCCAAAGCCATAATCTGGATTAAACCTCTCGATCTATTTGTCCCAGAGGCAGATGGTGTTGTTTCTATAGAAAAGAAAACCATTAAAAAGTCACCTTGTGAAATGTATCATTCCATAAGAATTATGGAATATCTAGTCTGTAAAAAACTCATTGTTTCTCAGTTTTGCTGCTGTTTGTTTGCCTCCTTGCTTCTCGTGGGGCCAAAGAGGGAAGCGGCCTGTGCACCAGGCCAGAAAGGCGGAGACCACACTGGCACCAGAACCCACCTGACACTTCTTCTGCTTCCAGCCATACCTTCAGCACTGAGGGATGAAGACCTGGGAACAGTGGCAAGTTGCAGGTTAAGTTACAATGGTTTATAAATAGCAGGATTTTAGTCAGGGAGTGCAAGACACTTTATTTCACTTTGCACCCTCAGGAGGTGTGGAGGAGAAAGAGGAGGACAGGGCTGCTTATAACTCAGAGAATGGATGCAGAGATGCAGCGGAACTAGCAGCTGCTGCTGCTGGCAAATGCTGGGTTATTAAGTTATACTCCTGAAAATAACCCAGCTGTTCATAAGCAAAAACTGCACTCGAGTGAGATGCTGCACTTGTAGTCTAAATGGTGACACTGTTTGACAAGCACCTAGATGAATCAGATTAGTGTCAGTTTATCAAGGTTTGGTCAGTGTTTTTTGTGAACAGTCTGGTGCGGGGTCTCCCCTGTACAAGCTGGTCATGTTCCAGTGCGTGGCCGCCATGACCGACCTATCCTGGAGTTAATCCCTGATAAACCCTGGGATAGTTCTAAGAACAGAACAATTACCACTTATCTGGATTAAAAAGTGAGCCAATTCTTTTTACAGTATTTAAGGGAGAAGTCTGATTTAAGTTTAGAATTTACATATCTTTTTAGGTATGTCTTCAAGAGAGCACACTAATAGCTAATGTATAAGAACTGGTAACATTCTTTTTCGCTAAAGCAAGAGCTACCAACATTAACAGAGGCTTTTATATCATATTTAATGGAGGTGTAACTGTTCACAAAATTCAGTTAGGCGTGAACCACGGGATTATGTCCGCAGTTTGGTGCAGTTTCGATACAGCAGGGAAAACCGAATTTGTTGTGAAATTTATTATTAATTATGCATACAAATACAATTAAAAACAGTTGTAAACCAAAGGCAATGCATCCATCAACATGTCTGAATAACAAAAGCTAATAGATACTTATTTGCAAATTGTAAATATAAATGGGCCCATGTAAAGTTAATCATTCAAAAATATCAATCATCCCTCAATTTTCTATATCTGCTTGTCCTACTCAGAGTCAGGGCACGATAATTATAATGAACTAAATCCTGTCTAAATCCTGTGTTCTCTATTACTGCGTATGATAGCATTGTTGAGATTTGGTGGAACAGAGTCGACAGTATAGATGATAGAATAATAATTTGTGATTTACATGTGTTATAGTGTATGAAATGAAAAATTCCTTTTGTAAGATTAATAACGTAATGAGAGCTCAACAAGCTACACCTGCAGCAGCGGTTGGGGTGGAGGGGCATCACGGCTCCGTCTTCTGGAACCGCAATAAGAGTTTCGGTTTCAAAACTATTATGCCCTTACTATTTATCTATCTACTCAGACTCTTTTCCCCCAGCTATCCAGAGGAGGTGCAGGATGACCTTGTACTGCAAGCCTTCCAATGGAGATTCAGACCAGAGAGACTGTAGCAGCAGAAGGAAGAGCAAGAAGGCAATGGTGCATACCAACTGTGTTTTACCAAAGGGGTGCATGGAGATATGGGTGAAACTGCATCCCGTTATGGGGGAGACAGTGCCCATCCTTTGGAGGCAGCATCTCCAACTACAGATATGTCCCTAATGAGCAGGAGTTCAAGCTGGCAAACATCCAGTACCAGTGTATTGTGGGGAGGGTCTGCATCACTGCCCAGGGGTCCACGCTGAACCTAAGAGAGAGGCTGCTCCAGCAGGGGAGGGCTGCTGTCCAGCTCATTAGCATCGGAAGGAAGACGGGAGCTGCCCAGGTGGTGGTACCAGTGCCTGCGGGTGACAAATTTTCTCAGGGAGGGAGTCTGCCACCAGGGGCTCTTCACATCGACAGACCGACAGGCAGGAGCAGCTGCTGTTGAGTGCAGACTCAGCCCCGGCAGAACGGCGATCAGCCATAGGGGTGGACGATGGATCAGGGGCAAGGACCAACAGGGCAGGGCATGAAAAGAGACAATGTGGGGAGGCAGGGAAAGCCCAGTGGCAACGAAGCTGGGAGGGGTTGACAATGGGCGAGAAAGACATACTGATGATACTGCTCCTTGCACATGTCAACATTTGTGATGACTCCTGTGGTGCTGTACTCAGCCCAACCTGGTCTAGCAGGCCATCAATACTGGAAACACGCTGCCTTCCATGTCCTGGTTGCCACTCACCAAGACGTAAGCTGTAGAAGGTGTGTGAGATGGCATAGACAGGCATCCTCGAAACATCCTGCAGTCCTTGCTGGGTACCAGCTGTCTTGCTGAGGAAGGATGGCAGCTGGCCCTTTTGCTTTGGCTAACATGAGCACCATCCTTGTGGTTTCCAGGCGGAGAAGACTGGTATTCTTCCTGGGGCAAGGACTGTAGTGCTGAGTCATGCCCTGTGGTGAGTCTTTTCTGTCTGCCCTCACCTATATGGCACCACTTTCCCCATCAGGCCCCGGCCACATTGTTCTGACCTGGCTCCTGAACCTCCAGGAGCCTAACCCTAACCCAAACTCTATCCCGAACCCTAACTATTAAAGCCAGACAATCGCACTCTAGGACTGACGCCCTCTCCCGACAGCCTTGGCAAGAGGAGGCTTGCCTCCACCGCGAGTGCTTAGAACGACGGTAGGTTGAGAGGCGTGCGGCATCTTAGGCCCTCTTCTGTCACTGCCACTGGCCTCTCCCACTAAGTCAAGAGAGCTGCTGGGCCACCTACAGCTGCCAGTACAGCCCCCTCACAGAGAGGCCCCGGCTCCACATTGATCTCTGGCTCCAGTAGCTTCTTGAACACCAGCTTTACTGGGAAGTGGATCTCCTGCCCAAAATGAAGCATGGCTGAGGTGAACTCTTTGGATTCCTGCATGGACAAGGTATATGTATGTTTGTTCTATCCCCTGTGCATCAGCCTCCTATTCTGCAAATGTACCAGTAGCGTTTCGCCATGTCTCTCCAGACATGTAACAATACAATTTGAAACAACTGTACATAATATATTGGTGGGTTTTATAGCGTTGACAAAACCAATAAAACTGTACTGTATGCATAACACACCAGGTTTTGTAGATGAATATGTGCGGGTTTTAGTACCCTGTTTGTTTACAACAGCAAGGATCTGTTGGCACTTGGTAGCTGCTTTAACTCATTTACTGTGCTGCCCATAATGTTTCAGTAAAGTACAGGATGTTTTATTAAGTCCACATTCAACAGCTTGTAGTGTTTTATTAAGCGCGGGGTCCAATCTTGAATATTCATAATTCATAAATTAGATCATGTTTTACTGCCAGGATGTTCCAGACTCGGGTATTTTATAATGATTGTTAATTTCGTGTTGCTTTCTGTCAGCCTTGCGCGTCAGCAGTTCCTGGCTCATCCCCTACCTCTTACTCAGCAAACAGCTGTGAGTCAGAACTTAATACCCCCAAATGACATTTCACTCCTTTTTTTTTCTAAAATATGACCTCGAGGCATGAGGGGAGTGGCGAGAGTCCGGCCTGAGCTGATTTGGGGCGAGGGCTCTGTCTGGCTGTTAGAGGACGTCAGTCAAGGTGCAGTTGACGTATCTGTCAGTGGATAATGGATCTGTTGTGTGAAAGATTCTTGACTTTATTTACATTAAAGGGCTTAAATTATTTACCAAGAAACTTCCAGTTTGTTATAGACCACAGCCTTCAACAATATAACTAATAACTAATAACTATTAGCCAGGAGCACCAAGCCCACAACTACCACATGACTACTTACCATAACATCTGGATGAGACTATACCATTTAGCATTATCAGTAGGCCTGAATGAAAGCTATTAGCTTAGGGTTCCTGTCTGAAAGTCCACCTCAGTGAGGTGCTCAAGAGCTCAATGGTGACATCCTATCAACCAAGGGATTCATGCCAGCAATATTCTGATAGTAGGGGTAGTAGCCCCCCCCCCACTAAAGCATAATACACAGATTTGCATTTATGTTTGTCCCACAACTGTATAGAACTGCTAAAATTGCCCTCATTAAAGAACGAGATATATGATAAAATCTGAAAAAACATCAGAGAGAGTGAAATAGACGGAACAGCTTAGTGTTGGCAAATTACCGTTGCAGCTGTTGTGATGATTGTTGCATCATCATGGTGTGTAAGCTTCTTGGAGAGAGAGAGTAAGTGGAAGAATGCTGAGTATGCCAGTGTTTTTGGGAAGGGAGTGACTGTGACGACAATGGCCTGGTGTGGATCAGACTGCACCGTAAGCATTGCAGAGCTGCATGACTTTTCACAATGAGCACCGGAACACTATCTAATTATCTCATTAAATGAGGATTTGTAAGGACCACACACCAGATCTTGCTTGCCATGGACTGATTAGAGGGCTCATGGGCACTGAAGAGTTGACAGTCAGGCTGTAATGCTAACTGTCAAGTTCATGTTTGAAGGCTCACTGCCTTGTTCATAAACATGCTGCTCACCAAGGTAAACATAACATCAGGCAGCTGTGGCTTCTCTCCACATCGGAGGTAAATCTAACATGTCGGATGCAGATCTCACCCAAAAGTCATATGGCGACGTAACTGAACTGGCTAAACCCGGATTCAGACACAAAGATACGATAATCTGCTGACTTACCTGCTGTCTTCTGAGGTCTCCTTTGGGCTCCTTTCTGCCTGCACTGAAGTGCTTTACACTCATTATTCAGCTCGAATGATGCTGCTGTGAAAATAAACAGAAGAAAAGCCATTAAAAATGGCCCCAGGGCTGATGTGAAAAGACCCTGATTTAGACTGACATCAGAGATTTTATCTACCCTTCAACTATCTACACGTTACTCATTAAATGAACTTTTTCTCACAATTTATTTCCTGGGTCGTTTACTTGATGTTACAAAAAATATATATTTTTTTAGCTTCAGCTATTGCAGTATAGCTGTCAGTAATATGTTTTTACATGTTTTACCTTCTTCAATGGGGGTGAAGAACTCACTTGCAGTACTACATTATTCTGAGAACATTTCCAGCAGGGGGCAGTAAAATGCCAACACAAGGGGACTATCTGACACCATGAACTGCGTAAATAAAAAAGTATGGTTTAACAGGGGGCGGCATGGTGGTGCAGGATAAGCGGTTTCAGAAAATGGATGGATAGCTGATCAGTTAGCAGAGGTTTAACAGAGAAGGGCATGAGTCTGCCAGAAGGTTGCACATGGCTTCTGTAGGACATGTGAGATGGCACAGTAATTAGCTATTAGCAGTTTTACCTGCTCTGACCTGGTGAGGTAGGTATACCTGATGTTACTTTCACTAAAAGGTGATTATCATTAGGGGAGTCACTGTCGTTGGCTCCCAGTGGGCTATAAGTAACTCACAGTTAACATGATGGTAACTACTGATGTAAAGTGTACATAAGGTACTATATTATGTTTTGGTTATAATATCTAAATTAACCAAATAAAATGCGTCCATCTCTATTTGAACAGTTAGCAATCCTGGTGTTTAGTTACTTACGCCAGAATATGAAGTAAAAAAATTCAATTCCTAATGAAAATATGTCTTTCCTGGGGGTTCTCGTGTTACAGAGTTGACATGCGAAATGAATGCGAATGTCAGTATTTTCATTTTATGAAAACATTTACATTTATGGCATTTAGCTGACACCCTTACCCAGAGTGACTTACAGTACATTACAGGGATTACAATCCCCCTGGAGCAACTTGGGGTTAAGGGTCTTGCTCAGGGACCCACTGGTGGTGGCTGGGAATTGAACCAGCGACCTCTTGGGCCACCACCATCCACTTTTCAAGACAAAGTTACATGAGCAGCAAATCATGAAGAATAGCGTGAAACACGGCCTCGGGGGGAAAGCTGCTGGCTCGCTACTGACAACAGTAAAAATATCCAGCTGTAACAATGAGCCAGGGGGTTGAATACACAGGAAGTGATAGCACAAGATAATTTTTTCTGGTCTAATCTCGATTTTTACATTTTTAGTATCTGCCGAGACCAAAACCAATCCGACATTTTTCCCCCTTTATCAACTACTAATCATTAAATTAGGTATTTGTATCAACACATTTCAATTAACATGGCTAAAGAATGGATGCATGAAAACATCTAGTTTGTATAATTGTTCCTGTGTTCAGGCTGCAGAGCCTAGCTTACTAGCTTAGTGAGCACTAGCTTTACACTGCACTCTGCAGTGTAGCTTTTTCCTTAATTCAGCGTAAAGTGCAGTGACCCTGTCACAGTCGCGAGGGTTAGCACTAGCTTTACACTGCACTCTGCAGTGTAGCTTTTCTCTTACTTCAGCGTAAAGTGCAGTGACCCTGACACAGTCGCGAGGGTTGGGGCGGAAGATCGCCGCCAACGTGAAAATAAGAGGCACCCCCACGTCAACCCATATGCCTGCTAGCCTGAATGGTAAAAGAAAATGTCTATTATTGATTTACAAACAAACATACAGTACTGTACCGTCCACTTTTCATGTCAAACTATGTCATAATTTTCTATCAAGACCTTTTTATATAATATACAGAAAGATTTTGATCTAAATTACAACCCCAAATCAGAAAAAGTTGGGACAGTATAGAAAACGCAAATTAAAAAAAGAAAGTAGTTATTTCTAAATTTACTTTGACTTGTATTACATTGAAAACAATACAACATCACATTATTTAATGTGTTCCTCGTGAATTTTATTGTTTTTTATGAAATAAACACGTATTCCAATTTTGGTTCTTGCAAAGTAAATTTAGAAATCACTACTTTCTTTTTTTATTTGCGTTTTCCATACTGTCTCGACTTTTTCTGATTTGGGGTTGTATGAACAAAGTTACTACAGCAGGCACTGGGAGCACTGTCAACATTGGGTTTTGCAAATAAATGAGATTTTCTCAGCTCCCACACCAGGCCTTCCCAACAGCTGTACCCATTATATTTAGAAATGGGTGCAAACAGTTAATCCTGTAGCCTCTCCACAACAGGCAATCTCTGCCTGCAATTCAGGGTTTAAAGGACGTCGATACAAAACTTGCAGGCAGAAGGACGGCCGCCCCAGTCCGACGGCAAGGGTGTAGAACTCCAAAGCAGTTGCAGAGCAGTTTCCCTTCCCTTACGCAAGGTATTATTTGGGACGTCAGGCAAACAAATGCAGAATTGACAGCTAGGCTCATAGTCGGGGGCACTGGTCCGGGGAGCTCAAAAGCCAGGGAGGTCAGTCCTACAAGAACACAAAGGAGAGCAGGTGAGTATGGAGTACGGAGAGTCCGAGGAGACTGGGGACTTGAACGGGCTGGAATAGTGTTGGCAATGGCAGGTAAGTCCAGGGCTAGATGGAAGACAAATGAATATTGCTTAGTAAGTTGCATGTGAATAACAATAGCTCCCAAGTGAATATCGCTTAGTAAGTTGCATGTGAATAACAATAGCTCCCAAGTGAATATCGCTCAGTAAGTTGCATGTGAATAACAATAGCTCCCAAGTGAATATCGCTCAGTAAGTTGCATGTGAATAACAATAGCTCCCAAGAGAATATCGCTCAGTAAGTTGCATGGGAATAACAATAGCTCCCAAGTGAATATCACTCAGTAAGTTGCATGGGAATAACATTAGGCTCCCAACAAGTGCAAGGGTAAGCTGGTTTTGTTACAGCTGTATCAGATTAGTGGTGATTGATGCTCATTTGCACATAGAGCAATTAGATTTATTATTACATTTTTACGTAAGAGGGTGGTGCGAGTAGTCGTAGCGGCCCGGCGCTCCTCGAGATTTACTGTTTAGTGTTTTTTTGTGTTATGTTTATTTTCCTGAATGGAGTGTCACTCGCACGTATGCAGTACAGCGGGACCGAACTGATTACGGTTCTGGAGCAAAATAACCACCACACTTCAAGATTCAAGATTCAAGATTCTTTATCTGTCACGTACATAGTTATAACAGGTACAACATGTAGTGAAATGAACCCTGACCGATTCCAAAGACTGTGCAAAAGAGAAAGTGGCTGGGACTTCCACCAGAGATCTGAAGACCCACAGTCTCTGTTTACGATATCCCCCCGCTAAAGCGGTGCAGGCGACAGGGGCACAGGAAACAGAAGAGGGACAAGAGGGAGGGGCTGATGGCCAAGCTAAAGCCTAACCCCCAGACACGGGCCATTCCAAGGGGGCAAGAGAGGGGGGCTGAGGGCCAAGCTAAAGGCTAACCCCCAGACACGGGCCATTCCAAGGGGGCAAGAGAGGGGGGCTGAGTGCTAAGCTAAAGGCTAACCCCCACAAACCGGCCATTCCAAGTCTCTTTCTTATCAGAGCCAGTAACATCTTCAAAGACTCATCACACCTTGGACACTACCTTTTCTCCCCACTCCCCTCTGGTAGATGCTACAGGTCAATCAGAACAAAAACCAAGAGACTGAACAAAAAATTTTACCCACAGGCAGTCAGATGTGCCCATCCCCCACGCCCTGAATGACTGTTTCCATGAAACAATCCACCCCCTTGAATGACTGTCTTCTATGCATTACTTTGCTTTGGGCAGACCATTAAGCACACACTACCTCATGTTGTGCACATTGTACTCAGTTTCATTGTATTTACTATCCTAACTTAAAAATGCTGCTAAACAGAGAGCTGAAAAACTGTTTTTTACTGTCTCTGTAATAGTGACAATAAATACATTTATATACATTTATTTTACAGATAATCCAGGCATAACTTTTGTAAATGCATTTAATTTACTGGTGTGAGCTGGACTATCAGCGTGAACCAGACCAGTGGGATTGGGACAGCTGTCTGAGTCTGCAGGACAGGGGTTGTGCAAACTGGTGCAGCTGTGCAGCGAGCTGGGAGCACGACTGCCAGAAGTAACAGGCCAAGGCCGTGGAGGTGGCTGTACTTTGTCGCGTTTGTGCCTTAATAATAATAAAATAATTGATACTTTATTGATCCATATGGGGAAATTCTCTTTTCACCTCCCCCAACCTTACTTTCCATGAGAGCAAGCTTGGTTGGGAAGGGCAGCCACCTCGTATGGTGCCCAGGGAGCTGGGGCTTAAGGGCCTTGCTTAGGGGCCCACAGACGGGCTGGGGCTGAGTTTGAACCTGCGAACTTCCAATCACAGCCACGGAGGCTTGACCCGCTGGGTCACACTCTGTCCCCTGCTGGTGCTGGAGTGCCATTAGCTGGACCAACGCCACAAGTGTAGAGAGCAGGACGAGAAACAGCGGTGGGAGGACACAGGGAATGGGCAGTGCACCGTGAAGAGGTTGCACGAGGAGCTGGCCTGCTCGGACCACAAGCACTACCACCAGGAGTAGGAGACCGATGCAGGAAAGGCTGCAATGCCTCCGTGATGCTCGGAGGAGCATCATGGCCAGCACCACTGGGACCTGGAGCAGCTGCACAAGGTCACCCAATCCGGGGAGCAGGAGGGGCAGCGGACTTCCAGCAAGCCGCAAAAGGCAAAGGCACCCAGGAGGACCTGCAATACCAGTGCCCGCCAGCAGCCCAGAGTCCGACTTGTTTCAGAGCTGAGGTGGTGACCAGGTGTGGTGGTCACTGGGATGGTCAACCTCTGAGGGAGGGGCAGTGTAGTTCCCACAAACTCCTATTACTATTTTCTGTATACTTCGCAAGTAATGTTAATAGCCCTGTTTGTTTGTGTTATTGTAAATACTTATGTGATTGTCATGTGTGCTCTTGCCTGTGTAATGGCGAATCCTGTTCGATCCTCGCATGTCTCTGGCTATTGAATAACCACCCACCATGTGTGTGCCTTTCCCGTCTGGCTTCAGATCTCCTTGTATTTTCCTGTTATGTGTCAGTCTAGCAGTTGGTGTTTGTGTTTAGTCCTTTGAAAGAGTACAATTAACGTGACTGTTTCTCCACACAGCTGACATGACAGCTCAACGTAAGTGCATTGTTGAACAACTAGTCATCATGTGACCCTCACTTCTGTTTACGGTATGTTGGGCTAAGGCTACAAGCATTTTCAAGATTTTTTAAGCTAGACCTATTTCCGATGGACAATCGGATTGGTTTCTTCCTAAAACGCCACCCTGACATCAGATTCCGCATTTTTGCTGATATTGGCCAGATACCAATATTGGGTATCAGTTTGTTGCCATCTCTACTATGTGTCCTGAGCCTGAAGATTGACAGAAGGAGGTCATCTGATAAGATCACAGATTCCAGGCATTTCCCAAAGAGCTGTTGTCTTTGGGCCTCAGTGCTCCTGGCAGGACTTTGTCATCCTCCCTCAGACAGATGTGTTCATATGAAAGTTCACACATCATTCATTAGAGGAACACAACACCTAGGCTGCATGTGAGGTGTTATTTCATGAATTTGATTTGGCATTTTGTAGGGCAGAGAGATGTATAAGATGTCTTCCACTGCAGAAATTCAGAAACCTTGCAAAAACAGGGCTAGAAAACACAGATGCTGCCTGTGGAAGTCGGCTGCAGGGGTTTAGTGGCCATGTCAACCAGCAGATTGCTGAAAGGCATGGGAGTCTGAGGACAAGCCCTCCAACAGGCTACCAAGTCACTGGAAGAGGCTGCCAAGAGAAGCAGCAACTGGTTCAGGCTGAAAAAGGAACAGAACTGGGTAGCAAGATGATCATCAAATAGTAGGAGATGGAAAAGCATTGGGGGTGCACCTGGGACACCCAATGTCACTGTCAAGCCCTGCAGACGTGGTGTGGGCCTATCAACAAAGCACCAATGAAGGAGGCTGTCCATCTGATACCCCTAGTTAAGCATTCACTCTTCTACCCCATTACATGTCGCTCTGCACTGTTGTGCATAATAAAGCCCCCAAAGGGGATTGTACAGGAGTATTGCTTCCGTCTCTTCCCTCACCCTCCCGTGACGTGACAGAATGACAAGACTCCATAAGAAGACGCCTCAGCTGACCGAGGCGGAGTACCTGTCTCGTCCATGAGGCCAAATACTGGCTGCAGCAGCTGGAGGAACTGGTGGGCCCCACGGCTCGTGCCCTAGCGGCGCACAATCAGGTTATTTTGGAAGAAATGTACCCATGGACAGACGCCTCCCTTGTGGAGGAAGTCCACTCCAATCTACTGCAGCCGAGGAGCGGAGTTGCAGAGGTGATGCTGCGGCAGGTGGAGCTGGACAGTGGAGTGCCCCCCGGTCTGTGTCAGTACCTCCCGGAGCTGCCCCCGACCCCGCTGCCCGAAGCAAGGTGGAATAAAAGCGGAAGAGCTGGACACGGGAAGAGACGGCAGAGGTCTCCTTATGGTCCGTCTCTCTCTCCGCTACCTAGCCTGCTGCGTGTTGGGAGGAGCCCCTCCCGATTCTGAACCTGGCAGTGTTTGCACCGGACATCGCCCTCGCCTCCCCACACCTCCCCGTGGCGCGTCAGTGGACAGATGCCACCGTGAAGCCTCCAGCGCTAGCAGCTCATCTCTTCCTGGGATCGTGCCTGGCTCTTAAAGGGGCCAGGTCCATGGAGGATGCCATTCCGTGGGTCCCCAGAATCCCCAGGAAGGTCGCACTCGAAGCGACGGCTTATGTTCCTGTGGTTCCTGTTCCTATGGCCGCCTGCTACTGTTCCTGTGGCACCTGCCCCCGTTCCTGTGGTCTCCTTAGGAGCTGTCTCTCTCTCTGCTGTCTGCCCTGCTGCGTGTTGGGAGGAGCCCCTCCCGATTCTAAGTCTGGCGGTGTTCACACCGGACGCCACCCTCGCTTCCCCGCACCTCCCCGTGGCGCGTCCGCTCCTGGATCTCCCGGGTGCGTCCACTTCGAATTCTTCCCCGCAGTCCTGGGTGGTACAGTTCTTCGCCTGCAGGGGCTGTGGTGAGAGCTCGCGGGCAACCTGACTGTGCGAGACGCTCTTCAAGCTCCCCAGTCCCTGGCTCGCCAGCGGCAGATGTTTGCGGCAATCACCCCGGACTCCTCCCCTTCAGCGAATGACGTAATCAAGGCAACGCTCCCAGGGATGCCACCCACGTGCAGTGCACTCCCAGAGATGCTGCCAGCGCCCAGGGCGCCCCTAGAAGTGTCGCTTGCCATGTCACTGGGGCTAATCTCCTTGCACCAGGTCTCCTTGCCGGGGTCTTCCTTGTCGTCTGGCTCCCGCTCAGTCCCCCAAGGTTCCTGCATCTGAGATAGAAATATCTGAGGCAGATCCCGCCTTTCCATTTCCTGGAAGGGAAGAGGACACTTGCGATGGGGTCTGGTCGGGTCCCGCCCTGCACCCTGGCTCGCCTGTGGCCCATGGGGTGCCTGCAGGTCCTCCGGCTCCTGCTCGGCGGTCGCCTGTGGGTCCCCCTCCGATGCCTCGTCGGTCACCTGTGGGGTCCCCTTTTCAACCTCATCGATCAGCGGCGTCTTCGCCAGTTGTTGCTCTGCGGTCGCCTGCTGCGGCTGTGCCTCCCTCCTCACTTGCTTGGGTACCCCTTTCAGCTTCCTCCTCACCTCCTTCATCCGTTCCTCCATCTCCCTCCTCGCCTCCTTCACCCATTCCTCCATTTCCCTCCTTGCCCCCTTCAGGGTCCCCTCCTGCTCCTGCCTCGCGGTTGCCTGCTGCCCCTGCGGCTGCCTCTCCTCGCCCATTGGGGCTCTCTCGGGCTCCCCATTCTCCCCCGCCTTCTGCCTTCCTGCCTACTGGTTTTGTGCCCCCTGTGCCCCTTGTCCCTTTGTTCCTCCTGTGTCTCCTCCTGGTCCCTTTGTTCCCCCAGTTAGTGTTTCTCCTGTGTCCCCTGTTCTGCTGCCGCTGTGCTTGTTGGCCCTGCCTGTGGTGTGTTGTTTGTTGTCTTTGTTGCTTCTGTTGTGCCTGTTCTGTGTGTCCGTCCTGTTCCCTGTGCCTGGTTGATGGTCTGGTTTTATTTTATAGGTCCTGTGTGCCCGGTCTGGTCTCTTTGCCCGCTTTTCACCTTTGGGGGGGGTACTGTCATGTCCCTCCCGTCCGATACTCCTGTGTGCCATGCCCCCTAGTCTCCCTCATGTGGAATCCCAATGTTTCCCAGCTGTTTCCAGTCCACGCCTCATTAGTGGTGTATTTCAGTCCGGGTTCAAGTCTGTTTCCCCAGTCTTGTCATTGAAGTGTCGAGAACATTACATGTCACTCTGCACTGTTGTGCATAATAAAGCCCTTGAAGGGGATTGTACAGGAGTATTGCTTCCGTCTCTTCCCTCACCCTCCCAAGACGTGGCAGTATCATACTTACTGGTCTTCATCAGTACTTAACAAACTTAGTCAGTCCTGTGTGCCGTTACTGAAACTTATGGAGCTTATTGTATTAAAATCATATTACTGTTGGGCCCTTGAGCAAGACCCTTAACCCCAACTGTACCAGGGATGCTGGCTGACCTCTCTCATGGATCAGAAGCTTTTCTTACTCATACATCGCTTTGGACAAAAGCCTTTGTGCAGAGTTCTGCACAAACATCTTTCTGTTTAATTGCACTTTAACGCCAAGACCTTGGCAGAAATTGCAATTTAAATTTCACAGATTAAAAGCAATTACAGCTTGTAGAAAATTTCATATATTTATGAGATGTTTATTTTGCCCACAGCAGATTTTATATGCAGTTTAATGATATAGATCATGTTTAAGTAGGTACCAATATGATTATACATTATTTTTCAGCTTTTTTTCCTACTACACGGAATGTCCATTAATCTTGGATTTCATCTGCTACATCTATCATCCATCCATCCATCCATCCATCCATCCATCCATCTACCTCTTACGGTTTGTCTCAGTTGCTTAAGCAATGCTTAAACTATTTGTGTTAAAAATGACACATTTTAGTTTTTAGGATTTGGGTGCTTGCTCTTGACTTCATTACAGAGAGCAGCTCCTGGGAATTTCCTGTCACGGAAATCACAAGAAGGCTATGGACCCTGGTCAAGAAATGGTGCGGTTTTTATTGCGATAAATGAAGAAACCTGCTCAGACAAAGTTCTTCTTTGAACAGAGGGTGGACTCTTTATGTAAGTACTAACCTGATGTCTCTCTAAGTTCCTTGAATGGCGTAAGTTAAAATGTTGTGCTTCTGGCCCTTATTATTTTATCCGGTTTCACATTTGTTGCGTAATTCCTGCTCTCATATTGCTTGCATTCCTCACAGCATAAATATTTGCCATGTTCTATTTGCCTCTCTTGTACATCTCTTTAGACAAAAGTGTCTGCTAAATTTGTAAATTTGTAATTTAATGTAAATATAATTGAATTAATATGATTATGGATGGTACACCCATATAGCTGTTGGTTACCTGATTGTTTTAGCCATAAGCTGATCATAGACATATGTGTACGACATTAAATGTATCTATTACTCCCGCATCAACCGTGCCTTTTATGCAGATGTCTCAGATCCTGCAGCCCTGCATCCTGTTTAGGAAAGTTTCAGGTTACGTGTGGTTAGACCACATGCAGCATTGTGGCAGGAAGCTGCCTGCCCCTGCTTGATAACTGAATCGTTCATGTTAAAGGTATGTAGCCCTTTGCTGTCGCCTTTTCCTCTGTACTAAGCTGGAAGGAGGCATAAAAAGCCACGTTTAGCAGGAGCTGGGGAGGGCTGAGCAGGTGAGGCACGTCCTGGAGGCATCCCACTGCAGTGCAACGCGGCAAGCCGGCCTGTCTGCCGCGTCAGCCGCGTGACGGCAAAGGGGCGGGGGATGGGCGCTGGGGCCCGGCGGGTGCCCGGGGGGGGGCGGGGGGGCGGGCG
>JAODKM010000039.1:9980457-10001927 GCA_026780845.1 Petrocephalus sullivani
GGAGTATCCTGCCAGAGCATCGGAGCAGAGAGGCAGACGGAGGCGCACTGCAGCAGAGACAGCCTCCAGCATGCTCAGCACCACAGCCGCGTACCTCTTCCTGCTGCTCCTACGCCGGGACGAGGTCGCAGCAGGTAAGCCTCCAACCGGCCCGCTCGGACAACTTTGAGAGGGGCGATCACCTAGGCGCCCGGACCCCCTCTCTTCTGGGCCGGTCACGAACAGGTGCAGCTGCCCCCTTGGGGTTTTTTGGGGGGCGGTGGGGGGGGGGTCTTAGCACAGGGGAAAGTAGTAATTTTTCTGCATCCAGCCATCTTACAGTGCTGTGTCACTCGCCTTCGTCGGCAGTGTGTAAATCACCCCGCCGGCTGTGGGTTGACCCCGTGTGACCTTCAGTGCTGTGACCCATGTCTTCATGTATAAGCAAAATTTTTTCCTCAAGTGCTCAGTCACATTTTTTGACATCCAACAGCCCTCAGAACTGCAATCATCATTAAATGTATAATCTAAAATGGGGAGAGAATGTAAAGTAACCCCTGACAACACCCCACGCTCTCACCTCTGAACACCTGGACTGCTCTTGGTTTACGCAACTGCGATATTCACCACGCAACTGTGTTTTTATTCAGGTAAAAAGGCCTCGGATAGCAGGAGTACAGCTACCACGTGGTAGATCACGTCTAAACACATTTTAATGAGGCTCTACGAGTTAGCATTGTAAGCAAATTATGTGCAGAAAAATGACAAGTATACGTGGCGATTGAATCTTAAATACAATACAGGCCACGTGCAAGGGTGAGGGGTAGTTGGTTATTTATACGGAATGAATATGGAATAAAAGCACTACCGGTTTCTTGAAAAGTGCAGGAACACATTGTCACCAGCAGGGGTCGCTGTGCTGTACATGTCTTCACCCACAGATGTATATAAGGGGCATACTGTTAATACATATGTGTTTAACCAGTCTGTGACCAGACACATGTTGGAAGCAGGGCACGTGACCATGTCATCCCACACATGTGACATGCGAATGTGTTATTTTCTGCAGAAAATTTTAAAATATTTGCAGAATTTATGAATAATGAAGACACAAGTACGTGTTGACATATTGCCCCAGGGGTAACCTATAATATTGAAAATCATAGCTAGCTCTGTTATTTCTACCAATAGACCCTTAACATAAAAATGCCTTTTTTATGGTAGTTAAATGTTTTGAGAGATTTGAAAAAGAGAAGAGCAGTAATACAATAACCATTCTAACAATTTCATCCAGCATTTTGAAATCTTTGGGTGCAACCACAATCTTCTTATATTAAGTGCCATTTTAGCCTACAGACGTAATCACTTATCTCTTATACTGTGTCCACTGTAAATATTTAAAAAATGTTAAATATTCCCGTCCTTTCATTTTTGGCTTTGGCTTTTCACAGTTCTGTAATTAACAATGTATTGTGCTGTTGATGCTACAATGTGCGTCAGAGGCTCTTGGCCCTCTCTCTGGGGTTTTGGGTTCTTCTCCCCCTCTGCTCTGGGCATGTGCCGTCTACATATTCCCTCACGATCGCATGGATTACCATTGGGTGCTGAAAACAAAGGGCCGGGTTCAAAGGGAGGGCAAATGAGCAGGGTAATTCCTTCGGCCTGCAGTTCACACAATCACAAGGCTCACATTCTGCATTTGGCGGTCTGCTTCATTACTTTGTCTGTATAATGAGCCCTGAGTTCAGAGGTGGCCAGTCCCTGTAAGCAGAAATCTGACCTTTGCTTGCAATGTCGTCTGTTTTCGTAATACTATCCTATAATTGAGCCTGGGTTCAACCTGAGCCTAACTGTTATTATTTTAGATGGAACAAATTCTTCTAATACGACAATGAACCCAATCACGCCCTATGCACCTTTAATTGTGAAGACAATAAAAGGTAAGTATTAAGTTTTATATGTTATATATGTTAATGTATCACTCACCACCACCTTCCATAATGCACTCAGAACTTGTTGCGATAGCCCTGTGCAAAGAGATGTCTCCAGTATAGGCACACATTAAGCGACATGGCGCTAAGGAGAAAGCATAGCAGCTGAAGGTGTCGATGACGCATTGTAGCAAACGCCTTAACCGTTACATTTCATGAACTGTTTCATTATGTTATGCGTGGTTGCAATTTAGCAAACTGTACGTGAAGCTGAAATGAGTGACACATTCTCTTACATTTCATAAACGTCCCTTTCACTAGCTACCATTGTTTGCCATTTGTGCTGTATTTTTTTGCGGATGGCGTCGCCAATGCGATGGCTTCAGATCAAAGCTCGGCAGAGACGATTGAAATCCAGACTCCTGGCTATGTTGACCTCTCCTGCACCGTGACCAGTCCTTTTGATGGAAAGGCAGACAGCATAGAGGGATACTGGACAAAGGATGGGAAAGAAATCAATCAGTCTCGAGGCACAATACGGAGGGAAACGGACGGATATAATCTACAAAAAAAGCAAGTATATATCTCCCATGCTTTCATTTTCAATGAAAAGAAAAAGTGTCATTTAATTTTCACCATCAATGAGATGGCTGGCCCGTCACGTATGTTATTAACGCGGTAATATTTGATGTATGAGGTCAATGTCACCTTTATATATAAACGAACAATCGACAATAGACTGCCCTATAAATAAAGGAGAAATCCTCCACAATTCCTGGTTGAAGAAAAACGGTTTTCAGTTTTTTACTGCTTTCAGACCTTCGATAATTGGGACTGGTGGAACCCGAGACTGCAGCGGTAGTTCCCATAGCCACAAGCACTGGAACCGCACTGTAGGTGTGATGCACCTGAATCAGCTGCTAGATGTTTAAACTTGGTTGTATTTTTTTTCCATTTTTTTTTCTGATGTGAATAAACGATAATTGCGATCCCCCAGATGACTGAGAATTTCATCGTGTGACACTGCAGAAATATATTCATGCCCTCTACTTTTCTCATCTAAGTAGAATCATCTGTATAAATTTGTATACGTCTGCTGAATTTAATGACATTCCGTGTTCATCACTGGTACTCTGCTGTGTTTCTGTTGCAGGTTCTACATCAACGGTAGCAGTCTGGGAAATTATTCCTGTGTTTTCCAAAATGGAGCTAACAATGTTACCAAAACATTCACTATTAACGGTAAGATGGCTAATCTTTCCATACTGCTGACATATTTTTTTTTCGCCCCCTCCAGAAAATCGTTTACATGAAAAGTGAAGCGGAGGTTTTGGAGCCGCAGTAAATTAGCTGAATAGTGAGGAACAAAGCTATGAGTTTTAGATCGGTACCTGTTAAGCCATCCCAGCATAGTTAGAGGCCGAATGGCAGCGGTGACAAAGCTATCACCTAGTTACAAATAGTTACATTGCTAGGAACGAAGTTACAAACCACGATGCACAATCCTGGCTTCTCATCACCAGCGGCACTTCTCCCCCAGTGTCTTGTACTCTGAGCTACATTTAAAGGTGTGCTGGACAAATGGCTTAGGACTCAGCATTTGGCCTGGGTACTGAATGGGTTTTATATATTTCAGCACCTTATCCCTGAATATGTTTGCTTGAGGTTGTGAAGTATTGGACCTTGTAATAGGTGTAGATGACTGTATATCTTAAATAAAAGCTTTGAATGGTTGTAAATTGCCGGTATCTGTTTAATCTTGTTTTCTTTTAGCACCATCCATGAAGGACAAGAGAGACAAGCCTATTGTCAGTTATTCTGGAGACTCTACTGTGCTGACATGTAAAATCCATTCAGCGCCACTGGTCTGGCAGTGGTACAGAGTCAACAGCACTAAACAGGTGGGATGGACAGCTCATGGGTGATGAAAGGAGTAGATAGCGTAGTGCAGTGTTTCCCAACCGGCTCTTTGGGGACCCGAACGCAGTGCACGTTTTTGTTGCCTCCCCAGCTGCTGGGAGCAAAAATGTGGATTGTCTGGCAGGGAGCAAAAAGACAGACCACTTTAAGTAATTTTCCGCTAAAAACCTGCTGCCAGGCCTGTCTGTATATCTACAATAGAAAAGCACCCACCCTCGAAATGTGCTAACGCAAGTGTTTGCACCTCCGAAAAGGTCCAGTGATCAAAATCCATTATCGTTCTTAATGCACAAAATAAGCTAAATTGGGCAAAGATCGCAAAAAATACCAACAGATAATGTCCCATTTATGAGCGAACTTCTAATATTTTTACTTTATCTCAGTTATATTCTAAGTAACTCTGACTCAGGGAGATGGAAAAAACTGGGAAAAAGCACTGTTTACAAATTCAGCGCCCCAGTACATTTTTGGCAAATAAATGGTCATAAAGCAATTATATTTTAGCATTTTACCACAAGTTTGTTAGTAAAGTCTTGCGGGTGAAATGTAGGTGGCATCATATGGGAATGGCAACCGGAGATATGTATGCAAGTGTTAAAGCACTTGCCACTTCCATTGACTAGCCAGACCAGACGTTCTAACCTTATAGGGATTATATTTTTAGAAGCAGATTGGAAAACATTATTAAATGCAAATAGAAATCATGTACTTCTGAATAATTGACTGAGACTAATTTTTGTGGCATGAAGTGGCATAGTGGGGCAGGCAGGTGGTGTAGTGGTTAGGGACGCAACTGTATAGTCCCTGACCCGCAAGTACCACTGAGGTACCTGAGCAAGGTACCGTCCCCAGGCACTGCTCCCCGGGTGCTCATGTAGCTGCCCCCTGCTGTGTCACATTGTCACATGGGTTAAATGTAGAGGACACGTTTCGTTGTTGCATGCTGTGGTGCGTCGATGATTAATCACCTTCATGAGCAGGACTAAAACACTTTGAGGTGTGTGGTTATATGAAAATAATCAACTCTGATTTGGAGTATTACATCAAAATGTCATTGATTATGTTCATATAACCACACATTTCATTGTGGTATATCCCTTATGAGTGCATTTAAAAAGTATATATTAGCCTCATGACATCTAAGCTCAAGTCACTGATTTTGTTCATATTTAACATTAGCATTTAGGTTTCTACGGATTATGTGGCCGAAACTCACTTTCAGAGTGACTTAAAGGGGCTTTGAGGCCAGATGGTGTCAGATGCAAAGAGCAGCAGCAGGAGATGAGCATCATCATGGTCACAAAGAATGTTAGAAATATCACGGCGGCCAACAAGCGTCAGTATGCTAACAGCGCACGATAAAACTGTCAGCCAGTGACACCAGTGTGAATTCTCGGCTCAGATGAGCAAATTTCTGGCCCTTGTTTGAGTTTGAGATTTTACACGGAATGCTTCATGGCACTGGAGGGCTAATCTAATAGCTGTTTGTTTCGTTATTCACTGAAGAGGTGAAAGTTAACTAATTTTTTGTTGCATTTGAGTCAGTATTCTTATACATACTTAAAACTGTCCTCATCAAAACAAAAACAAAGCAATGTTCCTTATGCTTAGGAGATGATCAACGTGACGGATAGCCCACCTCGTTTCAAGGTGCAAGGTAACAAGAATGAGAGCCAACTCACCATGGTTAATCTCGAGGAGGAGGACACTGGAACATACGTGTGCGTCGCCGTCTATGCCATCGGACCCGTGCGCGGGGAGGTGACTCTGCGAGTTATCACCTTCATGGAGCCCCTCAAACCATTCCTGGCTGTCCTGGTGGAGGTGGTGCTACTAGTGTTTCTGATCCTGATGTGTGAGCTGCAAGGCCGGAGGAAGGGTGCGAAAGAGGTCACAGGTAAGAACGGCACTTCCTACAGGAAATCACAGGGCATGGCGCAGCTCACAGAGCACGGCGCGGCTCACATGGTACGATGCAGCTCACAGGGCACCAGTATGATACGTGCACAGATAGAGGAAAGACACTGACAATGTTGATGCTGCTTTCAAAATGCCATTTGTCACTGAGCGGGCATATTCTTCACAGTGAGGCTGTGGGGTTGCTTTCTAAGGGGACTTGAAAGCTCGAGGGGTTCAAGTGATTATTAAATGGAGCCATCCCAGTCAAAGAAAAAAAAAGTCACTTCGTGTGGTCTGGATTCTAAATTGTGTGAAGTTCTATTAAACGCAAAATCATGTTTTAAATACATCCTGGTGCCAGTGTCTGTTCCATTTAACAAATTTTTTTCAAGGATCTAAAAATGTAGAAGGGTAGAACTCATGTAGTATACAGTGATAATTATTATGCAAAATACTATGAGATGCTATTATATGATTATACGATTATACGATTGATATATTATGATGCAAGTGTAAACACTACAGGTAACACTTGATGGAGTGCAAATAATATAGTATTATGCTATAACTTATGTATTAATTAACCACAAACTAAGTCTTATTTACACACTGATCTCAGGTTAATACATCATTAATGAATAGTGACACATGTTTTATCTCAAGCAGTTACTAAATTTGTTACTATATCTGTTAATTCTGGAAACCTTTGTGAACTGCTAAGGAACTACTGAAGGAACAAGTAATTACAAGTAAAATATTGATCTCATGTTTGTTTATCATTAAGGAATCGTGACATCTTTTACGTGAAGTAGCAACTATATTCATGATTTGTACTTAAGTAGTAACTGAGTTATCACTAAGTATTTGTGCCTCGTCAAGTAAAGTCATCAACCATGTGACATATATACAATATCTGATTGTGTATCTTTGTATACATAGTGATATACGAGAACAGTATTCCAAAGTAGAATACTAGGCATTTTGTATAATAGATCATTAGTAATGGGTGGTTCATAATAAAATCACCAACAATAATAACATTAATATCAGAAACTTGTCAGGAAATTGGTCCATAGCAACACATCTTAATCTTGAAAATGTATCTACTGAATAAAACTGTTGTTGGATTTCAAGTTTTTATGTCCATCCATCTTCCAGTCGCTTATGCTGGTTATGGTGGCGGGGATCTGGGTCCCATCCCAGAGGGCACAGAGCACAAGGCTGGGCTACGTCCCCAATGCCAGTCTGTCACAGAGCACAGACACGTACACACATATACAGTGTGCAACTCGCCAATTAGCTTCCGTATCTCTGTGCTGCGATAGGACCCCAGCACGACACAGGCACAGCAGCGAAGCCCCCAAAAATAGAGGTGTGACCCACGGCACCTCCCATGTCCTCTAGATAAACGTGGGTAAAAATAGATAAGAATGAAATCATTGCAGCATTGAAGACTATTTTGACTCACGTTTTACTCATTAAACATACATTTCGTAGAAGGTTTCTGGATTTGAAAAACTAACCCTAATTCTAACTCTGCTCTCCTAATATCTGAGGACTTCTTAAAATTAGATGATTTAGATCAGTCATATTATTTCAGGGTGGTGTGTGGCTCTGTGGGAGAGCTGCTTCTGATCAGATGTAAACGTAGTAAATGTAAATGTAAAGTAAATGTAAAGTAGATCCCGTAAGGCCTCATTTACTTTGCATCATATATCTCAACTGGTAATTTGTAATGCCACCAAAAAACATTGTGACATTGAGACGTTGTGAATCAACTTAAAAAAAAAGTGGCCTCTCCTGTAGTGATTTTGGGAGAAATAATTCACATATAAAGAAACTTTGCTTTGACTGAATATTCCTTTGGGGTGGGGGGGGTGTTTTATTGTTCTGGTGAGTCATATAAAACATGAAAACTAGAAATGGCCTTTTGAGACTCATTCTTACACTTACTGTTTAATAGCCATCAGAAAAACCTGCAAACTGAAGATACATATTTGCCCATAGTTATATAAAGTAAATTACACAAACATACAATGCACCTAAACTTAATTATTGAAAACAGAATGATTTTCATTCTGATTATGATTTTTAATTGTTAATTGTTTCCAGGTGCAGCGGGCATAAAAGACAAAAACCGATTATATTGCATATTTCTTTTTCCATTACTCATTCTTGTAAAGCAGTTTAAAAAATCAAAACACATTTAGAATAAACATATTTGTTGACCCTTATTGATGCTCCGTAAGGGTCAGGGCACTTGTGCTAATGATCTCTGCTTTTCTTGTTTTCAGAAAATGCAACACAAATCGACCAAACAGAAAATCTGTGAGTAGTCCTGATTCCAAGCATCTTCCAGACATCGATCCCGTACAGGGCCACATATCCCAGGCAACATAAGGCACTAGACAGGAGAACACCCTGGACAGTCATATGGCAGGAACCATTTAGTTTCTAGGAAAACCCAGACCTACTATGCAACACATAGCCCAAAACCAAAAAGTCATATGACAAATCTGGCAAAAACATTCCAACAAATACGATCCTAACAGCCACTGGGATGGCCTGCTGCCCATAATGACTGTTTTTGTTCAGAAGGTCTTGGGATGGTGGTGAGTTTTAACAATTTATTTTTTCACCACCAGAGGGAGTATACATTCACATTTAGCTTAAAAACAGGCAGGACATTCAGACTGGCAACTATGGGGTTAATTAAGCCTCTACTTCCAGATCGTTCTGCTCAGTAAATGTCAGGTATCTGGTGCAAACCATCAACTTTTAAGAAGTCACATCAGACCCAAACATTAGGAAATAGCCCCAATTCATGTACTTCGGTATTATCTAAAGTTAATAGTCTGTTGTTCTTCCAGTATCAGTTGCTAATATTTTTCCCTTGTTTTGCCCACTAATGTCCCTCTAGATCAGAAAACTATAAATGTTTAATTATGTTTCAATACTGTATAAATTATATATATGGAGCATTTATGATGCCAGCTTTCATGTTTTAAATTCATCAGTTAATTAAGCAACACAAACCTTAGCTTTGTAGTATAAATCGCAGAGCCAAAGCAACTTATTTGGTTATTCAAATCGTCTCACTAGTGAAAGGCTTATTTTCTATTCTAATATTATTAGTACCTTTTGGCACTGTATCTTAAGCATTGCTAAACTTTAAAAGCCCCCTAGCATAGATATATGCAAGTTGAAAGAAAAGAGCTACTGCCCCTGGTCTTTACATAAGGTGCAGCCTTCAGCAGACTGTTCCAGGAATACACTCTGTAACCCTGAACGGCCATTATCACTAAGCCAAGTTCCGGTCAAAGAGCATTTGCAAGGCTGACTGCCAGGTGAGCACCACTTAGGAATTAGTCCTGTGCATCTGTGGTTTCCTCCACACCCCATGACCTTTGACCGGTATCCTTGCCTCCTGTCAATGGTCCGGCTCAGGTTTACCTGTGGCTGTCACTTAACTGGCACCCTAGGAATGCCTTCACAAGGAGACCCGAGGACAGTGTCCATCACCAGTTACCAGAGAAGTTTAACTAGATTACTTTAGATTACAGCGTATGTCAGCTGAGCTATGGGGGGGTGGGAGGTGTATTAAACGACAACTATTTAAAGGATCCTGTAACCATGGTTATCAGGATGGGACATAAAATTACAGCAGTGCATCTGTGGTTTCTATGTTTTATAGGAGGAAAGAGCAGCCCAATGGAATTGAAGAAACCACAGCAAGACAAAGAAAGGTCTAAAGAGTAATTAACGTTCAGGAACTTCTTTATTTTCAGATAGGGGGCGTTGTCCCTAAGCCTACTGTTCAAGAAAACCATCTCAAGAAAACCATCTCTTTAAAAAGGATGAATCTGTGGCTCTGAGTTGAGACCCGGACCCCCAGCTTCTCATTTTCCAGCCCTGGCTCCAGATTTCTGAGGTTAAATGTGCAATAATATTATTCCAGTAAAACTGGTTACATGGATGTGTCACCTTTACAGATACTTTCAGTAAAAAAAAAAACTGAATGTAATTTTTTTTTCTGGAGATACTAAGAAGATTTTATGTCAGATTCTTGTGGGAGCACTCATGTGTATCTGTGTCATTTCACGTCGCTTACTTGACCTCTGACCTTTTGGAGCATTTTAGTTTTCAAGGAATTTCCCCCTAGTGGTGAAACTCTAGGTGGCATTCTGAATTCGTCTCCCAAACATGGCTGTTCTGAGTGCCTGAGCTACTTTTTTATAGGGAGTCGAAATCTAACTAACTAATCTCACACTCTTACTTTTCATATCAATCCATTATCATGGCCTAATGGTCCAACAGTATAACCTTTAGCCCTTAATACCTGCATGTTTCCTCAAGTGACCGATTAAATGCTTTTTTAAATATGGGACAAGGTAGCTGGAATCGAGAAGAAAAATAACATGTTAAAAATCTGCATAAGCATGGTCCTCTGGGGACTGAAATTGAGGTTTGGACCACTGTAAACAATTTAGGTTTCGTATTTTAATTATTCTTACGTCTCACCAAAGAGGCCAGTGACAAATTGGAAACAGTCAAGCTAATGGGTAAATGAAACTGCTAGGGAAGACAATTCACTAATTTGTATATTTGATGAGCATCGGGTGTTAAATACCCATTGGGCAGACAATTGTTTCAGCTCTCTCGTTTCAGTCTGGTATTGACTTCTTCCATCTCCTTGAAATTGTCCTTTCCTACCTGTTGCTTTTTCTTTCTGTATCTCATCTATTCCAACCATTTAAAGACGTATTTAAGCTTGCCCGCTATTTCAGTGCTATACACTGCCAAGTATAATTTTATAATTCTTATATCATTCCTGGACTTAGTTTATTATAGTAGAAGAACATTTTGTGTTTCTGAAAATATAAACATTTTTAGTCTTTTGCAATATCTGATCGATTCAATTTTATTTTTTTCCCCTGACCACGTCAAGATTTTGTTTGATGACTAAAATGCCTAAAGCTAGTGTGATGTGAAACATATATTAGACAGATATCCGTATATCCTTGTATTGTATGCCTATATATAAATATGCATATATTCTCTTCAGTAATTGACCATCAATGTCTATTGGTGTTTCAAACAGATACTGTAAACATCTGATAGTACAAATACTATGATATAAACCAATAAAGTCAAAAAGTTAAACTAAAGTCAACGAATGATTAAAAATCCCAAACTTATTATATGTTTTAATTATATAGCTACTCTATATTGGTAAAAGTATTGGGAAGCCTGCCTTTACACATACATGAACTTTAATGACATCCCATTCTTAATACATAGGCTTTAATATGGAGTTGGCCCACCCTTTGCAGCACCCTATAGCAGGCCACCCTATAACAGCTTCAGCTTTTCTAGAGGGACTTTCCACAAGGTTTAGGAGTGTGTTTATAGGAATTTTTAGCCATTCTTCCAGGAGAGCATTTGTGAGGTCATGCCCTGATTTTGGACGAGAAAGCCTGGCTTGCAGTCTCCACTCAAATTCATCCCAAAGGTGTTCTATTTGATTGAGTTCAGGGCTCTGTGTGGGCCAGTCAAGTTCCTCCACACCAAACTCGCTCATCCATGTCTTTATAGACCTTCTTTATATACCTTGCTTTGTGCACTGGTGCACAGTCATGTTGGAACAGGAAGGGGCCATCCCCAAACTCTTCCCACAAAGTTGGGAGCATGAAATTGCCCAAAATGGCTTTGTATGCTGAACCCCTGAAAATCAACCCCACACCATAATCCCCCCTCCACCAAACTTTACACTTGGCAAAATGCAGTCAGGTAAGTACCGTTCTCCTAGCAACTGCCAAACCCAGACTTGTTCATCGGATTGCCAGACAGAGAAGCGTGATTCTTCACTCCAGAGGTCCACTGCTCTAGAGTCCCGTGCCGGTTTACACCACTGCATTGCACTTGGTGATGTAAGGCTTGGATGCAGCTGCTCGGCCACGGAAACCCATTCCATGAAGCTCATTACGCACTGTCCTTGAGCCAATCTGAAGGGCACCCGAAGTTTGGAGGTCTGTAGCTATTGACTCTGCAGAAAGTTGCCGACTTCTGCACACTGTACTTTGTGGCTGAGTTTCTCTTGTTCCCAATTGTTTCCACTTTGTAATAATACCACTAACAACTGGCCGCGGAATATTTAATAGTGAGGAAATTTCCCAAATGGACTTATTGCACAGGTGGCATCCTATCACGGTACCACGCTTGAATTCACTGAGCTCCTGAGAGCGACCCATTCTTTCGCAAATGGTGAAATGGTGAGTAAAATTACTCTTCACATTAAATTACAGTGACTTATTGTCACTGTTCAGTGGTGTTGTGTGATTGTGTGTGCATGCCCTGCTACGGACTGGCCATCCAAAGTGTCTCCTGTGTTGTTTCCCTATGCTGCCTGGGACAGTGGCTAAGCAGTAGTAAAATTTCTGTTTCCACTTCTAAAGGGTGACGTCACAGCCATAGCCAATTCCCACACCTAATAAATTCCACTACGCTCATTTTCTGTGGACAGTCTACTGCTACTTTGTGCTGCCTACTTATTGCTAGCGGGGGGGGAAAATTAACACATTAGCTGCTATCTTGGCTTTACGGTTAATCATCAAGCAATTAACAAACCGATCTGCAAAGTCATAGCTGCCATAACCTGCTGTCGCCACCCCCACACCTCCTGTCAGACGCTCTATTACATTACAAACCGTCAAACCCAACATGCACCACCGCCTCAGAATAGACTACATTCTCCAATACAAAGCGGGAGCATAGCCAAAAAGACTGCGGCCTACTTTACCCGGAAAAGTAACATCCTGCCGCAAACATATTCGTAACCCGTGGCGCAAATGACTCACGGTCAGTTCCAAAGGGCTTCATCTCTCCAAGGACACAACCAGGAGGAGAAGCACATGAGTAGTTCAGCGCAGAGGACAGATAACGGTTCCCCGACCAAGAGCACACTTCCAACCCCAAACCATGCGGTACAGTAACGAGAGCGGCCATTTAATTCTTCCGACTGCAGCTGCACCTGCGTGTGTAATGATCTGTGAGGTATATTACTGAGACAGAGGCCCAGCAAACTTCATGTACACATTCTGCGCTTCACCACGCCGGCTTCATTAAGCATCTTTGACTGAGAGCCAGAGAATAAATAATAAATAGTGTGCACTCAGTGTTCCGTTGTGTAATTTTACCAATGAGGCCCTTTGATGAAGCGGTAAAAACTGGATCGGAGGATTACCCCAGTGTTTTATAATTCTGAGGGCTCTTATGAGAATGCTATAAATAGGAAAGAACCAAGTCTTGTGGTTCATGTTCTTTAAAATGTTTAAAGAAATCTATCAGTGAGCCAGTTCTCCATGCAGGACTTAGGAAGGAAAGGCGCGTTTATTTATATTGCACAATTCCGACGCATGGCGACTCAAAGTGTTTTACAAAGACGAGAATACATTCAAGCAAAAATATTAAAATGCAAGGAAAAATATAAAAAAGTAAATACCAGCACAAACAAATAAATAGTTACCTGAAAAGAAGTTCCACTGTAGTGACTAAACGTATTTTAATTATTGAAAAGCTGCAGCAAGAATGCATCCACGATGTCACTGCATCCACGCCTCCATGGGACCAAAAGGGCGCTCCAGCTCAGATGGTGCCCACCCTGGACATCAGTGGTCAGGACAGACATAGACGTGTTGATAGACATGCACAGTAAACCATGCGAGTCATGGTTTACACCAGCACCAGCTGCCATAGTTACAGTAGTAGTAATGTTTTTTTTTTTTTTTTTAAAGATTTAAAAACTGAAACCGACTTAACATCCCACACATAAACTGACAAACAGTTCCATAATCTAGGGGCCCTGTTCCTAAATGTTTTAGCACCAGCAGTCGTTTTATTTATACGTGGCATAACATGGAGAACTGCGCTCTGTGACCTGAGTGTTCTTATGTGGCTTGTAAGCATTAATCAGCTGTTAGGTAGACGGGAGCAATGCCTTTGAGTCCGCATATGTAGCTGATAGAACTTGTTCTTTCTGATGAGAACATACAACACTAATGAGAATTTACCAGTCTTGGGACTGTGCTCTAGAATGTTTTATACATGAAAGAACCACTGGTCTTGGGGATTGTGTATATATAAAGAATCCAGCCTTGAGGCTCACATGCTCATTCTAACGTTTTGCATTGTACCCGATTCCAGGATTAGTTTAATGACACTAGAGTGTTGTATTCCTTGTCAAAAAGAACAATAAGCACTTAAACACCTCAGTATTTCACCAAGGACACATTACACCATACCAATACAATTTTTATACTATTAAATTTTTTTTACTAAAACCCTTACAATAGCCACCTTCTTCAATATTATTGAAAACTCTGGTGGAATTTAATTGCAGCGGAAAAATAATTCTGGAGATCAGCTACCGAACCGACTAGCCACTGTGGGGTCAGAGGATGTGGTCATGGATATTAATATTACTGTATAACATTATACTGCTCTGTCACAAAGAGTGTGTGTGTAGGGATGGATGCCAGGTCCACTGCAACCTGTGTGCAATTGCCCTGCTGCACACTTCTGTCCCCTCAGCAAGTTCTTTGACCCTATACATGCATATAACCTCTGGTTCTGCCACTGTCCTAATTTATTTGGTACCCAGACCTCAGGTGTGCGGCTGCTAAGTGTGGAAATCCCTGATCAGCAGGACAGAAGCATGACGAGACAATGACAGTGTGCAGTGAGTGGCAGGTGGCGAAACGGTCAGCAAAAAGGCTGCTGAAACCGTGCGGCGTCCCGGGCCCATGTCCTTTCCCTCTATGCCCCCCATTCATCTGTAATTAATCTAAAATGGCGACAGTCAATTATCCGGTGACACGTACTAAAGTTCCAAATTTGCAACGCGAGGGACTTTACTTTAAAGTGTCTGCTAAGCAGCGAAATAATTGTGATTTATGACTTGACCGTTTACGTCCCATTGAGTGGGGTGGATCAGTGCACCAGGCCTGTGTGTTTAGAAGGATGGCACCTGGAAGCCAGCAGAGACAGGCGAGATGAATGCAAGGCATCAGGGCCTGCAGGAACTTGCATCGTATTGTTCTTTGATGGATGAGTGTTCCCCTCGCCTGCCCCTCCTTCCTGATGCTCCAGCGAGCCCCTTACTCTATGCTCCCGGCCAACATTGTCCAGGGCCCCATGGCCAAGCCAGGTGTGCCTGACATTTGAGCCCCCCCACTGCTCCCCTCCCCCCAAGCACCTGAATCACGTTACATGTAGCCCAGATTCAAGAACTCGCGGCCACAATTGAGCTCACTGACCCGTGCTGCCCCTGTCTTCCTCACACTGGTCTTAGCATCAACTCCGCCCCCGCCGATTGCATCACATGACCTCATAAGTCACCCATTACTGTCTCAGCACCATAGGTCCCACACGGTGTAATCAGGGCTGTGGTCACTTGCACCTTGGAGTCAGGATCCCTCAAACGATGCACACTCAAGCTCTTATTAAGCAGCTGTGCTTAAGCTGCAAACAGAAACTTTAGCCCTCAGCATCATATATATTTATATATTGCCAATTTTACACTTATTAATGTTTTACAAGTTGGATGACGTGAAGAGGAAACACTCCATCTCCAATAATAGTGTTAACTCATAGAGTAAGTGTTAATATACATTATTTATTTGCTTTGGGGACACTTTCTACCCGAGTGGCTTACATAGTTTGCTATTTTTAACCCTGCTCACTCACAGGAGTCATTTGCATGTGTAAGTACCAGTAACAAACACACAACAACTGTATTCCCTGCCCCCACCCGGGGACGTGAATCTACAGGCATGCTGTGAGTGCTCTCTGCTACCTTAAGGCTGTTCCCATGGCTGCCGCCTCTGATGCTCCACTTACAGAATTTGTGAACTTGAGAGCAGGCCGACAGCAGCATAGTAATAGAAAGCTGATCCGGGCTCTGGTTACAGAATTTGTTGAAAAAAAAAAGATAGAGAGGGAGAGAGATTTCCCATCAAGGATTTCAGTGGTGAGAGCATCGTACAGAGAGCTCAGAAAGAACAAAAAAATAAAATCTCTTCAATAATTAATTTCGGTCCCTCTGTCAGTTACATGGGTTGTATCTGATTTAGCGACTCTGGGCAATCATCGGGGGATCCTTCTCAAACAATGGGAACATGAGAATGAAGACTGCATTCCACGTTTCTGGAGGAAATCGGGAACGGCACATGAGTCTGTATAAGGACAGCATTTGGCAGATGAAAGGTTCCGAGCTCACTGATTAGCCAAAATTGGGGGGCGGAAGAGCCACGTTATTCCGGGAAATATAAGTATAAGTGTACGGTAAGGTCAGCATCTCCGTGCATTTTGTCTGCATGAAAGCAAAAAAGGTACAATGAGTCACTTGGCCCGCAGCTGACTTCAATGCACCCCTCAGCGCAGTAGCGCTTCCTATATGTTGCCCTGCCACCTTCTACCATTAGGGGGCGGTACTTGAGCAGTCAGTGATAATGGGACCGTGTGTTACAGACAGAGGGTCCTCTATGTTTCGAATGCATCGTAAGCCTTGTCCGGCCCTGATCCCCACAGCACCTGTCACCTTTCATCGGGGGCCCGGATCTGACAAGCAGGCCAGTTATTCATGGGGGGGGGGGGGTCCTGTACTGGAACAGCAACCTGCTTTGCAGTGCCACCAGAAAGCTGTCTGACCTTCTTTGTCTGCTGGTTTTTGTTCCAGCATTGTTCCATTATTAATTAACTTCATTTTAATATTTTACCTTTTTATTTGAAGCACGGTGCAGAACATTGCTGCCGTGTACAGTCTCTGTCCATAACGCTGGCAAAACTGCACATGGCTTTAGGGGGGAAAGTGAGGCTGACTAAAAAGCACGGGTACTAATCGTGCGTTCCTTTACTCCCGAAGATCGCAGCTCGGCGCGTGGAGTGACGTCACATCCACTAAAAAAACGAGGAAAACCCAGTGTCGTGCATGTCGGCAAATGTGCCGAACTCGTATTCAAGATGGAAGCCTCCAAGAAAGTGGCTCTTGCGCTCGCTCTTTCGGAGTACAAACGGCTCCAAGCGTATGTCGTTCACCGTAGCAACACATCTATCGACTACAATAACGCTGTGCGGTGTACACAGCTTACGAGGTTGACTCAAACAGCACTAAAGTGCTTAAAAATGTAAAATATCACAGCACCAGTTACAGTCTTTGCACTGGGTAGCCATCTTGAATCCGAAACTCGGTGTACTCTGCGCTGCACCGAGCTTTTGTTCTGTTTCTTGGGGAGACGGGAGCGCACATGTCGTCACTTCCGGCCTCTAGGCTCGTCATCTGACTCGGATCCCGACCTCTCGAGAGTAAAGGAATGCACGATAATTACAGCAGGCAAGCCAGGTAAGGGGAGGGGCAGGGAGGCTTGGCAGGTGTGAGGGAACTCGGCTTAGGGAACTCAGAGCCCAGCAAGCTCCTCAAAGCTCTACAAGCAGATGAAGTTTGTACACTCTATGTACATCAGCTGAACTCACAGGGCAAGCCAGCCATCACTGACACAATTACTAGCCAATCAGGCCCCAGATGGCGTGCATTGACAGCACCTCAAAACACTGACAGGGCACAGTAAGTGATTTACGGGCTCCCGCGGAGTGAACAGACAGCCAGCCAGGCCGTACCATGGCATTTCCATGCCAACGCCACTCAAGTTTCCTGAGCGGGTTTACTTGTCAACAGCCATGCTTATCTGTGACTGAGAGCATGGCAAACCGTGCACTTGCCACTCAAATAATTAATTTTGTTATTAAGATTCATAATAATGTATCTGGATTTTAAAATAAAACAAGCAGTAGTCTAACTGTGGGTGGTGTCAGGGCTGGAGGCCACACCCCTTTCTTGCACTGCCAATGAAAGAGGAGCATTCCAGTGATTTCATCTTTGGGTGACGCCCTGCTTCACTTCACGTACATAACTCACATTACATACACACCTCACATACATACTTGCAACTTGTTCTAATGGCAGATTTATCTTTTCTCCTCACATTTTTGTATCCTCATCCATAAGGACTAACTTCATCAATAAAAAGTGAGCCAATATCACAAAAGACAGTCAGTAAAAAGTTTCAGAGCTTCAGAACAAGCCAGTAAACAGAGGAATAATTCAGACCAAGCACATTAATCTAAAGAGACCAGAGTCACTATTCAGAAAAGTATTGCTTTTTTACAGCAGTTTTACTTTTCTTTGCCTTTGGCCTCATTTTCTGCACTGGCAAATGCCTACATTTGGATTCGCAGCATTTCATAAGTTTATGTTTTTTTTAAGTGGTTTATAAAATCACAGGGCAGATGGCAGGAAGGCATATTCCAGTGATGCCATGCTTGATTTAATCAGATCTGCACACCTCTTCAAATCCCAAACAGGGCAGTGATTTCCATCTGCACACCAGATTAGCTGCAAATTAACCCTTCAAAGTGTAATAACAGGAAATGGACTGAGGAGATTCAATGGTTTCTCTGACCCTTTATGCGGAACATTCTTATACTGACTGCTAACAACCCACAGAAAATGAATACAATAAAAATGAAACAGTAACAGTATCACTTTGTATATATGGCTTTCTCTACAATGCCTTCATAATACATTATAATGCTTGGTATAAGAAATAATAAAGCATTGCAGCACCTTCTATTAACAATTATAAGGCATTACAGTGCTGATTATAATACTTCATAAGCTCCAATGTAGCGTTCATCTATAATGCATTATAGATACCGTCATAATGCATTACAATGGCCAGTAAAAGAATTAATAGAGCAGTACAGTGTCTTCTGTTAACAGTCATAAGCATTACAGTGCTGATTATAATACTTCATAAGCTCCAATGAAGCGTTCATCTATAATGCATTATAGATACCGTCATAATGCATTACAATGGCCAGTATAAGAATTAATACAGCAGTACAGTGTCTTCTATTAACAGTCATAAGGCATTACAGTGCTGATTATAATACCTCATAAGCTCCAATGAAACGTTCATCTATAATGCATTATAGATACCGTCATAATGCATTACAATGGCCAGTATAAGAATTAATACAGCAGTACAGGGTCTTCTATTAACAGTCATAAGGGATTATAGTGTTGATTATAATACTTCATAAGCTCCAATGAAGCTGTCATGTATAATGTACTACAGATCAGTGTTTCCCAACCCAGTCCTCGGGGAATACCTGGTACAGATGCACTGGGAGCTGGGAGCGAGCAAAAACGTGGACTGTCTGGTGTTCCTGAGGACTGGGTTGGGAAACACTGCTATAGATAACTTCATAATGCATTATAATTGTCATGCCAGGTAAAAGAGGAGCAACCCACAAGGAACCACTTTGTAATGGACGTTTATTTGGGAACAACACCGGACTGGGAAGCGAGACAAGCAACAATGACTCGACGAGGAATACAGGACTGAGCGAGGCTTAAATACCGAGATAACAAAGGAGGAAAACACGAGGCAGCTGTGGGGAGTTAACAAGGGGCAGGAACAAAAGGCAGAAGCCACAGGACATAGGCGTGGCTACTTTAGGGGCCCGCCCTCGGGATGGCAAGGATCACACAAGTGCAGTGGGCTGGATATGACAATAATGACCAGTATAAGAATTACGGATATTTTGTACTGCATTATGAAGTTGTCTATGTTGGTAATTATAAATAAGAACTTCATAAAGTATTCATAATGTATACTAAACATGACTATAATGTGTCATGCCATTTTATGAATATTTATAGCCATGTTTAGTTCTTTACGAATACATTATAATGTGTTACAAATGTTTTATGTATTGCTGGATGCCAAGACACACATCCAGCTGCTGTAGCATACACTGAAATTCCCCAGTAGTCCTGCTTAAACATATAAACGTGTACTTGTTTGCTTGTGTATGTGTTTGTTGTTTGGATGTGGAGTATGTGCTGGAGAACAGAAGGAGCAGAGTGTCCTTGGCCAAGCGGAGGTTCTGGGAGCTGGAGGTGCTGCTCCTCCTTCCTGTTTCCACAGCAGATGAGCTCAGTGCTTAGCTTTGCTAGAGCATATCAGCTGATGTGCTCTGCCTAGTTTCAGCATTGTGTGAACTAACCTTTTAAAAAGGAAACTGGTCTGTACAAGCAGAGCAATAGTGGTGAGTGGGGCTTACATCTTCAACTTTAATACCACCAGCTACATATACATCAAGCTACCTGCTACATGGTAGGGTGACCAGATAGTACATGTCAAGGAGGAGGCTTTGAGGTACTTCAGGTTTTGCAAACTACTTTAAAACTGAAAGGCTCCTGTGCTTGGCTAAATAGTTCAGTTCTTCTTGTGCATTGACTGGTTTGTTTACTTGATTGAAAGACACATCCAGCTGTTTCACATTAACATTCATGACACATGCATGATTATAGGAGACCGACCAATCAGCACACAGCAAGAACTCAGTGCGTAAGTAAAATCCAGGTCCTTTTAATTGATATGGTAGTTTGCAAATTCTGTCCCTAGTTCAAAGTGTCCTCCCAGTCATGGAGGTGCCCTCCCTGACATTTGGTCATCCAACTACTGTAAATGGCCCTACACCCATAGTCTCTGGGATAGGCTCAAGACCTTAAATAGGATAAGTGGTTACAGAAAATGGGTGGATGGATGGAAGGATGGCCTTGGTTGATCATATCCATGCTGAGATGACCCAGATTCCCACATCCTGCTAGGCAACCCATCTCTGCAGACAACAGTCTGGTCCATGGAGTATAACCCTAGGTGGCAACCAGTAACAGTAACCTGGAAACCTGTTGCTCTAGCCTGCAAAGTGTATGTTATCGCCCTTGATGTATTTTGCATTCGTCTAGACTGGCTTCCATATCCCAGAATGCAATACTTCCAAGCGCCGCGATCCTGCTCACCTGTCCTACACCTTGTCCGTGTGTCGAACGAGGATACCCAGCCCCGGACACCAGGACCCCGGGCGGCTCGGCACATGTTTTGGCACGTTCCGCACACCCCATCTCTGTCCTTCAGATGACAGTCGCTCGCGGCTATGAGGAGCCATGCCACAGGTAAGGTTACGGGGAAGAGTGTCAATTGCCTCCTCTGTACCTGTAAAGTCATACCTGTGGTGCGACAGCGAGAGCCTGTGTGCAGATACACGATCTCGTCTGCGGCTGAGCTATACAGTCAACCCATGTGGGGCTCTCAGGAAACCATGATGTCACTGCAAAAGCAGGACCATCGAATGTTAACCCCGCGCCATTAACCCTAATCCTAACTTTAACCCCTAACTCAAAATCCTAATCCTTAATCCTAACACATTAAAATACATTCATTATGATATTTTTGATAATGTGCAGTCCCAAAGAAATAATTTAATTACTTTTTTTGCTGATAATCATAAATCCCTTTGCTCGCCATAAGGTTAACCTATTAATTTTACAAATAAATCTAATGTGAAGTGACTTGATTAAATTATTCATGATGAGGCATTACATAAACAACCTTTATCAATCAGCCTGTTTTCCAAAATATTATTCCTGAAAGTGACAGAATAGAATCAAGAAATATTTCATTTTTTTCTTTCTGTGCTGGTGAACAACAAGGGCATTGGTTTGAGTTTCAGCATTGGTAGGAGCCCCAAACCCCCCCCCCCCCCCCCCCCCCAAACACACCCCCCCCCCAATTGTTTTATTGCAAGAGAAAAAAAAGAAAGAACCCGCCCCCCCTT
>JAODKM010000039.1:10002027-10022199 GCA_026780845.1 Petrocephalus sullivani
CATACACACTCCCGCAATATTGGTATACTGTCAGGAAGAAAAGGGTACAGCCCCGGTACACTTGTGTACCCCAAGGTACAAACAACATTGATGTACCCCCGATAGTACAAAACTGCTCTTCAAAGTCCATTTCTGTGCCTTAAAAGGTACATTTACTTTTTTGATTTTGAGATACTTTATTAATCCCCGTGGGGAAATTGTCTTCTTCTCACCTCCCCCCACCTCCCCCTCTGTGAGAGCAAGCTTGGCTGTGAGGGGCAGCTACCTCGAGGGGCGCCCAGGGAGCTAGGGGTTAAGGGCCTTGCTCAAGGGCTCACAGACGTGCCGAGGCTGGGCTTAAACCGGCGACCTTTTAGGGTACAATAGGGTAGGTAGGGTACAGACCCAGTACAAGGGCAGACCCAGTACAAGTAAACTGACCCCCAAAGGTACAAATTGGTACTATTCGTATCTGACAGTATAAGGACATGTGTCTACCGTCCATACCAAAGTCTACACCCTTGGTTACATAGCATTTAACATGTTACAATTGCAGGGGTCTTAATGCTGAGGAAGAGCCAGTTTCAAACACCCGAAGGCATTAATTGCTATTTCTGAAATAGATCAAATTTCTCATTGTCAGATAAATTCAACTGACGGTATAAAATCAATGGATTCAATGGATTCTCATTGCTGTAATTCCTACTTTTACTGTAATTTAATTCAAAAGATGTGGAAGATGAGGCATCAAAACTGTGTGCATGTTGCATCGGTGTCGAGGCAAAATGCCTCAGCGCTCATATCCATCTCGCCGTTCCCGGTACGAAATCCCTCAGCATCCTGAGGGACCCCCGGCAGCCAGTATGCGCACGTGCGATCTCAAAGGATAAATGATCAAAACAACCGTCGTTTACAAATTTACATATCAGTCTGGTCAAAATGCCAGATGTTCATGGCGCAGCACACTGTCTGATAGCATCGCCGCCGCGGTGGCGTTATGCAAATCTGCAAATCGAGATCACAGCGGCACGGCGAGGCGTTCCCCGGCCCTGGGTGAGCACGAAAAGAACTCAGCATCGCTTTTGTTTTTCAAACGTATGGAAAGTCTGCAAATGAGGACCAGGGAGGCTTAGATGTGAGGGGCGACGTCACCTTTTGCGGTCTTATTTATAAGCCTCTGGCACTAAATGACTGTCGTTAAAATACTGCTGCACGCAGCCGGAGCCTGTGCGCGTGAGATGAATCGGTACGGTCCTGGATTCATGAACTGCTGACATGGGTATCAGAAAGCAAGGCTTCTCATTGGCTCTCTCACTGGATCACCCAAAGTGCAGCCAGAGAGAACAGGCAGAAAAAAAAAGCTGTCTTATGAAATATGAATCTCATGCTTAATTCCCCCGAAGAGACACATAATTAGACTGATGAGAACATCCCCCAACAATTAGTCAAATTAAAAATGCTGTCGCTGAAACAAAGAAGGGACATGAATGTGGATATTTATGCAACGGCCATATTGTGCCCTTAAACACGGAAATTGCATATTTTTTGCATGCTTTTGTCAGAATCCTTTCTCCACACGAAGGTAATGACATGTAAAGGTCATGTTTTAACTGTGTAACTTTCAAGTCGTGTTCGACGGGCGTGAAGCGGGCAGCGGTAGGTGTGTCTCGTACTGTAACAGAACAGGAACACGCCAATAAAATATTAATTATGCAAAAAGTACTATATAGGCAGACAGTGTTTGTAACAGAAATGACACACAAGTTCAGTCTGTAATAGACTTTTAACAAGAATGTAATACACATGTAACAGTCGCGTAATATAAATGGCACAGTCAAAACATCTCAAACACTTCAGCCGCAGTTCAGGTTGAGTCCAAGGATGATGTCAGTACTCTCTAGTTTAATTTTAAATTTACAGTACACAAGTGAAGGTAATCCACATATTTGTTTTTATATCATTTCTCATAAATACAAAATTAGTAGCACTTGCCGTCTTAAAGGATAAACAAAACAGTGTTCAGAAATTTCAGTGGAATTCCAAAGATACCATCACTTTTGGCAAACTGCCCCACTTAAAAATGCATACAATTTCGGAAAGGTCCGTGTGGAAACAGTTTCAGATCCATATTGTTTTCCCTCCAGAAGTTAATCTGACCGTTGTGGTTTATCTGTAATTAAACAGCCAAAGACACGTGACAGTTCCTCTCCCTTTTTTAATCTGTTGTGGATTTTCCCTTAATGCGGCTTAACATTGCGAGGGTCGCGACCACTGGGCTGTAATGCCACTGGGGGGTGGGGGGGCGGGGGGGGATTGCTAATAGCACCAGCTGTTCAGCTCTGCGTTTTCCAACTTATTTGTATAATGACTAAGCTCGATGACACACCAGGACAGGGCTTTTATTACGCAACAGATCTCTGCCACGCAGCACAGATGGAAAGGAGGAACACGGTAAAAAGAATAAATCTTCAGGCCTGTGACTGACGCGTCTGATTCTTGGCCCTACACCCTTCCTGCAAGACAGCGTGGCGAGCTGCCAGTCACCTGCCACCGGGCCGTCCTGGCAGGACTCCCTCTGCCAAAGTCATGTCTGCACAGCAGCCTCTCCTCACCTGAACACAAACAAAGCTTAGCAGGGGAGGGCCGTAGTGGTTAGCGACCTGCGTCAAGGTCATCGGTTTCGGTTTCTGTACGGATCGGCTCTCGTACCCTTGAGAAGGGTAATTACCTTTGATTGCGTCGGTCGAGAAATAATGATAGCCATGTATAAATGGTTAAAGTGTCTTTGAGCAAAATTGGAAAGGTATGTTTATTATTTAATAAAAGGGAAAGAGAAGGCTAATTTGCCCCTTTATGCTCAAATTCTAATCTAAAGTGCAGATTACGCGAAGGAGTACAATACGGGGAATGTCAGTGAGAAATGCACACTTTGTTGGAGAGCCGAAGAAGTGTGGTAATAAAACATAATCTATCTGCTTCGCTGCCTGCGTGTCCTCTGCCTGCTGGTTCTCCGCACACGTGACTGAATGACATCCATATGACACCTTTTGACCTGAGAGAGTGCTTTTTTTTCTAAACCGATGTTTTCCACCTGCATTGTCCTCATGCTCACGCAAAAGAAGTCTGACTGACAGATCCCCCCAGCCAATGACAAAGGTCACAAGGAAGAAGCCGAGCCAATGAATAATGTCGGGCACGTTCACTGTCAGTCAGAAGCCCAGAGAATTTGACTACAGCCAAATTAAATTTTACTGCTAATTACACGCTAGGTGATGTTGCTGAATGGCTCCCACAACGTCCTATATGTCCCACACGATGTGTATGCTTTGTTTTTTTATGCATTTACTTATTCATTAATTTATTCACCTAATAAGCATATTCAATGTGTACACGTACGCCTAAATGATTTACTATTGTTTTCTGGATGCATTTTGTGAGCATATGCTTGCACGTTGGCAGTAACAGATGGCTGTCAGGTTTTTGATGTTTACAGACCGTCTGCGTTTGCTGCAGAGAAGCGGGGAGCCTACAGGGCCACCTGTGTGTCGCGAAGGGACTCCAACTGGGCGCTGAACTCAGTAATTTTAACTAATGTTTCTGTTAGTGACGGATCTGCAGGACGCAAACAGCGCAGCGGAATGTTCCTGCCCCTCACTGTGGTCCTGAGAGTGGTGACAGTGCTCATGGAGTGACAGGCCATGCCCCCAGCAGGCACGGCTGTGCACAGCTGGTAAACTCACACCTCCACTAAGGACAAGCGTCTACCACAAAGCAAGACCTGAGAACCAAAGGCACTGGCGTCTGCAAGCAGGGTGTCTCTGACCCGGGTAAGAGCACACAGCTATTAGGTACAGGTGTCTGTGACCTGGACGGGACCCAGGAGCGAAAGTGATCCAATGAGAGAGGCCCATTGCAGGGCAACGTGCGCACACTTAATATTTCAACAGCTGTCAGCGCTGGTATTCTCCAGAGGTCTGAAAAAGACGAGGGAGCGAGTGTCCCCCCTGGAGAAGGAACAATCCATGCATAAAACCAGCCGAGTAACTGATAGGAGGTGAAAGGGCAATGTTCATCTGAAACACGGGGAACGTGACACACCCGGGGGAGTCTCAGAACATGGAGGAGCAGGAAGCGTACAGAGGAAGTCAAGCAAAGGAAAGGAGGGAAGGGGGGAAAAGGGAAGGAAGGGAGGACTAGAGGGAAGGGGGAAAGGGAAGGAAGGGAGGAATGGAGGGAAGGGAGAAAAGGGAGGAAGGAGGAAGGGAGGGGGAAAGAGAAGGAATGGAGGAATATAGGGAAAGGAGGAAGGGAGGGGAGAGAAGGAAGGGAGGAATAGAAGGCAGGGAGAAAAGGGAGGAAGGGAAGAATGGAGGAAAGGGAGGAAAGGAGGGGGAAAGGGAAGGAATGGAGGAAAAGAGGGAAGGGAGAAAAGGAGGGGGAATTGGAAGGAAGGGAGGATTGAAGGGAAGGGAGAAAAGGAGGGGGAATTGGAAGGAAGGGAGGATTGAAGGGAAGGGAGAAAAGGTGGGAGAGATAAAGGGAAGGAAGGGAGGAACGGAGGGATAGCAGAGAGGGAGGAATGGTGGTATGGGATGAAAGGAAGGAAAGGATTAAAAGAAAAGTGAGGGAAGGATGGAAGGATGGTGAGAGGGAGGGGGCCCAGATTTGCCGTGCACATCACAGAGAACAAACGGCGTATTCAATCCGACGACATAATTAGATCTCATGGGGGCCACGCACTACCTGTGTGCGCTGAGTCACACACACAGGCAGATATGCCACCAGGAGCTGGCGCCACCATCGCGCTTCTCTTACGTATACTGTATGTTCTCCCCAACTCAACAGTCACGATGGACAAACCTGACATATTTCAGAAAAAACAGATTTCTTATTAATAATTAAATAATTCGAAAAAAGGCTAAATTAAATAACTTAATACTTGTTTAATCACTCTAAACAGTTTGATGTCGAGTTCATAAATGTCGTCGCTGTTCTCCCCAGCAATCAGTAACTCTGTAGGACAGGGAGGACGTGAGTCGACCTGGTAAAGGAGTCTAGCTCCATTAAGTGGTAGTTATTTCCTTGTTATCAGCGCCTTGCTCTCCCAGTAGTGCCCGGGAGGCACCAGCCGGTAGGGCCCCGGGGCTGGTGGTACACACCACACACACCTGGTCGCCACAGCAACGCCATCAAGGAACTGATGAGGGGTGCCGCCGGCTTCCGGCACGCATTTTACTATGAAACGCCCATTCACACGGCACAGGCAATGCTCTCGGAACAAACGGCGCTAGTGTGCTCCATTTCAAACCAGGGACATTTTAGAGCTGCTACAGAAAACAGAAGATTCATTTCCCGCCAAAATAAAGTGCATGCGAAATGTATCCGACAGCATGACGATGTTTAATAGCTAATGGCGTGTGCCAGAACACTTTTATTTCTAGCTGCTCTAATTTCTTTTGTTTGGGCTCATATTCAATGCAGTTCAATTCTGCCCGAGTTAATGTAACAGACCTGTGTTCCATTCTCAAGTTGCAGTGCCCTATGCCAAACTAGTCGTGGAGGGAGGGGGTGGTCACCCGTCCATTGAGTGATGGGGTAATCTCCTCCGCTCCGCAGACATCCGTGGAGAGATTAGCAGATGCATTAATTGCGTCGACCGCCTCTGTCACCGAGCCACCGCGCGCGCTGATGCGGCACGCTCTGGGTCGACGTTTTTATTGACCCTGGCCGCCCACGCGAGGCGAGGAACGCGGCGCCACAGGAAACGGCCAGGTGGCTGCTGGGATGCGGTACTCTCACCGCCCCAGCGCTCTTATTATCTACCTGTTCGCTCGGGATTCCCCGGACGAGCAGAGTGGCCCGGGCCTCACACTCAGCCACACACAGGTCGGGGACCAAATCCAACCCTAACCTCCAAACAGCATCGAACAGGTTCAACATTATATATGTATGTCTGTTTATATCAGAAGGATGTTGTAGCTGCCCAATTTAAAAGGCAGAATGGATGGCCCCCGTTATTGGAAAGTGAAACTTCAATGTACTCATTATAAAACACAAGCAATGTCTTCTTAATGAATATGCTTACTATTATTATTGTTATTGTATATTCTTTATATATATATATATATATATATATATATGATGCAATAATAATAATAATAATAATGTAGGCATTTTTATAGGTCCAAGACTTACCGCCTTTCCCTGTTTTGTGTTATAGCTAGGGTCAAAGCTAGAAATTCTGGGCCCCCTGACAAAATCTCACCTTGCCCCCACGCACCCCCCCAATTTCATATGTTCATGGTCCCCTGTAAAACTGTGGGAGCGCCGAATCTGCCAGGGTATCCATTCCATGACTGTGCTCCCTGATTATAGCCCTAATAAAGTCTCGCAGGGAAGGAGCCCTCCAGCACACTGTTTATTAATGTACTGGCAGGTTTTACCTGGACAGGTACGGCTGGTCAGCGAGCCCCTTTGTTCCTGCCTCGCTTTCCCGTCTCATATCCATTACAGAGGCCTACAAAGTGCCAGCTTTATTTCTGTTGTCTGCTACCCATCTGGCCACATTAGTGCACAAACCCGCCTAACAATGCTGACACAAAGCATTACCACTTTCCTGTCTATATCCCCATCCTACCTTTCGGAAAAGCCATTTTCTGTAAAAGGCACAAATGGACGAAGTGCGTACATGTCTTGTGGTTCTCTTGTACATATGTATTTGTTTATTTGCTCCTTGTTTACCTGCTTGCTGCTGGTGTTGCTGTTGCCTTGGTTATCAGGTCACTTTGTGGCTAGATCTCTCCTAAAGGTCTGCTGGGGCAGAGCTCTGTGCTGGATGTGACCGTGGTGCTGAAACACACTCCACTGCACCTTTTCCTCACTCCTGCACTGTTTCCAGGAAGTATTTCATCATAATTGTTTTGTTCTCCCACCATCTTTCCATGCAGCATTCGACACTCCAGAAACGTGATACGCTGTAACTGTGCAGGGAGAAGTTCATGTTAGGATTGTACATGTTTTCACATGTTGTTTTATACATAACGACATCCAGCAAATCCCATCACTTTTTGTCTCCAATAAGCTGTGTGGACTTTTGAGTTTGAAGTTAGACCTGACAAATCAAACGCTGCTGATTTGATGCTCCAGCTATGATTAGCTGACAGTTAGTGATGCACCAGTACCTTTGGGTAATACGCTTGGCAAGCTACCAACCTCACTCCAGTTTACCTTTTCAGTTTCTGTCTTTATCACCTTATGTGTGGGATGCAGATTTTTTTTCCACTCCCGCTCTTAATTAGCTTTAATCAGGTTGTAACAAATTACTGATTTAGGTGTCATTTCTACTGAGAATTATGAGTTTTTTAAATTGTTTCAGGGAGATCATTTAAGTACGTAATAGTTTCGCTTAAAGGCAGCAATAATATTTTCACAGTTATGTAAAAATTAATTAATCACATAATAAACTGGTCAGAAGTGAGTACTTTTGTTAATTGTATAATGGCCAAATAAAGAAAATACTTAAAATAACCACTTCACCTTTATCTTTTTAATAATTGGTGTAAAACCACTCAGAATTCCAGAAGGCTGTTATGCTGAAATGGCCATAAGATTTGTTACTAATATGACGAGCAGCTCGGTCAAGCCTAATTAATGACAATCTCAGCTGGAGAGTCGGAGTGGAGCTCACAGCGGGGCTCTGGGGAACCGAGCAGCAAGGACCTATTCTGCTGGATGCCAGTCGGCAGAAACCTCACCACGTTCCACCACAGCCTGTGCGGGTGAGCAGATCCAGCCCGCTTCAGGCTGCCTTTATTGGCAAACATATACACACATATATATGTATGTGTGTATGTGTGCGTGTATAATAAGTGCTTGTATTTATTTGTTTGCCCCATACATCCATGTCCAGGGTTTAATGAGCCTTAGAAATTAGCTCTGGTCTGCACATACTGACCCACCACACAAACATGCCTACGATAAAATTTTGGGGGTCCCCCATGGATCCATCTTTCCATCTAGTATTCTTAGCCTAGGTTTTATTGAACCAGTTTTTTTAACTAATTGAGTAGTGTTGGCTAAGGGGCGTCTACCAAATGTTGTAAATGTAAATGTAAATGTTGTCAGTGGCACCTGTCATGCTGGGTGCCGGGTGCGGAGCAGGGAAGCATAGTCGGGAGTCCAAAAGGTGAGGATAACGAAGATTTATTCTTGACACGAGTAGGGAACAGCACAGGACAGCGTAATGACGTCAATGACCGGACTGGGGAAACAAACTCTAACGCCAACTGAAATACACAGCACTAATGACGCCAACGAGAAACAGCTGGGAAAAGCAGGAATTCACACGAGGATAACAAGGGGGCGTGGCACACAGGAGGATCAGACGGGCATGGCATGACAGCTTCAAGTTGCAGGCCCCCTAAACACACAAAGTACTCCTTCAATATTAGCAGGGACATGTCCCTAATATCCATACCCAAATCTACGCCCTTGTGGCTACTACTATTTACAAGCAAAGTGCTGAGCAATATATGCAAGGATTATTGGGCAGAAGCATGACGATACATGCAAGATGGTTCAGTTCGGGGGGGTGCCTTGTAAGAGCTTGTGGAAATTAAACATTCCAACTGTACTGCTTGAATCCAGCTGTAATAACATAGCATTTGTTAAAGAAGTTTTGAAGTATTACCATATCTCCTGGGTTGTAGATACGTGTCCCTCATAGGATTTTGACCATGGACAAAATCAAACACATTTTTTTTTCTACAAAGTAACCAAAGGAAAACCAAAATTGACACTCTAATGTGTACTTGTATGGTCTGTAAATTCCTTTCTTTATTAATATAAGTAACCTTAACAAAGTGAGAGTAATATTTTTTGTCTTTGTACCCATGAGGGTATTAAATGTGTTTCGCGAGATATTTCTTACTCTTTATTGTATTTCTGTCCTGAAATCAATACTTAACAGATCAGGTGCTACCATCCACTCTCTAAAACATTCTAGTAACCCTTTTTCACTCAGGCCTATTTTAAGTGAAATTCCGCAATTAAACACTGGTACAAAATTATGAACGTTGACCAATATGGCCAGTGGCTTCTACCACATGGCACCAGTCATGTTCTGTAGGGGGGTGGGGGTGGGAGATTTACTACAGTTTTACTACACAGTGAAGGCACTGCAGCAGACAACCATGAAAGAATGCCAACTTCAAAGCTAAGTCTCATCTGAGAGGCTTTGTGGTCAAAGGGGGGCTTGAGGCGGCCAGGGTGAGGTGCTCAGTGAAACTGGCCACAGTAGGGGTAAAAAGCAGATGGTGCAGAGGTTAAAATACCAGACTTATAACCAGAAATCCCCAGAGAGGAGCTGCAGTTCAGGTCTTGAGGTAGGAAATTAATCTCCAAATATCCAGAGGTATAAACGGATAAAACTGTAAGCTATACAAGCAGGCTGAATGAAAAGCCTGCTAAGCTAAACGTAACAATCACCACAATAATTTTAGCTGCATTTTTATACTGTTTTTATTCATTGGCTATTTGACTGATGGGTAAAGGGCATCTCAATATTATGATTGACCAGTTTTCCTTACAATTATGTGATTGCGCAATACACAAACCAGCTTACAAGACTGTTGCGACATCAGTGTGAATTATCGCTAAATAATACATTTCATTTGTTGCTGGCACTTTTACCTACTATGGCTAAAGACGGCAGGATTGGATAGCTCAGGAGTACAGCAGCTTGGCCTTCTTGGATAGCAGGTATGTGTGGTTTCTTTCTTACTTTCACGCCACTGGTTGACCTGAGAGAGGATTCCGCGGAGCTGGCGCACTGTGGGACGTTTCTCGGCGCGAGTCGGCGGGAGACCTGGGCTTCTCGTGCCGCAGGCGGGCCCGCCCTCACTGCGGTGGGCAGTCGTGCGCGGAGCACTGGCGGACATCCTGCTCTCTGGCTGACGGCAGCCCTTTCCCGCTGTTATTTATAAGCGCCTTCAGAAAACGTGGGCCCGCACATCCATATCCGGGCGCCCTCTCCGCTCCTGTCCTTGCTGACTCTTCCTGGTGCAGTTGCACCCTTGGCTTTGAATAAACGCCAGCTCTGCCACCTTACCTGACTCACACTAGGGCTTCCCCACTACCCATCCAAAGCTTGGGGACCTAAAACTGAATTGCGTGGGCCACTGCCCTTCAGATTATTGACACTATTAGTCCTTTTTATCTGAATTTAACACGCAGCAAGGTAATTACAGTCAAAGTCAGTATTATTACCATATGCAGACTATGGGAGAGTAATACATATAATGAAATGCTTGTGTGTGAAACATATACAGGGAGGGGGAGAAGATATACAAGTAAAATAATATACAGGAATAAGCCAGAAATACGAAGGAAACAAAAAGACCAGGAAGCAGCATCATTGTAAGGTGCTATCAATGTAATGATTATGCATTATTATAATAATGCATCACTGTCCCTCTGTCCTCTTTAGGAAGACTGTATTTGTTAGCTTTTATTTGTTTAATTATATTCTACATCAGGAAATGTATTGAAAAAGATTGTGATGCCTGTTTATGATGAGAAATTATGATTTTCACGTAAGAAGTCAGCAGTATGAAGGACTCGAGGAAGAAAGTGTCCAATGTCTGCTGGCAAGGCGATTAAGAGTGAGCACAGGTGACGACTCTGTCGGGCCGCAGAAGCTGGCCTCGCGCCAGGAAGTCCGACCGGTCGTGTGATATCGGCATGGCCGGGTCCATTACAAAATGAGCTGGCAAACACGTCTGCATTACCACAGCTGGCCCACGTGGTGGAGAGCCTGACTGAGCATCTGCTTGGTGCTGCCCGATAATAACCAAAACTTGGCACAGCGGAGGCCCTTATCTACAGAAAATACAAGCAAGCTTGTCTTTACAATAAGCCAGTAAAAATGTTTATTATGAATAAAGGCACTGGTGTACCAGCATAAATATTATTGTAATACTTATATTGTTGTTGAATGTGACTAATTTGAGTGGAAAGGTCAAGCTGGAGGCTGTACGTTGTTACCTTTAGTAGGGAAGGTATCATTTGTAACACTTCCTGCTTGGTAGTGGAGCAGAAAAGCTTCCTACAACAGCAAACAAATGCAAAGTAAGCCATGCGCTAAGTAACTCATTACAGTAAAAGTGAATTTAGAAACATTTTTAATTGTTTCTTTGCAGTTCTGGGCCTGCATAGAAACATCACTAAGGCTGTCCAGGCCCCTCCCACATGCCAATGGAAACATAGTCATTGGCTGGTTCCATTTATGTAGCTTATGATTGGTTTATAGAAGTAATTTATTCATTAACGTTCCAGATTGTCCTTAAGTGATGTTACCGGGTGCTTTTCCTAGAAACTCACATAGCAAACAGGGAAAATGTTATTATTTTGATATATTTACAGTACATGCTACTGGTAAATGGACAGAACACATCTGTACAGTCTAGAAGGCTTGGAAAATGCCATAACAAGAATTCTGTGCTTTATATTTTTAATATAAAGCCCCTTTGAACTACATTGTTGGCATTATGTGGTTATTTCTGAGGAGTTGTGTATTTGCTTCTGAGGAGCAGTTTTGACATTATACAATTACCTATGAGCAGCAAAGTTAGCATTGTGTGCTTCTGAGTAGAAGATGGCTTTGTCCATGAGTCTTTACTGGTGCAAACCTTCCTTCCTTCCTGTTCAATGATACAGTGAATTACAAGCAGCAAGTCCCTCTTGCTAATTTCTTACAAAAAAAAGTTCTTACAGCAAGAACACCAGAAAACAGGTACATTTATAAAACTTCAATCATCCATCCAGCCAGCCACAGTGATCCAGGCACTTACTCAAAGAAGCATAACATACAAAACATACAAGCAGCCTTATAGGGGATTCTCTGCAGGTTAGATCGGAAGATCGTCAGCTTAAATCCCAGGGTTGGCAGAGCAGGGCCCTTAACCCCAATTACTCAAGTCTCGGTTGGTAAGTCATAAAAGCCTAAGTCATAGATAAACATGATAGAAGCTGGAGCTTGGTAATGACCTGCAGGAATGTATGCATGATCACTCGGGTCACCTTGCAGGGACAATCGTCCTCTGGGTGGTTTTCAGCAAGAGTGCAATCAGTCACTCACAGAGTGATGATGTTTGTAATAATAATAATAATAATAATACTAATAATAATAAAAATAGAGTGGACCAGGCCTAACCCTCCAAGGTAATAGGTGCAGGTTATGATCTTGCCTCTGTGCAGTTTTCTCACTCTGTTAACATGGATTTCCTGTGTCTGTGTGTGTGTGTGTGTGTGTGTGTGTGTGTGCGTGCGTGTGTGTGGTCAGGTTTATATTACGTTGAGGGGACCCAATGTCCCCACAGTGTGATAAAAACCTGTTATTTTCTACCTTGTGGGGACGTTTTTTTGGTCCCCATAAGCATAACCTAAATTTTATAAAAATCTGTGTCTCAATCAAAGAACTAAAAATGCCAAAATGTCTCATATTTTGTTTGGTTACTTATGGCTAAAGCTGGGAATACACTGTGCGATTTTTCCAGTCGTTTTGCAAACACCCAGCTCAAATTGTATGACTAAATTGCATGCGATGAAAAGGCAAAGCTCACGATTTATGTCCACACGCTGTACGAGTCGGCTCGTGCACACTTCCACAGTGTGATATCCCCACGACAGGCGACCAAAATTTCAAACAGGTTTGATTTTCTCACGATCATCTGATTGCCGGTCGGGACCTAGTCGGGAGGGGTGAATCGGTGCCCCTTACATCCTGTACACTACACGATATGTCGCACGATCAAGCTGAAATTAGGCCCGACTCCAGGAATTATCACACGAGTGAAAAATCAGCTCAAAATGGGTCGAAAATCGGGTTAGGGCTGGGTAGGGGTCAAGAGTGTCATAGTTAGGAATAAAGACAGGTATACATGGTATGTGTGTGTGCGTGTGTGTGTGTGCATGCGTGTGTGTGTGTGTGTGTGTGTGTGTGTGCAGCCTACAATGGACTGGCATCTCATACAGGATGTGCCCTGTGTCTGCTGGAATTGACCTTGGGATTGCCACAGGCCTGTTCCTAATAAGAGTTAATAAAGCACAAATGGATAAAGGTAATAATCATCATTACCATAGAACTTTATTCCATAGAAGTACTGGTATAAGCAGTTATGCAAAATGGAGAGATGACAGGAAAGGAGGATGGACTGACATTCTGCGGTAATGTCCACTCTCAGTGTGATAGAATACTGTTGGTGATGATTCTTCAGCATTAACCTTGGAAGTGCATGTGTGTGTGTTTTGACCTTTTGACCTGTGACCTTGAATGGAACATTATTTCAGTCCCCACAATGCAGTTTTATAAAAGAAATCTGTGACTGCAGTCAAAAAACTAAAAATGCTAAAAAAAAAGTGCTGTATTTTGTTTAGTTACTTATGGTTAAGGTTAGGGCTGGGTAGGGTTGTTTTAAGGCTGTCATTATTTGATTTAGGGTTATTCCCATAGAGATCAATGGACGGTCCCCACAAAAATATGGCGCATGTGTTATACAGAGAGCTCCCTGTGTGTCACCTGATAGAGAAGCTGAGAAACACCTCCAGGGAGAGAAGGAGGAAGCGACCTTTTTCCCCACAGAGACACCCGCAGCAGGCGGCCGAGACAACTGCTCGTAAGGACAGCCAATGTGACGTAGGTAACTAATACTACAGGACACCCTGCCCTATAAATATGATGAAGCACCTTCTGACGCTTGTCAGCTTCAGTGGAGCCTTAAAGAAAAAAGAAGGATGCGGACTATATCTCTCTAACTGCAGAGGAAAGGATCAGGACGGTGGACCGGGTTATAATAGGCTCACAAAGGAGGATTTTGTCCATGATGCTTCACTGAGCAGCCAGTGTGAGGCTACATTACAGAGAGCTGCAGTCCCTCTAGATGAAAGTGGATCCTGGACATCGAAACCTGTTTAAACCCGTTTAAACCTGTTTTGCATATAGCCCAGTACATTTATTTTGTTAGGTTCCGTGGTGCTTTGTGTCTTGCCTTACCTATCACGGTGACATTTAGGAGTCACACATACACTCATTAGCAAAGACACGTAAATACATTTTATTTGACGAATTGCAGAACAGATACAAGCTAAATCAGTTATTGATTCTGTGGGTGACATGCTGGGTGTTGGAGTTTTTCTCTGTCTGAGGTTCGGCCAGCGGGATATCACTCTAATTTTAGTCCCTTTTGAAATACTCTTTGGTAACTTTGGAATTAAATCGGAGTCTTTTTTGGAAGCTGGCGTGCATTAAATTTGCCCATTCATTCGATCATTTACCACTGGAACAGAATGGGTCATATTCCTCAATGGTACAGGTTCTTCTACTGATTCCAGTGGCATAGTGTAATTAGGGTGGTTTTGGTCTATGGAGAAGGTGAGATGGTGTTTTAAGAACATGGAAAGCTAAATCTTACCAGATCTAGTCCCAAGATGGAGTTTCCTGTTGTACCTGAATTTATTTAGCTAAATATCCCACCATACAAAAAGACAAAAATGTATGTAAACACTGCGATGAACTAGCATCCAGGCTAAGGTGTCACCCATCTTGTACTTTGAGGTTATCCTGACCGGGCCCGGCTCCACGGGGGGGCCAGGGTGGGCCTGGCCCACCCAATAACAAGGCTGGCCCAATCAGCCTCAATATAGTTTTTTTTTTATATATGTAATTGGCCCCCCTCAAAAAATCTTCCTGGCCCACGCTGGAGCCGGGCGTGATCCTGACCCAAAAATTAATTGAAAGATGGATGGATGGATGGATGGGTGGATGGATGAAAACACTAAAAGTCAAATTTCCTCTAGTACCTCGCTCATTTAGCCGCAAACCCTGGTACCGGCAAATAGGAAACTTGCCTCCACACATCCCCACAGTCCATAAGGAGTTAAAGATGCACTGCTTATGACTTCACAGGCCCCAGTGGTCCAGTGCAATGAAAACAGCGCTCTTCTGAAACCAGGGATCCCTGAAGGAGGAGCTCATAATACCAAATGGGCCGCGGTGTATGCTACCTCTAACACACGGGGGGGGGGTTGCATCTCATCAGCGGGAAAAACCGTGAGCACCGCATTTACCACTGAGTCACAACAGATGCACAGGAAGCTCATTCAGGACAAACAGCGTCCTGGGACGCACAAAGGCTGCAATTTGTCTGTACAATCTACAGCCCAATAACTATCAGCAGTTATGCAGAGAGACAGCGTGCCCCTCCTTGCTGAAAGGTTCAAGCTTCTTACAGGCTGTCGCTTTGCCTGATCGTTTGCACCTGAGTGCGGTTCATTTAACGAGCTCGCGGCCAGGTGCATCCGCCCAGGGTCTCTGCTGATTGGCTGCCACACGAGGAGCCAGAGATCAAGCTAATTCTGATCCCTGAATCATGCGTAACCATTCAGACTGGAGAAGTGACTCAGACAGGCTCTCTGTGCTGTGTAAATATAGATTTTTTGCATCCTTATTGTTATATTTTTGCTGTTTTTCCCAGAGGAGTCATTGCACCAGGTGTTGACATATATACAGTCAGTACAATGATTTATGAAAGTCATTATCGTGATTATTTTTATTATTCTTGTGGCTGTTGTAAAGTTTTTGTTTCTGGCTGTGACATTCAATAGTAATATTTAAAAAGTGTTATATTTAATGTGTAACATTTTACCTATAAAATGAAACGGCTCCAAAATGGCCTACATTTGGCCGGATGCCCCCATAAGCTTTCAAAATAAAATATCTCGAAATCCTGTTTTGCTTGCCTTGCATAACAGACTTTACAGTATGTATTCTTGTAAATGTAAACCTTTAAAATGAGGCATATGGGGCGACCCGACTCATCGCAGCTGCACTCATTGTGACATATATATTTTTTGTTTTTCGGGGTGGGGGGGCGACGCTGCATTTCAGCAAAGCAACACTGATATTGCTTTTAACAAGTATTATCCTTACCAGCTCAAGGCTGCTTTACAGTTTGCGGTCCCACAACCATCACCGGCAATTAAGCAATTAAGCTTTTGGTCGGCGACAGCCTATATAAGGACATTAATAGCAATGAATTAAGGAGCAACCGAAAACGTTCATAAAAATTCAATGTGGCCGCAATCATTATCCGCCGAGTTGTACGGTCGGAGAACAACGCCGTCTCACATAAACTGGACACTGGGGGGACATTAGGCGAAATTTTACAGCCGGAGCCGAAGACGCGTCCCAGAGCGTGTTTAAAACCGCAATGACACAGAAAGGTTGCGCCGCGGGTTCCGCCGGTAGGGGGCGTCAGCCGATAGGGGGGGGCGGCCGGGGGGGGGGACCGCGATCCGCCGGCTTGATCCGCGCCTTCAGTCGCAGCTCGCGACAGTCGCGCGGGAGGCAGCGGAGCCGAGCAATAAGAAGGAGCTCCGATGCAAGAGGAGCGCAGCGCGCAGCGGCTCCTCTCCGGTCCTGCGCCCAGCCTGTCCGCCCATCTCCCGGACGCTGCGATCGCCAGCCATGGAAGAAAAGTCCAATTCGTTTGCCGGCAGCAAGGACGACAAAGCGGATGGGAATAATGCGTTCCAGCGGCAGGACTCGATGCAGAAGAATAACATGGGGAGCCAGAACATGAAAGATCACGCCAACTCCGTGGGGTTTAAGATGGATAGGGACGAAGCCATGGTCGGTCTCGATGACATGGATGGGGGGTCCAGGCAGTACGGCTTCATACAGCGGCAGTTCGGGGCTATGATGCAGCCGGGGGTCAATAAGTTCTCCTTACGAATGTTCGGCAGCCAGAAAGCTGTGGAGAAGGAGCAGGAGAGAGTGCAATCGGCCGGATACTGGATCATCCACCCATATAGCGATTTTAGGTAAGGAGCGTAAAGTCACCTTCCCCCCCCCCCGCGCACGCCGCTCCTATCCACTCGCTTATTCCCAATGCAGATTCCCACCGCCAGTTAATGCAATCAAAAGTGTCTGCAAAAATAATCACACCGCATCATGTCATCGTAAAGGGGCTGATGCCCTTGTGCAAAAAAAGAGGTGAATGTCAACTTGGTAAATGTACTGGATTTTTTTATGGAATGGCGTTCTGCGTGCAGTTTGATGGACGTTTAAGTTCTGAAAAAGATAAATATATTCCGAGCCAATGGTGGTTATTCCCGACATAGAAATCGGTGGCGAGGAAATCACTTTCGTTCCTAAATGTGTGCGTTGCACATAAAATAATTAATAATTAAATAAATTAAGACGTATGATTGTTACATTTTGCATACATAATTGTTACGGCAATTGATTGGGAGGATATCATTTATAAAACATCATTTATAAAGGATAATACTGTGCAAAATACAACGTGACAGAGACAGTAATCGAATTGCAGAAGGTGGGAATGTTAAAATACTAAGCGTCTGTATGAAAGTGTCTGCGGTGCGGGGTCTCAGTCTGGCCGTTTCTGCGTTGGCTGCTTGCTCTACAGTTGGGATTACTTGGAACACTTTGCCTTGAATGCAATATCTTTGTTCTCTCTCAATGTTTAATGAGCAAAATGTACTTATAGATTGATTTCCTCCTATTGCACATCCCTGCTAGCTACGCTGCACAGTTTCGTGTCAGTAGCGGATAACACATTTTACACAGACCGACATTACTAAGCAGGATGCTGATCACAGTCTTTGATTCCATTTCTCATTTTCGTTAAAGCTCATATCGTATAGTTTAATGCATACCCGTGTTACAGTCCTGTATGCTTCTTGGTAATTATTTTGGTAGCCAAATATTATAAACTCAACTTTTTTTAGCTTGGGTTTTTTTAAATCTAATTGTTCGTATTCGGCAAAGTTCTGGTAGGTCTGCGGGTTCGGTTTAATTCAGTCGGTGGTTTGAGGGCAAAGATTGTAATTGTTTTACTCATTCATACGAAACGCACGGGTGGGGTGCATTGGTGCAAATACGTAATGCCGGCTTCGTGAACTTTTACTTCGCCTGACGGATAGGCAGCAGAGTCCCTGCTGAAGGCTCTGGGTACACGGTGTGCTGTCCGTGGTGCTGACAGCACTCTGCTTTCACGTGGTCCGTGAGCCGCTGGCTCTGGAAGGCACAGACACACTGCTGCGTTAATGTATAGCTGCAAGCATTAAACACCACCACCAACATTTCATATTGCACGACTCCCCCGCAAGAGGAAACAATCTGGCCAATTGCATGAAGGACAAATAACCTTAAATGTGGTCAGCCTAGACCTTCTGGCAGGAGGCTTTAAAGTGAAGGTGAGCAGGGATTACGGATTAGAGTGCTGATGTGTAACAGGAGACCGGGAGATTAGGCCGCAGACAACTATGTAACAATTAGATTGGCCTTTAAGTCCAGGGAAGCATAAAAGCGGACTTTCAATTGTTTGCAGCTACTAATGAATCCAACGGAATTAAGTGTTAATTTTCAGGCGTGTTCATTTTCATGAAGCTGAAACATGGATGTCACTTAAAAAAGTCATGTTAGCAAAACCAGGCCGTTTGATCAGTTTTACAGGGACATTTCTAGTGTAAGAGAATATGTTTTGAAGAGGCACTGTGTTGTGTGCCCATAGTATGTCAGCCTATATGACTGAGAATAGCAGTAATTGAATTCCACGTATATTTAATTACATGGCACGGTACATACAAGGGATGGTATTGATTGTTTATCCAGCTGGAGGAGGCCTGGGAACAGATTCACTGCGGTTGCCCACAGTGAGGAGAAGGGGGCAGGGCCATGTGGTCCTGTGCAGAGAGCAGCGAGCAAAAGGGGTTGGGTCCTCCTGAGAGATGGATAGGGCTGTGTTAAATACAGATGAGGAAAGGGGCGGGGACATTGTGAGAGGGAGGCTGGGCCTCATGGTCCTGTGCAGGGAGAAGGGGCGGGACATTGTGAGAGGGAGGCTGGGCCTCATGGTCCGGTGCAGGGAGATGGGGCGGAGCCTTCTGGCTCTGTGTTGAATGCAAATGTGTAGGAAAAAAGGCTGGTTTGGGAGAGAAGGCAGAGGCTGTATTGGGCCCTGGCACACCCGATTCCTGCACTTGCTCTCGCCAACCGCCTCTGGGATCCAGCCGAGCGGCTAAGAGAGTAAGGGGAGAATAGTGGTTAAGGGATCTCAGACGGGAGGCGACAGGCTAGTGGCAAGGGGTCTGCCGAGTCAGGAACCCGCAGCACCCTCGAGGACAGCACTTAACCCAGATCGTTTCAGCAAAAGGCATCCAGCTGCGCGTGCAAGCAGCTTAGGAGGAGAGCCATATGCCGAGCAGCGTAGCAGGTGCCTCTGAGAATCCTGAGTGGAAGCCGGCGGCCGCTGGGCGCTCACTGCAAGGCACGCGCCTTGCCCATCTCCAGATAAAAATGCCATAAGGAGGGGATATTTTCCTTTGCACGTCACACGTTTCAGATGAAATCATAACACTGTGATGTGTTCAGTGCTACGGTATGAGCTCCTGCATATTAGTGAAATATTAATTCATGGAACAGAGTTAGGGGGGCATGGCGGTACAGTGGTTAGAACTGTTGCCTCGCAGGTTGTCTTCACCCAGGTTCCATGTGTGTGGAGCTTGCATGTTCTCCCCTGTCGTTGTGGGGTTTCCTCCAGGTACTCCGGTTTCCCCCCACAGTCCAAAAACATGCTGAGGCTAATTGGAGTTACTAAATTGCCCATAGGCGTTCTTGTGTGTGTGAATGGTGTGTGAGTGTGCCCTGCAATGGGCTGGCCCCCCGTCCTGGGTTGTTCCCCTCCTCATGCCCATAGCATCCGGGATAGGTTCCGGACCATCCTGCGACCCGGAAGGATAAGTCATTTCAGAAAATGGAACGGATGGATGGAACATAGTTACCTATGAGGTTCGAAGGGAGAAAAGTATGGTGACTTGCACCCACATCCCATGGGCCCCCTTCTGGGAGAGCGCACCCTACAGGAAATGAGTGGCACAGCCCTTGTTTTGTGTTTTCCACATCCAATTGAACTAACCACGCCCTCTGCTTGTCAGGCCTTTCCCGTCTGGTCCTTTGTTGTTCCCGGTCGCATGCCGGGGGGGGGGGGGGGGGGGGGTTTCCGTTCCCCCGGCCGGGGCCGGCCCAACCCCGCCCGTCCCCTGCCATTTCCCCTGGGGAGGGAAAACCCACCCTCACCACAAAAACACAAATAGAAAAAAAGGGCACTCTTT
>JAODKM010000039.1:10022299-10032668 GCA_026780845.1 Petrocephalus sullivani
ACCTCCACACGGGTGAGTGCGGGGAGAGTCCCGGCCGGCCGGCAGGCCGCTCTGGGCAGGTACCCGCGGGCCCGGGGGCCGGGGCCGGGGGCGGGGGGGCGGGGGGGGGTTTCCTGTACCTCGCCCTGGGCTCGTCACAGCACGTCGCTGCACTGCACATTCAGCCTGGACAGGTAAACAGATCCATGCCACAGAACTACAACATGGAATCAATGGCTGCATTATCATGTCCTTTGTGCAGCCCCAAGAGCTGGCTGGAACTCAACGCCGAACATCTCTCCATACAGGAGACTCTTTAAAAATGAATGGCAGGTTAGTAACGTTAATTATTTATAGATCCCTGACAGGTTTCAGCCCAGGAACAGCGAAGCCCCCTCCTCGCTCGCTTTTCCGTATGATCAGAGTCTGATCTTTCATCTTTCATACCTTATTTTTTATCCTCCCCCCCCTCCAAGTTCCCCTCCCCCTCTCTCCGTGCAGTGCAGTCACAGCCTAATTTAGAAGATGCTTATTATTCATCTTTAGCAAAATGTTTGCATGCCTTTTGAAGTAACTTAATAAAGCTGAGCACGGCGTGCAGCGTGCGCGGGGCGGCTGGCGAGATGGCGATGGTATGAGATCCCCCTCACCGCTCCCTTAATCTTTATTAATTGACTACTTTGAATCAAGGGAATGCCTGCACATCTTTGAGATGCAAAGCAGTCGCGTGAATCATAATGGGCACTTTGAGGTTCCGTTCGGCCCCCTTGTGATTCACATCCTGTGGCCCTACTTAGCACCCGACATCAAACTCGCCTCTCATCCCAGCCCGGTACAGAACTGCCCGGGCAGCTGGAATTGTATGATTACGACTGGTTTCAGTCTCTACCAAAAGGGTAGCGGTTCGTCCTTACCCCATCTCACACCATCCGACAAAATGGTTTCCTCGCACACATGGTCAGTTTACTCATCCTACATTGGCTAGGGTAATTGTAACTGGACGAGTCATGTTGACGTGAGTTGAAACCAAGCATCCCTCTTTTTTCATGTGATGTTAACCCTCTTCATGAATTCTGGATATGCCTGGAATTTGGGAAGAGTACTGACCTTGAAGTCTTTTAGAACGCAGGTGCAATTTACATACGCCAATGTCCATGATCACATGTTACAGTGTAACACGCCTGGCCGATTCATTTATTAGGTCCTTTCACGTTCTGACCCACAGCCTAGCACCCTCAGCTTGGGGAACCTCCTAAGGCCTCCTCTTCTCCTAGAGGAAAAACAGAGCTAGATCCATCTATTCTTGCTTCAGGGCCACTCATATGAAGACCGGTCTCAACCTGCCCAGCATGCTCAGTGGTACCTTTCTCCATCTCTCCTGTCAATCTCCTGCGCCATCCGTCCAGAACCTGCCTGCTCACATGCAAGCCTAGGATCTGCTACCACTGATGTCCGGGCTCGTGGTTGTGATAAGAACCGTCTCGCAAATAGCATTGTTTTTTTACCTCTTAGAAATAGGCCAAGTCTGATTTCCTCACAACTGCTAAAATGCAGTCTTTCATTTTTATGCCCAAACCACACCTGTGCCCCCAACATTATACACTTGAGAATATATATATATATATATATATATATATATACATAAAATGTATTCTGGAGAAGGACCTGGTGGTGGGGGTGCTAACACCTAACAGGCATTTATCCGAGGCAGCTATGGGCCTCTCACAGCATGAACAGCGGCTGGACGCGGTTGGGGATGTGGGACCTGTGCTCTCCCACAGCGCGTTCTGTCGGCGTGATGCTCCCTTTAGTGCGATCGCCGGGTCCTTCGGCACGTCGCTGCCGAGAAGCAGCTGGTCACACTGGGCCTATCGGCCTCGCTGCACCCTGGCACTGCGGCACACATGGAGCTGCCCGCGCCGTCCGCGTTTTAAAATGTCAATTGTGCGTTTTATTATTTTTTTGATAGCTCAGAGAAAAATGTACTCCGAGAGCTGTTCTTTCATGAAGGCCTTGTATGGCGTCCATGCCTGTAATTATGTCGTGATGTTACAGTGGGAGATTTAAGCTGTATATCGAATATCAAGTTTAGTGTTACATGTCTTCGGAGGAAGGCGGCGTGATTCTTGTGTCACAGTTGCATGGAGGGTATCGGTGCGTGGGCAGGCAATAGGGCCAACAACGGTACAATAAAGCTTAAATGAAAACTAACAGCTACTGCTGCGACCCGCGAAGCTTTGACTCAGAACCACCTGGAATATAAACGGAATGCGTGGAATTTCGGACGGCAAAGTGACTGCCCGGACAGGGATCGGGGTGGGGAACGGTGGTGGTTTTGTTTGGTCTGCTCAGAACGTAGCACACAGGTAATGAAAAAACATACCTGAGGAGTATGTTTCGGGAATATTCCTTTCGGTCACTCGTAACACGCAGCCACCGTGTTCTATACTCCTGAATAATGAATCACCGGTGAGTAGAGCGGCTTATCCGCTGTCTCCAAAGACACCCACTGCCTCGCAAGATTTCACAGTAAATCACACAACTTTTCAAGTTGAGTTAGCTGTCAGTAACACGAGTGCTGTAATAAGCAGAGAAAATTACTCCCGTCAGGTGTGTCCAGTGTAACGCAGATATATTAGTTGTTCCTTATGAATATTTCATTGCTTAGCCGGTGCTGAGCCGAAGCTCAGTGAATAAGCTTATAGGTCATTGGTCGTAGCAGTCGGTCCCCTGAGTGCTGAAGCTGGCTCTCGGGCTATGGTCGTGTCCTTGTTCCTACCACCCACTTTAGCACCCCACAGATCCTAAAAGTGCCCAAGTCTGATGGTGCTGATGCCGGTGTTTTGGAGGCTAAAAAGGGATGTTCAGGCGGCATGGTGGCCTCACACTGTCAGGGCTGTGGGCTTGATACCCAAGTAAACCCAAGTGTGTATGTGTGTGTGTGTGTGTGTGTGTGTATGTGTGTGTGGTCATGCACAAATTACATTGGTGGGGCCAGATGTCCCCACTATGTGATGAAAAACTTTTTTTTTTTTACCTTGTGCGGGCATTTTTTTGGTCCCCACAAGTTTTCATAAACATTTTCATAACAAAACAGTATTTTATAAAAATCTGTGAAAGTAATAAAAAGCTAAGAATGCTAAAAGTCTTGTATTTAGTTTGGTTATCCATGCTTAAGGTTCGGGCTGGGCAGGGGTTAAGGTTATCAAAATTAGGGTTAGGGGTACGTCTGTGGAAATGAGGCTGGAATTCATGGACTGTGTGTGTGTGGATGTGGAATTTGAAAGCCTTCCTCGTGTTTATAAACTGCGCATGGTGTGTGCCTTGGCATACTTATGTGAGGCACTGCCCTCTGGTGCAGGGTGTTCCCCTGCCTCATGCCCTGTTTCCTGGGATATGCTTCACTGAGTTCTGCTAAGATGGTCCTGGAGCTACAGTACCTTCCAGACTCGGAGGAATAGAGGTGAGCTGCCAGAGCTCCAGTGAAATGCTCTTAAGCCGAGGTCTCAGTGTCACAGTGCTGTACACTCAATGGACTCGTCAGTAGATACACGTAGCAGGCGCCAGGGAAGACCCACTTCGCCTTCAGAACTGCTTCAAGGGTTATATTGAGCTGTTATTTTTTGCACTTGTGGCCTTCCTGTTAGCTTTAACAAGCTTGGCCATTCTCCCCTGACCTAATTTTTTTTAACAAGGTGTTTTTGTCCACAGAAATGTCACTGCCTGGCTGTTCTTTGTTTATCATGCTATTTTCCATATACCGCAATGACACCGTATTGCATGGAAATCCCAGGAGAGCGTGACTGTTTCTGAGGGGCTGAGATCGCCCATTATGACACCAATAATCGCACGACATGCAGACTCACTTCAATCAGGCATCTTAGCCATTCTGACGCTTAGCCGAAATGGTAAGTGAATCACATGACCCTGTCCTGCCGTGTGTTTGGCTGTTTGGATGAGCAGGCTGCTTGCATTAGTAAGCATGGATACCTGATGAACCGGCTTGAGTATGGCCCCCTCTACCATCAGGTTAAAGTCAGGCCGTGCAATCGCACTGCCATTGTTTACATTCTCTGCACCTATTTGTCTAGCAAGCAAATGGGAGTACGGATGGGCGTGTCATTCTGCTGCGCGGCTCTGCCGTTATTCCGCTGACTGCCGCTTGCAGGTGCAGCTGCATTGAATCGGCTGGCTCTGCGCTTTCTGCTGCACGCCAGCCCTCTGATTTGTGGCCGACCCGTGGCTCCTATGCGCTCAACTGTTACCTGTCTCTGAATTTTCTTTCCATTTCCATTCGCTGTCCCAGTAGACAGATACAACAGTCTCCTGTTCCAGAAGGGCAATTCCTCTAGCAGATTAAGAACCAATCAGATGAGTGGCAGCATTTCATGAATCACACCATTCCCACCCCACTCCCATTTACTACATCCATGTTTCTCAACCCAGTCCTGGAGGACACTAAGACAGGCCACGTTTTTGCTCTTTCCCAGCTCTTAGTGCGCTTGTGCCAGACAATTAAGCAATCAAGAACGCCAAAGCCCTGGTACAGGTATGCTGGGAGTTGGGAGGGAGCTAAAATGTGGCCTGTCTGGGCGTCCCCAAGGACTGGGCTGAGAAACACTGTACTACATTAGCATTTTTTTGGTTGAGAATTCATTCATTTTTCTAGTCCTCAGTAATGTGCTTTAAACATTTTTTAACATGATTGCTAAAGTGCTTCGTTTTTGTTTTCTCCTGTCTGTTTTCTTATTGAACGCCTTTAGGCCCCTAAATGTACTTTTCCTGAGACACTTAAGTACGACTCAGTAGCGGGTAACATTTGTGATGATGGTGTACTTTGGAGCAGCTGGACAGTCGGGAGATGCAGAATTGCTAAACGCCGCAGAGGTCAACGTTCAGCGCCACCGGTGTAAACCGTGCCAGACTGGTGTTTTATGATGAAGCAGGGAAATATCCCCAGGTGATGAGACTCCTTCAGATGACCTCTATAGGAGATGGGAGATGGGTGGAGAAGAAGCTGGCCGTCAGCGTCTGGTGGCGATGCACCTCTGTGGCACCGTTTGTGCCGCGTGCGTGCCTGCGTCGGCGCGTTAGGGTTGCTTCGGGATATCGCAACACCACACGGCCTTAACCGCAGCTCAAGTCATCTCTGTGACATCGGTCTATTTACTCTGCAAATAACAGTGCTTATCAGTGTCTCTCCGTTTAATTTATCCGGGGGAAGGCAGCACGCCACGGTTATTGATCAGCACTCGCGGTAATTATTACCACAAGTAATTATTCTCATCAGGCAGATTCATCATATGTGACCCGTTTTGTCAACATTTAGAAAAAGCCTTGTCAGGGAGTTTATAAACCTGCACAAATTTCATCTAAATTAATATAGTTGAGATACTTCATTTAATACACTTCCCCTCTCCTGATTTGGAAATGTTTTCATCACGGACGTCAAGCCAAGGCGTAAATGTCAGCTCCGGCAAACTCCTGCCACATGATTCTGAGTTCATGAGCGACGGAGGGGAGAACTTAGGAGAGCTCGCCGTCGTCTGTGGAAGCAGACGTGCAGGCGTGAGTTTTCCTACCATGCAGTGTCAGCGCACAAAATCGCTGTTTGGTCTCAGTGTCATTTGAGGCAGAGACTCAAGGGAAGCAAACCAATATAAAACTGATTATGGGATGGCAATAGCTAGGAGCGCAACAGCTGGCCAGAATAGACAGTAATATGATATTTATTGCATTTATCAAAACAGAATACAGCTTACATCTTAGCCCTTATTTTATTGGAGTATTGCTAAGGGTCTAACAGCCACCCCTCCTTAGGAATTTGAACCGTTGACTGCTCAGGTGCACGTTTCGTTCCTTTTGTTTGCTAGCCTGCATTAAGCTAGTTAGGGTTTCCTTTTTTTTGTGGCTTACCTGACCAAGCTGGGTGCCAGGATTGGCCCCCAGCGAGCGGGGAGATCCCGGGCTTGCGGAGATCCGGGCCAGACCCCGGTTCCTGTGTGCGGGAGGCTCGGCGCAGCGTGACAGAGCTTTTCGCAGGGATATGTGGCGCCTCACTGCGCCAGCAGATGATTGCCATGTTTAGCCCCCAGCCCTGCCTCCTACATCGCCAGCTGGGCTCGGAACCAATCAGAACCCATATTTATCCTAGAGTTCTTCTCGAAGCCACAATTTAATAACAGTTTGAACACATGATGCGTAAAATGTTACATTTTACTTGTAGTTATCCCAAGATCTACAGTTTAATGGCCTAATCGCCATTTTAAGTATGGGAATGACATATTTTTTTTCATAATGGATCGGGGTAACATTCGTAATGAGGTCGAAACCACCAATAATTTTTATTTTGTTTTATTAGAAAATGCTGAAATTTCTGTCAGATGTGTTTACTAATTGTAAAATAAACCAAATTTACTAATTAATTCCTAATTCATTCTTGGTGCTGATTCACCTTTTCAGAGTTCTCTGGATTATTTGTTTTCTGGATCATTTCAAATGATATATGTTGATCAAAAGTTTATCACTTTTTTTTGTAGGTTTTACTGGGACTTGATCATGCTGATAATGATGATGGGAAACCTAATAATTATTCCTGTGGGAATAACCTTCTTCTCGGAGCAAACCACCACAACCTGGCTGATATTCAACGTGGCCTCAGACACCATCTTTCTGGTGGACCTAGTCATGAACTTCAGAACGGGGATTGTCATCGAGGAGAGCTCAGAGATAATACTCGACCCCAAGGTGATCAAGAGGAACTACCTGAAGAGCTGGTTTGTGGTGGACTTCCTGTCCTCCATACCTGTGGATTACATCTTCCTGATTGTAGAGAAGGGCTTCGACTCGGAGGTGTACAAGACTGCGCGGGCCCTGCGCATTGTCCGCTTCACCAAGATCCTCAGTCTGCTCCGGCTGCTAAGGCTCTCACGCCTCATCAGGTACATCCACCAATGGGAGGAGGTAAGGCCTGCCTGCATCTCTCAGTCCTCACATTTGATGTCATATAGAAGTACACGCCTCCTAGTGCCTTCACTATGGTGCCACATGGCTTACAGGAGCATACCTAACCCAGTGACTTCATAACACTAAATAGAACTCGGATGCCTGGGGGAAATTTTTATTAATAAGGTCCCGCATTCACTTTGTGTTGTGAATCATCATTGTAAACAGGATCGATTCTTTATAATGCTTTTTATTATCTAATTGGTTATTAACATGAAACGGACATAATTCTCAGACAAGGCTCTGCTTAGTTCATTAGTCTTGTATCTTCTTAGGCAAGCTGATGGCTGTCTCGAGCTTTCAGAGATGTTTGGGCTTACTCTGGGGAAAGTCATAGAGCGTTACAGCAGACAGATATACTGAGAGGACAGGGTGACAGCTTCCCACTGACGCCGGCTGTCCCAGAGGTGTCTGACAGGTTCCGCTTTGCCTGTCCCGTATTTCCCCGCTGCAAACAGGGCTTGAATTACCCTGACTTGACCCAAATAGGATAGCTGTTTGTTTTGGCATCCAAACACCACGTTGTCTGTCCGTGCCCAGATTCCGAGCCCTCACCCTTGGGAACGCCACACAGACAATGGCTGTCACACTCCTATAATGCGTCTGGCTGCACTGGCACAGCCCCAGAGCAGACTGTGCCACCACTGCTCTGCAGTTAGCTTCTCCGTACAGCTGTTCAGATGTTTGCATCTGGGAGCACGTTGCACAGAACGTGATTGGGCGTAAGCTGCCGTAACCCCGGCGACTAGTCTGGCAGCCTCATTTTGTTATTCGATGTTGCTTTTTCTTCCCTACGGGTTTAGGAATGTGCCCGGGCCCCTTGCTTTGTCATTCACGCCACTCCACACGCTAAAACATACTGACGAGCTGTCAAAAGCACAGGCATACGGCGTGTCACTGTACACTGGCGTGCACAACATCGCGTGCCCCCAGCCCCGTGTGCAGCCTTGCACAGAGCTATATGCATAGTCCAGTAATCATTTAATAAACAAAATATGCTTCTTCACGTTGACCCAAAAACCACAATTTCCGGATTTACCACAGGCATCTATACAAATACCGTCCTAACAGGCAGCTTCACCAGTATCAGGTCTGTCCTTTTCACCTTGGCTAAGATGGACAATACGTACCAGGCTTAGGGATCCTTACCAGGCTGAGAGGTACAAACGGGATACCTTTCTGTGCAAAAGATAGAAACAGGATACCAGTTTGTAAGGATACTTGGCAAGAGAGGAATGCCTGCCAGGCTAAGGTCTGCCTCTTTCAGGGTTTGCATAGGATCTTGGAACCGGTTCCCAGTCGCTTCAATTTTCCACTCTAGGAGTGTCGGCACAGAAAAGGCATTGCAGAGTTTGGGGAGCAGCAGTGACGTAAAACCCAAGAGATGCTTGTTTACCGCTCACAGGGTGTACATCATAGCCTACTATGTGCTAATTTCTGCTAACACATCTGTCAGAATCGCCGCGTTACGTTAGCATCAAACTCAAGCGGAGTTAGCATTAGGATGTGTACATTTGCATTACGGATCGATTCTGTTCAGCTGTTCAGTAGTGATTTTTTAAGTAGGAGGTTGGAAAGTTTCAGTTCCAGGAATGCATCGATACATCGCGATGTGTGATAGTACTAATCCATGCCTATCGATGCACCTCCCTGGTTTATTATTGTCTTAGTGCATTTCGACCAATCATGATCAATCAAGATGGCGGCCACACAGCCAGTTCAGTTTAGTCTCACTTTCGGCCATGTCAGCGTGGGTACAGGTCAGGTACAGCTCGCATCATCTCTGGGACGGCCCAGTTCTTGGTGGCAGTGGGAAAGGGGCAGTAGTCTCTCGCAGGGTCTCCCATGGTCTCTTGTATGACTGACCTATAGGGTCAGCTATAGCTCTTGCAGGTACTCCATTAGTTTCTTGTATGAGTTTCACAGGAGTCTCCCCCGGTTACTTGTAAGGCTCCTGCAGGGACTTCTTCAGTCTCTCGTATGAGTCTGCCGGGGTATCTCTTGGTTTCTTGTTTGCTTGTCTCAGGGTCTCTCTAAATCTCTCATATGCCTGCCACAGAGTCTCCGTCTGTCTCACATGTACCTCTCACAGGGTCTCCCTTATTCTCTCGCAGGGTCTCCCATGGTCTCGCATATGCCCCTCACAGGGTCTCCCTCATTCTCTCACAGGGACTCCCATAGTCTCTCATATGCCCCTCACAGGGACTTCTTCATTCTCTCGCAGGGTCTCCCATGGTCTCTCATATGCCCCTCACAGGTACAGCCTCATTCTCTCATAAGCCTCTCACAAGGTCTTCCTCGATCTGTCATGTACTCCACACAGGGTCTCCCTCATTCTATCGCAGGGGCTCCCATGGTGTTTAGTATGGCTCTTACACGGTTTCCATTGGTCTCTCATATGACTTCTGCAGAGTCTCCCTCACTCCCCCATATGCCTCTCAGTGGGTCTCCCTCTGTCTCTCTTATACAGTATCTTTCAGTAGGCTCCTTCCATTTGTCGTTTAGGTCTCATTGGGGCTCCCTTTTTTCACATGTGGTTTAATAGGGGTATCCCATGGTGTCGCCTATACTTACTACAAGGACTCCTTACATCTGTCATGTGGGTTTTATGGGGATCCCCGCCTTCTTTTGTATGGCTGTCACATAGACTCTTGACTGGGAATTCCTTAGTCTCTCATATGGGTTTCAAATGAGTTTCTTTTCATTTCTCCAAAATTTCTAGTTTCTTCAGTAACAAAGCATTGAAAGCGTACTGTCCAGTGTCCCTTGCTGAGGCTTGTTCTCACCTTGTCAAAGGGCTCTCACAAGCCAAGTTATTGACCGAAAAAACAAGTATATGGACTAAGACAAGCTGCAACCTTTCTCCAATTCAGTCACTATGCACTGAGAGAGAGTGAGTTGGGTCATCCCAGTGGAACCCAGCCAAATGTCCAGCCACTTAGGACTTGTACTGCACAGCAATTTAACACAAGGGGGCACTTGACTGGTAATATTACGCCAAGGTTTTTTTTATTACAACAGGAACTGGATATATTCAGGTACTGTTGAAATATTGTGTGTATATACTTCTTTCAGGAAAGCAGAGTGACTCAGCATTGATGGTGCTGGTTTCCATGGAGCTGAAGGACACGGTTGCAGTGATGTATATATCAAATTCTACCGTCAGAAGTGGAGTTTGGGATTTATGACACTAGTCTTTATTTTACAGTGCAATTACCTATAAGAATTATATATAGCTATTGTATATTTTTTAAATGCCTATGTATATTTTTCTGTTAGAAAAGACTATTAATCTATTAATATTCCTGCAATGAGGAAGCTGAGTCTGGGGACTTGGGCGTGGACTCCCCTATCTCCGGGGCAGAGGTTGCTGAGGTGGTTAAAA
>JAODKM010000039.1:10037689-10052489 GCA_026780845.1 Petrocephalus sullivani
AATTTCCCGAGATGAATGTGAAATACTTTGACCATGAGTAGCTAAAGTGTTTAAAGTAGTTTATAGCTGTACGTTAATCGATTTCTGCTGATATTCAGTGGAGCGCATTAATAGGATTTACGTACAAAAAATAATTTCAGGAAGTTTAGTGGCACTGTAGCCGCACACCTCCAGGGCTTGGGCTTAGATTCCCGCCCTTGGCTCATCCAATTAGTTAATATGGGAAAAATTTTAATTTCCTGATCCTTTCAATGAGGGTGTTCAAGTAATATTTTTGGCACATAATGCCTATTAAAAAACAAGGGCATCACAGCGGCCTGGTGGGTGGAACCACAACTTCAGCCTTGCATGTCCTCCCTGCGTTTGACTGGGTTCAGAAGTCCAAAGACATGTATTTAGGTGAAATGGTGTCTCTAAATTGTCCTTAAAGTGTGTGTGTGAAGGTGTGTGCCTGCCCTATGGTAGACTGGCAGTCTGTCCCGGGGCGTCCCCCGCCCTCTGCCCTGCTCCACACAGGAGAGACTATAGCCACCCTGTATCGGAGAAGCAGTTATAGAAAATGGACGGCTAATTTACATTAAATAAAGTGCTTCTGTATTATTGTTACCCGGCATCTCGAAAAGAACAGTCAGTGTACTAGGAATGAGCATGAGTTATAACCTCCCCATTACCTATGAATCTGCATGTGACCAGTCCTATTCTATATGCATTGAAAGCCATCGGATCGTGGTCCTCATTAAGATGACTAAAAGCAGCTCTAGGCACTTAATGCGAAGAAGACAGGGTTAAGTGTGAGCAGGCAGGAGCGACAGCGAGCTTATAGCAGTCTGTCCAGTCCTGCCACTGTGAACCACGCCAGCGATTGCGTGCAACACACTGCGGAAGAAGACGGGCGAGAAAGGTAGAACTTCTCGTGCTCACCTGTTGCCGAGAGTCATGACTCGTTAGGTCAGCCGCGTGTAGCATGCTTGTTTAGTTCTGTTTCCAATAGGCAGAATATGGCAGCGCTTTGGCCACATGGGCATAGGGAGGCACACGGGGTGCGTCACCCGGGCTAGTTTAGGCGGAGCGTCTGGCTGAATAAACGGGGCGTGGGGGAGGGGAGTAAACCAGCAAATCAAAGACAAGGGTATTGGCTAATGGGCTCCGTCCCGCTAAAGGCAGAGTCATGCACGTGTCCCTAGGAGACGACACAACATCACCGCCACCCCAACAGACTTTCGGCCCGATGGTGGTCTACGCAGCAAAGGCCTTGCGCATCACGTCAGATACAGGACTCAAAAGAGCCAGCATGAGAGGCTTGGAGCTCTGGCCCCCAAAAGCCGTTACATGATGATAATAGTTCTGGGTTAAGCCCAAATTGAAGAGCTGCTGTTAGCTACTCCTGCTCCCTACTGCTTGTTTTTGAGCAGTCATAAATAACAACAAATAAATAAAATAAACAAATACAATAAACAAGAAATTAGAGCTAATTAAAGTTACAAATAAATTTCCTGCAAATTGGGCCCATTAGCATAAAAAAAGAGACTTAAAAGATTTATTTCTCTTCTCGGGAACATTTTTTGGGGATATCGATAGGAGTAAACTCAATTACCGTCTGTAAAGCACTAATACACAACTCATTCATTTCTTAATTAGCTCCTTGGCATGTTCCCCTGCAGAAGTACCACCACCTGCGCTTGCCTGGAGCGTGTTATGTACATTCTAGTAGCAGTAATATCGGTCGTCTTCGGTCTAAACTGCATTAATTATGAACACATGCTTAAATTCAGGAAGTTGGGAATGACTCAGGAAAACCATTCTGAAAAAATCGGGAGAAAGTGCGTGACTTATAAGAAATTTATAGCCAGTCTTTCCCAGAGGATAGATGGGATAGCTTTCCATTGCCATGACATCATTTAAAGGCAGTACCGCCCTCGTTTAAGTACCTGGAGAAGTAAGCCTTCCTTCAAAGCTTGATATTACATCGCTCTTTATTTAAACCCTCGATGCCTTACCCTGCAGCTATAGTGTGAGAGTTTCACTGTAGCTACATGGCAGGGACATTGGCGTCTGGAGCCTATCCCAGAAACTACAAACCCATCACAGGGCACACGCCATTCACACCCACAGACTATTTGGCAACTAGTTCACCTGAGTATGCTTTTGAACTGTGAGGGGCAATTGGAGCACCCAGCGGAAGCCCCATGGCGACACAGGTATAACATGCAAAGCTCACGCACATAGAGTTCCAAAAGCCTTCTCAGGAAACATCCATCCATTGTCAGTGGTGGGGAGGGGGGGGCATTAGAGCATATCCAGGCAGCTAGGGGGAAAAGGCAGGGGACAACCCAGAATGGGCTGCCAAGCCAATGCAGAGCACAGCGACACATAGCTAATGTGAAGGAGACAGGGTTAGCTGTGAGCTAGCTGGAGCGGCAGTGGGTTTATAGCAATCATTGTTCCCAGTGCTGCCACTGTGAATGATGCAAACAACTGTATGCGACACAGTGCTGAAGAATCTGAATCGTAACTCATTAAGTCAGCTGTCTGTAACATGCTTATTTATTTATGCTTATTTATTCACACCCATGGACAATTTGGTAACTCCAATTATCCTCAGCCTGTTTTTGGACTATGAGGGGAGCCGCACAGACACACACACACACACACACACACACACTCCACACACATGGAGCCACAAACCCTGGTCCCAGAGGTGTGATGCATTGGTGCCTACCGCTGCACCACTGTGTCACCCCCCCAGAGCACATGTGACAATAAAACTTACATTTTAATTGTATGATATGATTTGTCTGTTGTGTTTGCCCCATGACTCCCTGAAGTATAAGAAAGGTCCTTGTCCTAATTGTAATACCGGTCAATAACATTTCCTCTCTAACGAGTGGTGAGGTGGGGTGGGACTGCCTCCCGACTTGATGTTAAAACCATCACGCTAGTAGGGCATGGAGAGGGAAGGCAGGATCTCAGCGATCAGGCAGTCTCTAGTGTGGCCTTGTTCCTCGGGCCCAGGGGGAGACAGAAACCGTTTTTATTTTGGTGATGACAAGGCCATTAGCATTTCAGGCTGCAGAGCGGCTATGAGCATTATCGATGAGCGTACATACTCACACACGCACGCCACAAACACACACATATGCATGGCACATACGCACACACATATGCACACGTCACATACGCACACATATGCATGGCACATATGCACACACATATGCACGGCACATACGCACACACATATGCACACCACATACACTCACACACACACACGCCACATATGCACGGTACATATGCACACACATATGCACACCACATACACTCACACACACGCACGCCACATACGCACACATATGCACGGCTCATACGCACAAACATATGCACACCACATACACACACACCCACACATATCTACCGCACATACGCACACACATATGCACACCACAAACACTCCCACACACGCACACCACATACGCACACATAGGCACGGCACATACGCACACACATATGCACACCAAATACACTCCCACACACGCACGCCACATACGAACACACATTTGTATTCCTGTCTTGGTGAGGATCGTCCATTCATTTCTGTGGGAGTAACCGTAATCCAAATCAGGACACCCTTAACCCCTACCCAGCCCTAACCTTAGCCATAAGTAAGCAAACAAAATACAAGACTTTTGGCATGTTTATCTTTTTGATGATATTCATGGATTTTTGTAAAATTAAGTCTGAAGTAGTGAGGACTGAAAAAATGACCTCACTAGTCGCGTTGTTTTTGAGGATTTGCTATACTTGTGAGGTCCGTTGGGCCACACAAGTATAGCAAAACCTGTACGCACACAAACAAACACACAGACACACAGACAGGTTATTTAAGGTTCCAGAAAAAGAGAGGCCTTGTCTTCAGTATGTAGAGTGTGCCACTGGATTCCCTTGAGATGCCTGGCAGGGGGGAGTTCAAGTTAAAGGCTTTAAAAATTATCATAGAAAATGTGTTTCCTTACTATTTACAGTGTTAAAAATGCTGTTGGCATTGGGTGACATTTTCCCAACCTGTGTGGAACCAGGCTTGTGATTAGATGGGCCAGGCCAACTCATGTCCCCATTGTAGCTGGGCTTGGCTGGTGTAAATGCCTGTAATCCAACAGTCCAATTTACAGGTATGCAGGGAGTAACAGTGTGCTCTTTTTGTGGGCAGGGAGACCCATTATATTTATAAACTGAAATTCGTTTCACTGCTGTTATGTGCACTCGCTCTGCAGGGGTACCGAGCATTCTTTCAGCTTTGAGAATACTGTAAGCTGGGCTCTTAGTCAACAAAGGATGTCATCTGGATTGTGTGCCCCCTGTCCAAAAAATTGAGGTCTGGAAGCATAAGCTCTTTGTTGATTCTGTATGAATCTGGTATCAGGTTCCAGTTCCTAGTCCCCCTCCCTTCCCAGCAGTGGTTCTGGGCCTCGTGTGTTTTACAAGAACACCCCCATTTACCCTGAGCTGCCTTTGCTACACGCTGGTCCTTCGGCATTCACAGGTGGTGCCTTCTAGGCACGGTCTGCTTGGCTGGCCCAATTTGCCTCTCGGACATGGACATCCAGCGATTGAATCCTGCCCCCTGAATCCTTAAAAGGCTCGAGAGTAGATTGCTGAGCTTTCGTGAATGTCAAATGTTTGTGGTTCAACAATTTAAGGTTTTAGGGCTGAGCACTTCATTGAAGCGGCAGTAACTTTATTTTCCCTACAAGCTAATAAATAGTATTTACCTGACTTTTCATTTGGGTACTTTCTTTCTCAGAGGTACAATAGCTGTTCCTAATGTGGGACTCGAACCCTTAAAATTTTTGACCAATAGTCTTGCTCGTTTTCGCCATTTTGCCATCTGCTGCCTGTGTCAGGCCGTGCTATTTGTACATGACAGGGCAATCCCCTCGCTTGCTTGTAACAAGCCCCTGGTGGCCTGACTCGCTATCTTTCAAGTCACATTGAACCATCACACTGCACACATATATAGCCATTCATCCAATTTTCATAACCATTATTCCTGTGGAAGGATCGCTTTATGCCAAGAGCCAGTCCCAGGAAGCACAGAGCGAGGGAGGGAACACCCCGGAACGGATGCTGGTCCATCACAAGGCACAAACCTGTCTCACTCATACACACATACACCAAGGGCAAAATAGAGATGCCAGGTTGATGATATTTTGGATGGCAGGAGCTCACATAAGTACTAGGTGGAAACTAATCACAGGGACAGCATGCAAATGCAGAACCCTGGGCTGCACCGTGACCCACCACAAGTATGTTGAGATGGTGCTTGTCCAATGAGAGCAGGGAGTGCGGCACATGGCGGCAGGCTCCGTCTGCTGTCACTCCCGCTGAGGGTGCCGGGGCTCATTCTGATGGCCCAGACTCACTGCTGAGGCTTCTCGCAGGCACCGTTCGTAGCTCATTTGTCTTCTGCTCGCTTCCTAGACTCTGGAGTGCAGTCAGTGCATTAACACAGCTGGTGCGCACAGCCCACCCTTCCTACCAATTTCTCGAGATCATCACGGTGGCCTGGAGCTTCAGTGTGCGGGCTCTACACTGCATCACTGGTACTAGCTATAGAACACAATGTAGCATTTTTAGGTGAAGGATTTTGTTGCAGTAAACCCAGACTTTATGTTCTTGATTGACATTGATACTATAAGGTGTGGTCACAAGATTTCCGAACAATGGGCCCACAGGAATCTATATATATGGCCATCAGATTAGTCAAACCAAGGCCTGGCTTTTAATAAGTTTCTACCCAGGAAAAACGTGGCAACCTAAACTCACTTCCTATGATGAAATCCCAAAGCACAAATGTACAGATGTATTCATAGTTTATTCTCTTTGAAGACATCCTGGCCTGTAGTCCTATACAGCTAATGAGCACACAGTAGCAAAGAAAATGCAGTCTTTTGCTGGCGTGAGCTATATTTTAATATTTGCAGATGGAACTGCATGGGTCTGCCCTGGGCTGTGGGATGTCACTCTGGTTCGGTGGGTAGTACTCAGCCCAGATCTGACCCCAGCTCTGTATCTATAGGGTTTGTGTGTGGGGGGAGCTGAAAGGACTTTGAGTGTTTGAGTACTTGAGTATCAAACTGGTCTACGCATTTGTAGAAACGTTCTGTAACTTCTACCACATTCATGGCCACTCATTGGAAGCTCACACTAGCAGCACTTGACCTTTGCCTAGGGTTACCACATCGGCCGGCACCGACTGCCGTCTGGTCAGTGCTGCATCCTTTGTGATGGTCATTAATTCATGTAAATGTAAAACATTTCCTCAAAATATTACCCACAGAGTGTGAATTCTTATTTTTGCAACGCTATATTTTTATCTCATCCCATTTTTGCATCGCTTCTCCCTGTTAGGGTCGTGGTGGCAGCGTGCCCAGCAGGTCAGACCAGACCTCTTTTTCCATGAGCTCAGGCTCGAGCTCATTATGGGGATCCCTAGACATTGAAAAGTCAGCTGGGAGATATAATCCCTCCAGTGTATCTTGGGTCTTCCCTGGGGCCCTTGGCCTGTGCGATGTGCCGGGAACAGCTCCCTCGGGAGGCATCCAGGTGGCATCCTTATGAGATGCCGCAACCACTTCAGCTGGCTCCTCTCAAACGTAGGACATCCTGTGTTTCAAGGATCTCTGAACCCCTTACTCTATGGAGAAATTCCCTTTTGGTCACTTGCACTCACAACCTTCCCACAACTCGTGACCATAGATGATTACTTGGACGTAGATTAACTGCAGTCGGCAAACTGACCCACCTATCAATCTCATGTTCCCCCTTCCCATCATTCGTGAATAAGTTCCTGAGGTACTTAAGCTCCTTCCCTAAGGGCAGACACTCCCCCTGACCTGAAAGGGGCAGTCCACTCTGCTCTGAGAGAGTACCATGGCTTTGCACTGGGATGTGCTCATTCTCATCCACTCTGCTTTACAGTCGTCATCAAATTGCTCTAGTGTCTGCTGGAGGTGGGATGAGGCCAAAGGCAGAACATAATCTACCAATAGCAGAGTTTCACTTCTAGTCCATATCGGACACTCTTTCAGGCAAGGCATAGCTACACTTTGACAACCTGTTTATGAAAATCTCAAACTGGAGATGAGGCAACATGCACCTTGGCCAGCCACCAGCAACCATGCTCGGTGGCTTATATTTTGCGTCAAAGATGCAATCACATCTCATTCTGTTTTTATACAGGGACTACATAGCACATGTTGACTATGTTGACTATATTCCTACAAGAAGAGCTACTGCATGGTTCTGTGGCCAAGTTAAAATTAGAAGAGACTGCACCCCCAAAGTAGAGCTCCATTTTCACTGCCCACACTGTGCACGGAGCTTCGGTCAACTGAATCTACGCGATGCCTATCTCTCTCTCTGCTAGCTGGGGCTCCTTCCCAACCACAGAGCTAACGTTCCACATCGCTAAAGCCCCCGCTCATTGCCCAGGTCTAATTCCTCTGCTTCCTGCCTGTTCATACCTGCCCCCCAATTCCAGCGCATCTGACCCCCACCTTTCTTCTTGCGGTTGGTGAGCCCACAAGATTTATACACATAGGCATTTCGGGCTGAGGCTGGCCAGGTTACATGGGTGGCCCGACTGCTAGGTGCTCCTTGGCAAACACCAGCCCGAGCCGTGGGTCCCAGTAACCCTATTCCAGCCAGGGTATAGTTCTTGTGGTTCCTTTCATTGGGAAGGTTTTTGTTGGCCGGTAATTTGTCTGGCCACTTTCCACAAACCTGTTCACCAAGAGAGGGCCTACCAGGAGCCCAAGCTTCCGATGACATAGCTCTGTGAATTAAGGCATGCAAACCCTCTGCCCCACACTACACATGCCAGTATTTGGATATTTTTTTCATTATGTTAAGTGGCAGTAAATGATTGTAAGAATCCTAGCCTTATAAAATATCACGTTTGGCATACGTGCGCTGAATAATATGTCATATGTTTTAATAGGCGTGCATCATTTTATCATTGCCTAGACATGACCATAAAAGGAGCCGTAAGTGATTTCAACAAAACAGCCCAAATGAGAGCCTGTTTTTTAAAAAAAAGGCCTTTGATGCTGGTGGTCTTTGATAACGTAGGAGCGAGTCATGGAAATGTTCCTGACGGTTCGGGTCCTGTGGAGTTCAGGACGCCGGCTCAGCTCTTTCCACGACACAGTGGAAAAACAAGACATAAAATCAGCAAAGGAGTGTTTCTCTGAATTGACACTTTCTGTAAAAAGATGTGCAAGGCAGCAGGAACAGTGAATGCGTTTTTTTCTTTTTTTTTTTTTTTTAATTGAACAAGTCGCAGGCCTTGAAGAGGAACCGCTTCAGTTATTAACACATTGGTGAGGATTTGTTGGCAGTTTGTTTATGGGAGTGGAATTGTTTTTCTCAATGTACACAGTGGCCCTGTGGGGGGTCAGACCTGTGGGCCTGCAATGAAAACAGAGAGGTCTTAATCTAGCTCCGAGTGCCACTATCACAGAAACAGCCGCATTTCCGGACCTCGTCCCACGGTAGGGTTGCTGTGAAAAATATGGGACATCGCACTACAGAATAACCCTGTCGGTCTCCGGCATGCTAGGGTTTCCTGTACCAGGTGTTTCCCGTCGGCCTCTTTGCTATGCACATGGCAGAGTTTTTAGAAGCAGGGCCGGAATTAGGGTTAATCCTGCCTGATCTGTCAGTAACCGCCAATGTACAGGACCACCACAGCTAAATCGGTTTTATTAAATGTCATGAATCCAGTCCTTCATATTGGATTTAAAAAATGTAATTCATTATCTTATAATAAATAAGTCTTCAACTGTGCCAACTAGTAAAAAGCTTAACAGATTTACCACTTATGGCATACAAACATGTCTGGAAAATGACGTCGGTTTGTGCGGCATGAAATGCATCACCACACCGAAACATTTGTTTAACATATGAGATATAAATCTGCCGTGGGTTGGTGCCCCATCCTGGGTTGTTCCCTGCCTTGTGCCTGTAGCTTCTGGGATAGGCTCTGGACCCTCTGCGACCCTGAATAGGACAAGCAGGCGTAGAAAATGGATGGATGAATGAGATGTGAATATAAAATGAAAACAGAATGGAACAAACAGCGTCTGCTTCCTGTAGCTGACAAGCACCTTAGATGAGGCGCCATTACTCCCCACACCCCTCTGTTTCTGCCTTCCTCAGCCTGGCCAGCTCATTATAATAGTCAAGGTCCTTTTAGCTCAGAGCTGGCTAGGTATAATTAACAGAAGAGATTTCCACATGAAGCTTAAACCAATAAGGTGCTACACCTGCCGAGATACGAGAGAGACCCCAATTCCCCTCTTTCCCCTCTTCCAAGTCTCTGGGGGACAATCCTTGTCAATGTAAGGAATTCTGGTCAGAGGTGGAAATGATGGTCTTTCATTTTCCTGCTGCACACAGGATGCTCAGCCCTCCCATGAGCAAAAGGAACCATGTCGCACTTGGTTAAAATGGCCCGTGGTCTGAAATCTGGCTAGTGGCGTACACAACATAGTAGAAGGCCGCCCTCTGCTGGAGGACCGTCCCTTAGCCGTGCGACTTAACCCAGGGAGCCACGTCTATGCTGGCACTGTGCAAACCTGCCCCCCGTTAGTATGAGCCTTTGATGTGCTCGAACAGAAGTCTTTGTAGCTAGAAATCGGTGGTTTGGAGCTAAGGATTTCATATTTAAAATGAGAGGGAGGAGTGTCATAGTGCTCCCTGACCTGGCTTCAGCCCATTCATTAATTTGATTTCTGCAGCGTCTAATCAGGCCCTGAAAGGTCTTCAGAGTGTGCAGCTTGTCACTCTCTCTCTGTCTCTCCTCTCCCTCTCTCTCTCTCTCTCTCTCTCTCTTTCGCTGTCTCCCCTTTCTGTCTTCTTTTTGATGCTCGTATCTTTGAGATGCTCTCTTTTTGCTATCACACCGCCACCACTGAGGCGTGCTCTGGAATCCACTGTGGCCCGCAGTAACTCCTCCCCCTTCCTGTGTCCCTTGGCCCCTCCCCCTCTCCATTCTCTGCCCTTCTCCGGAAACCCCGCTCCCCTCCCCTCCCCTCCAGAATGACTCCTGGGGTAAGCAGTACTCGTACGCCCTCTTCAAAGCCATGAGCCACATGCTGTGCATCGGCTATGGCGCCCGCTCGCCCGTCAGCATGTCCGACGTCTGGGTCACCATGCTCAGCATGATCGTGGGCGCCACCTGCTACGCCATGTTTGTGGGCCACGCCACCGCGCTCATCCAGTCGCTGGACTCCTCCCGCCGGCAGTACCAAGAGAAGGTAGGTTTCCACGCCAAGACCCCAATCAGCATCGGGAGGTACGACTTGATTTAATATAGCAGACTAAGTGCTATAGTGTCACAAAGCACTTCACAGAACATTTGCCCGATGGAATTAATAAAAAAACATCCAATTAATCAATGTGGGAAAATGTATAAGATAAATGTACAGATCCTTTAATGGAAGTTTTGAAGTGATACTCTTGGCACATAAAAAACAAGGGCATCACGGTGGCCTGATGGGTAGGCGTTCTTGCCCCCTGTCCAGAGAGTCCTCTACCTTGTGCCCTGTGCTTCCATGGGATAGATGTCAGACACACCACAATCGTATATGGAATAGACATTTGCAGATGGTGGATGGATAGACAAGGAAACATAAAGATCACAAATACCGGTGTAATAACAACAGAAACCACTAGTATAGCAGAAGTTCCACCAACAGAACGCATGTATCTCCTGCGGCCTGCTTGTCTGGCCATGTGCACCAGCCTTGCCTCAGTCTCCTGCACCATTTGACTGCATTCTGTGTCCCCTGGGAACAGGTAGCCATGATGTAGTGAAACTCTAGTCCCTCGTGACTCTATCCGTGACCTGCGAATTGTTCATTTTTAGACCTTGTTTTCCAAGAGTACCGCCTGAATTCCGGTCTTGTGTTGCCTGGGTGCTGCACTTAGCTGACATTCCGACTGGTATTGGGGGGGCAGTCGGGCTCGCAGAGACTGCATGAGTATGCCGTCATCTCAGCCAATCAGGGCGAAGGCTTGAATAACTGGGTAGTCAGGGCTTTAAGCACAGCGAGCTGCTGTCCCACTGGGAGGCTGGTGGGAAGGACGCTGGTTTAATCCACAACTGGGCCAAGTCCGCACATCCGTTCGGTCAAAGGTGGTGCGAAGGAAGACAGCACCACTCCTGAGCTCTTCATCCACGCTCCTCTGTGCCTGTGCCTATATATATGTATATATATGTCAATTGCCCTTGGACCACCCTCATTAACCAGGTGGTATCAGCAACCACCCACCAATGCTATTGACTGAATGGTTCTAATTCAGCACACTGATGTCTGTAGACTCTAGAATCCATGGCGTATGAAAAAAACCAACATGGTGGATGTTTCTGAGATACTGGAACCTTATTTAGCACCAACAATCACACCCAGGGCCGTAGGAACTGGGGGGAATGTGTATCCCCCAATATTTAATTTGGCTTAATTCATCTCCTCATAATTAGACATTTGAGTTTTTCAGTTGTGCCCCCCCTAAACTCTGTCCTACAACATTGATCCCACTTAGATTAAGTGTCTTAGCTGTTCTGGTGGTGAGTCGAGCAGTAGGTGAACTTCTTGACCTTGTCTGCTGCTGGCTGCACCATGCTTCTAGTCAGAGGGGGGTAATCCAGGTCCAAAGAGTAAGAATCCAGACCAGGATTTTGTTTCAACCAACCAGTTAATTATTAATAGTCCCAGTCACAGAATGCTCAACTAGTTGATTGAAACAAAATCCTGGTCTGGATTGTTACTCTTTGGACCTGGATTACCCACCTCTGCTTCTAATACACAAAAGCAACTCATGTTGACCAGAGTCCGGCTGCACTCAGTGGAGCCGGAAAGCGCTCCGGGCGCTCAGGTGAGTTCGGCTGTCTACTCCACGTCCCTGTGCCTCCTCAGTCAGCCACCCCCGCAGCCAAGTCTCCCTTCTTAGTGATCAGCATGTGGACCAGAGTCGGCCTGGCTCACGTTACGGACCCAGGGGTGAGACGTGGCATTTGATGAAGTGCTTACTGCGAGCCCAGCTCACGTAAAACTGCCCATGCAACTCAGGAACACTGTCAATTAAAATAAAGTGTGTGAATGTGTGTGTGTGTGGGGGGGGGCCTTAATGACCAACACATTATCAAAGCAGCACCCTATGTGTTTGGTGTGATGGTGGGATTAAATCGGGATTAATGTGTGCAGAGGGGGGTGGAGAGGAAACTTTGCCAGTGGCCACCTGGTGAGGGCAGGATCATTCATGTAAGATCGTGTTTTTATATCTCAGTCGTCTGGGACCCCATACAGTCCACATTTTTGCTCCCTCCCAGCTCCCTACCAGATAGGGGCAGTGTGCAGGTCCTCGAGGACCAGGTTGGGATACACTGATCAGACATCGTAATGTTGTAGCAAACTACAAGGGGTCACTCAGCACAGGATCACCTTCTCTGGTAACTTTAATAGCAGTAATGCCCGTGATGGCGAACACTGTGGCCTCATGCCTTCGGGGCTGCGGATTCGATACCTGCCCCTGGCTCTGGTGATCGTATGTGTTCCTCTCTTCTCCCTGGGCTTCCTTCCATATGTGATTTAGGTGAAACTGAATTTTCCATTACATGTGAGTGTATGTGAGAATGTGTGTGAGTGCTTAGGTGAGTGTGTTTTTGAGTGCGTATGTGAGTGTGCGTGAGTGCGCATGCTCGTGTGAAAGGGCATGTGTGTGTGACAGTGTGTGTGTGACAGCATGTGTGTGATAGCATGTGTGTGAGAAGGAGAGAGCATTAACTTGTAATTATTACAATGCGATGATCCAATGTCCCCACAATGTGATGCAAACCTGTAACTTTTTACCTTGTGGGGAAATTTTTTCGGTCCCCACAAGGATAACTTTGATTTTATAAAAATCTGTGCCTACAATTAAACTAAAAAACAAAAAAATTTCAAAAGTCTTGCATTTTGTTTGGTTATGTAGGGTTAAGGTTACGGCTGGGTATGGGTTAAGGGTGTCATAGTTGGAATTTGGGTTATGCCCATAAGAATGAATGGAGAGTCAGGAATACATGGACTGTGTGTGAGTGTTTGTGTGTGTGTGTGTGTGTGTGTGTGTGTGTAAGAGTGTGTGCCTTGGGGTGGCATCCCATCCCAAGCCTCACGCCTACAGCTTCCTCTGATTGGTTCCAGGCTCCCTGTGACATCGGTTCTTCTCTGTTTCTGGTTCCGTCATTAACTATAATATTTGGTAACTTTCTCATAAAGCCAAGTGTCCGGTTTCGTGATGAGGGGGTACAACAAACTGGGTGCTTACTGATGTCCCCCCCTTCATGTGTGAATTCGGTGTCAAAACAGCAAATATTCTGTGAGAGAGGCACTGCGATTACAGGCAGCCACAGCGCATGTTGCTGACGGGCTCAGCAGTCCAGGCCCCATCCGTAACTGCTCTCTCTGGGCGTCCGTGCTCTCACTTTTAGCCTGACTCTGAAACTCTAGGCGCCAGCACAGGTAATTTGATTGATTTAACTCAATTTAGCCCAGCCGCTAATGGCATCTCTCTTTAAAGAAGAGATGGTGCCTCAATCGCTTAACCTCTTTCTACTGTATGTGGCAATATTTGTTTCCCCTCCAAAGGACAATGCCCCCAGTGTAACTCAGCGCTGTTTTTAATTCACATGAATGGGACCAAGGATCAAGGGCGATTCTAGCATTTTTTAAGGTGAGGGGCGTAAGAGGCGCTGTATTTCAAACAGAGGGGCTAACCGTCTCGTTTGTTAATGATATGTTTTCAGCCAGTGAGTGACAGGGCAGGAGAATGCTGTGAGCCAGTCAGCTTTCAGCTGAGGCCAGTGCCCACTTTGGCCCCGCCCATATATATATGCCCCCTGCGAAGGAGGTCTGCCGGACTTTTGCGGGTTATCGAACGGGATCCACCCATCAATGCCAGAAACGAGCAGCAGGCGAGCGTGCCGGCATGCATGATGACGACCACGTCCGTGCGAGAATTCTAGAAGGGATGGCAGTTTCCTGGAAGAAAGCTGTCACTCTGAGTCACACGCCCGGCCTGCCACTTCATCCAATATAGCAGCCGCTGGGGCGCATTGTGCTCCTGTGCCAGGCTGCAGATAATGAGGTGCCGGATGCGGCTGGAAACCCGGGGAATACAGAGGAATCCATAATTTTCCCTCCAGAGGCTGGTGTGCTGGTGACAGAGCTCCGCCGGGAGCCGTATGGGAGTACATATTGTTATGCGCCCGGCACTGCAGGAGTCGCATCTGCACCATATTAACCGTATTTATTGTAAAAGGCCAATTCAAGACGCACGCCTTAATTGCCCCGGGCTCGAGGTTCACTGTCAAGAACGTCCACGGTGTGCGAGGCTGGCGGTTTGGTGCCAGCGGAGCGGCCTGCTTTTAAGGAAGACCCCGCCCCCACTCAGAGCTCGTAGATAGGCCACGGGGGTCCCGCTGAGGATGGCGGCCCGTTGGGTGAATCTGCAAGCCGAGGGCAGGGCAGACATGCGAGCGGAGAACGAAGGTCAGATTAATGGGTCTTAATTATGCCTGATTGGCTCAGCCTGCAGGAAGAGAAGTCACATTGAGGTATTCTGCTAGTGAGCTGGCCGTGCTGCTGCGTCCTTCACCCGGCGTCCAGGCAGGTCTGGGGGGGTGGGGGGGGGGGGGGTGCCAATAAATAGGCAGTAAATATGCAGCGACGGGGGGGAGTACAGGTGGCACGGGGAAGGGACGGGA
>JAODKM010000039.1:10066318-10083415 GCA_026780845.1 Petrocephalus sullivani
GCCGGCCAGTGACTTGGAATCCGGCCCCCACTGACTGCTGAGCTTTCCTGCCGGCCAGTGACTTGGAATCCGGCCCCCACTGACTGCTGAGCTTTCCTGCCGGCCAGTGACTTGGAATCCGGCCCCACTGACTGCTGAGCTTTCCTGCCGGCCAGTGACTTGGAATCCGGTCCCCACTGACTGCTGAGCTTTCCTGCCGGCCAGTGACTTGGAATCCGGCCCCCACTGACTGCTGAGCTTTCCCGCCCTCAGCTTCCTACAGCAGTCCAGAAACATGCTGCTCGGGCCAAACAATGACTAACCTGTCATAAACGCATGTCTTACAAGGAAATTGCTAAAATGTTTAATTGCTTAGCAACCATGTTATTTTTTCATACTTATCTTCGTAGTGGTTTTTTATATAGAGACTATTCGATAATTGAATTATTAAAGCCAATAAGCTAAACCTGCAATCTGACTGGTGTTAAATCCATAACCTGTATCCTCTGAGGAAGAAATGGCCCAGATTTTAGCATATTCCCACAAGTCTCTGATCTAAACAAAAATACTGTGCATTATGCAGTGAATGCTCAGTGCGTGGTAGAGTAAAAGGTCACAGGACCGACGCTCAGGCAGTAGCACGCAGGCCTGCCTGCTCCATCTCACACACATACAACCTACAGGACAGGACAGGACGCCCACGACGACTGTGAGAATGACAGTATGACACAGCGGGACCTCCAGGTGCAGAAAGCCCATCTCCATGATGATGCGTGGAGCCATGGGCTGATGAGGAGACGCCAGTGATGTATACATGAATTACTACCCTGGCAGAGAAGGCGGGAGGATATTTAATTGGGAGAGGGGCTTCTGCACTTTGAAAGTGAAGCCACTTTAGGCAAAAGCATGACAGGGAAAAAAAAAAACCTTTTATGGGGGTGGGGCACAACAGCTTAAAAGCCTTTAAAAGTATTATGGGGGCTGCTGTATCTATTTCTGGTTCTTCTCGTCAGAAAGCTGGCAAAAAAAAAAGTAATGCTACATGCAGCCATTATCAGAATTTAAGCCTAAAAGAGGAAAGATCTGCACTTTTCTGAAAGCTAATGCGCAATTAGAGCGCACACTGCATTTAAGAGGCATGCACCACTATATATAAATATTTGCTTAGCAGACAGTTTAAAAAAAAAAAAAAAAGGGATTTAGTTGCACATTTAACACATAAAACAGTTAGATATCAGAATGGAATCCAAGTCCATTAACAATTACAATGAAGGAAAAGACCTGACATTGATGTAGATAATTCTGTTTTATTGGCGCGTGTCAGTTCAGAGCGTGACATGTCGGGAATTCTTGCGTCTCACGTGGGCTGGGGTCTGTTCAGCAGGAACTGTAGGAGGAGCCCAAGGACGCTGTCGTCCAGGCCAACCACCTGGTCGCCACTCACGCCCTCGTACAGGGGCATGCTCTCCGTGCCCCAGCACACGTTCTTCCTGGGGTTCTCGGCGTCTGTCTGCACCGTGAGCGCCAGCGTGTTCAGCTGGTAGCAGAAGAAGGAGAAATGGCGTCCGTCGGTGATCACGGCCTGCGAGGCGAAGGGCCGCGTCACGTCCTCCACGCACCAGAATCCTGTGGACACACAAGGAGTGTGAAGGCCGTGCCTGATGGACAGCTCCCGCTTACAGCCGGTTACACAGACAGAACCTGGATAAAGCCACTTCTCCCATGACTGATTCTGTCACTACAGTGGAAGGAATGTTAACCTCTCAGTTTGCTCAGCAGATGCAACAGTTCCCAGGGCTCCTCAAATGACCAAATACGCCACTACAGACGGAAGTGAGTGACAGGATTGCAATCCAGGACAGGACTGTTAAACAGCTCTTGTCAGGACCGAGGTATACAAGTGCTTGATTCAGCATAGAAAGTTGCTTCTTTCATATTGCTGTCATTTTATTTTAATAGCAGTATTTTTATACCGGCAAACATGCATCCTGTCAGGACCTCCGTTTGCTACCCTGGCTCGAGGAAACAGAAGTAAGGCAGGTTTGCCAGCTGGTGACCAGCCACAAGTCACTTATTTACTTCTGTAATGGTGGTATAAAAGGGATAAAAAAAAATAATAATAAATGAGAGATGCAACAGGATTGTGTCAAGATGGACCAACAAAAATTCCCACTGATTTATGTTCCTGGGAGTATTACTGACACGAAAATATTCTTAGGGCACTCAGGATGCTGGATTATCAGAAACGGAATAAAATTCGCAGGTTGTATTTTGTGTTTCAGATGGGGGCCATCCCCTAAGCACCAAAAAAGTACCCCAGCTTATTTGGCACTTCAGGCACTAGAACTGGACCGGAAATCAATGGAAAAGGGAAAGGACCACACTTTTAGCACCAGAAGTACCAAGTGCAGTGGAGAAATGCCCAAACTGATGCAATGCTCCAGCGCTCCAGCCCCCCATGAACCTGAGCAGGATCGGGGTTTAGAAGACGGATGGACAGAATGTCGTCCAACATATAAACTTATTGTGATGCAGAACAGAGAGAAGGTCAGAGCAGACATCCTCCTCCATGGCCACACTCCAGCTCATTCTGATGGATCCCTAGACATTCCCAAAGGCAGCTGGGAGATGCACTTTATGTCTAACTTATAACAACAAAGGCCGACTTCTTTGTGTTTCAGGCCAATATATTTAGTATTATTGAAACCACTTTAAACAGCCTTATGATTAATATCTGCCTCTAGGATACATTTACATTTTTATGGCAAGTAAAATGTGTCATTCGCAAACAAGACAGAAGCAAAAGAGTTTGAGTGAGCCGGGGAAACGACAGAAAGGCGCGCCGGAGGCTGTACTCACCCTGGTACACAGCCTGGGCCCCAGTCCAGGCAAACAGACTAGCTATAGCGTGGGCCCTCAAGCTCTCCTCAACCCGCTCAGCATGGCCCGTCCTGATCAGTCGCTCCCTCTGATGCCAGTCCGGAAGCAGGTGGAACTGCGTATGGCCGTAGCGGCAGGAGTCTCCCACCTTTGACCCTGACATCAGAAGGCAGCCTCAGTCAGCATTGCTGGCCCCAACTAACCCTACCACAGCATTTACAGTTTTTCCACTAAAGTGAATCTCTGTGAAGCAACGTTCACAACTGGAGATGAAGCTGTTCTTTCCTTCTGTCATCTATGTGCACATTATAAAACCGAAATTAATCTGTCAGAATAAAGAAACTGCACAGAAAGAACTGCCATTAGACTAGAGGGGTATTCCACAAAGCAGGATTACGCAGCTAGCAGGATAATTTAAGACAAATATGAAAACCGTCCAATAGAAAGAAAGGTAAGTGAAATTCCTATTGGACAATCCTTATATTTGGCTTATCTGGTAATGTGGAAAACCCCCAGGACTAAGTGAAAACTGTTCTTATGTAGACATTTTCCTGCCCTCCAGTGAAAAGAGCAGAGGTCTTCCAACACACCAGTGAAAATGCTGTTGTCATACTGCTTCCTGAACATGGGCATCAGGTCTGGAGCATAGCCAATCACAGGAACCTCCGCAGAAATAATTGTTTCCAAGGGCAAGAACTGGGGAGGAAACATAGCAAAGCAGTGGGCATCTCACTCCAGCAAAAAGCAACTGTACCCAAAACTCAATGCAAGGCATTAAGATCAATACGTTACAATACAAAATATATAATAATAAAACCAAACTACTGCACACAACGCATTCACTTAATGTAATTATTATAATTATGACTATACTTTATTGATCCGAGTGTGGAAATTCTCTTTTCATATATGCCGAGCTTGGCAGCAAAAGGGTAGTCACCTGTAGCTGTACTCAGGGAGCTATAGGCTAAGGGCCTTGTCCAAGGGCCCACAGACGTGGCAAGGCCAGGCTTAAACAGGCAGACAACAGGCACAGAGGCTTACTGCTCAGCAGGACCTAAAAAGAAGCCAGCTATCCTTCCTGAACACTGGAGTACCTACCTCAGGCAGCTGCCTGGGGATCCTTATTTGACAGTGTGGTTTATCATCAATCTGAAACCTGACTGGCTCAACGCGACCACTCCGGTGTCCCCTTGGAATGATCCTCTCTCCTCTCAACCAATAGAAATTTACATTTGGGCTGAAGTCTGTGGAAAAAATGCAGACAATAAAAAAAAAATTTAACTACTGGGAATGCCGACATTAACAAACTACAGAGTACGCTTATGTCCTACTTCTTTTAAATGTGTTGGGGTGAGGAAACTCCATGATCGCATCACAACGAGTAACAATAAATCAATTTAAATAAAAATGTTTTACAATTTAGGCGTTGCAACAGCTACTGATCTCTCGAAATGATGGGCATTTATCCGGACCTACCAAGACTCGACTCCAAAAGGACCGGGTTGTCTTTTGCTAAAATCCTGGTGATGTTTGACAACAGATTTGACAGAAAGGGTGCGACGAAATGCTCTTGCGAGCCCCCCAGGAACGGCTTCCGTTTCTTCAAATAGAAGTTCTCCTGTAAGATCGAATGGCAAACTAACGACCGGACCTGGGAGAAGGTCTGACCGTCGACGCCTGCCGGGGCCGCGGCGGTACCGTGTCCCGTGGCCGCCGCAGGGGCGCTGAATTTCTCGGGAAGACCGGGGAGGTACGCAGTCTTGGTGAAATCCTGGTACCATCTGTCCGCGTTTATCGCCAGCGTCTTGGGGCGCACCACGTACTTCTTTCTCTGGTTTTTCGTAAGCAGCCTCAGCTTGTCATCCACTTCAGACGACCGGATTTTGCTAAAGTACTCTTCTAACCTCCGCCGCTTAGAAGCTTTGCTTTTAGCCGTCCCCGAAGGCACGACAGCCGGATACACGGGCTCATTCTTCGCAGTGCTTAACGCTTCACTGTGGATAATTCGGCAGCTCGTAAAGCCAAGCCGCTGCTTTAATGTGGATAACAACAAGGACGACCTCCTCCATGCCGCCATGCTTCTTGCGGCGGAATACGGAAATTGTCAGACTAATTTCCTCTTAGAAGGTACATTTTGATTGGACGAGTGAGCATGTCACCACACCCCTACCAAAACAACCAATGAAATTACAGATATGCAGACCGTTGACAGTAATAAACGAGAATATGATAGGTCTCGCGATATTTTTACGACATGTCGCGTTCAAGTTGTAGTCCATTACAGATAATACACCGAATTGAAATTATTTTGAATTAACATATGTTTATTATTTTATAAAGTCATTAGCCTAAATTATATTTTCCAGTGAATATAGATTTTCTGTGACGGAATGAAGAAATCAGCATTAAGACAAAATAGGGAGCCACCAAGAATGAGAACCCAAAATCTCACTAACATAAGAGATTACGGGCGTTTCCATTTTTTTTAAATCAATTACTGAACATGAGCATGCAATGTGAATTTTGACGCGAAGACTCGGTGTAGTACATTGGCATTGACCGCGCTTGTGGGTGCAGTGATCGCCATGTTGGTTTCCTGCGAAAGGGAGCCGGAAGGGGTTGAACAGTTTTGCTCGTGCAGATATCACTAGATTTGGGGGGAAAAAACGAGCACTGTCGCACATAAAGTATGGGATTTCACGATGACTTCTCTAACTCGTCGTTTGATGTCGCAGTCTTGTAAAATCAAAGTTCTTCATTGCACTGCATTGCTTTTGGCACGTAGAGTCTACTGTTGTGCGGAGGTATGGTATGTCTATTATGTGTGTGTTCGAGGTCAAAGGTTTTTATTATTATTCTTGCAGTATTGTAACTAATCTATAATGCACGTTATTGTATGTGGCAGAGGGGGCATTGCACTAGTAAGGGGAGTGACGAAGTACGCCTGGCAGCCGAAGCCTCAAAGAAATACGGCAGCCCAGCACCCACTATCTTCTCCAAAGTAATCGACAAGTCTATACGCGCAGATATCATTTACGAAGACGACAAGGTGAGACACGGAGGTCCACGTTGGGGGGCAGAAAACCTTCTAATGGAGAGTCGAAGTGTTCCGTGCTTTTACGGCTGTTACTGATCCCATGGATATCTCACATATGCATATGTTGTGTTTCCTTTGTTAGTGCCTAGCATTCCGCGACATCAACCCCCAGGCACCCGTGCACTTTCTCGTCATACCCAGAATCCCGATCCCACGAATCAGTGACGCCAAAGACGAGGACGCACAGGTACACGGGAGCTGTGAATGACAGGGCTGTCAATAGAACATGTGCTGCTTAGTGGGATGCTGCTGTGACAGCTTAATGCAATGATAGTGGTAGTTCAACTGACACATTAAAAAAAAAATCCCTGAATCAATAACCTCAGGATAAAATGTAGCATAGTGGTTAAGCAAGAGTCTGATTGTGTGACATCCAAACAGTAGGTAACAAGAGGAGAGTTTCACTATACTTAAAGTGCAAAAACACCAGATAAATGGGTTTATAGTCATAGAGCAGTGTCCAAGTAAGCAATAATAAATAAGCCAGAAGCATAAAGGGTGGAATTGAGTCTGTTGAATGGATAAGGTAATTGTAACTCAGCATTTATGCATTTTTAAATGTTGGGAATTGTTAATGGAATTATAATCAGTGCAGAAATGCTATTAAAACACAGCTTGATTTATATGCTGGCTAATATTTCATGGCTGTATACAAATACATCATCCGCTTGTTAAAAAACGTTTTCAGCTGAGCATGTAGCAGTAAACAAATTAGCTTGGAGCAAATGAGCAAAAAACTGGGTGTAAAGGGCTTCTTTGTTTATAAATCTTCATGGTCCATTACGTCTGAACAAAGAAATTAGTGTATGAATAGAAGTATATTTAAACCCCGCTGTGCAGTGCAGTCTACATTTGTGTTTTCTGTGTCTATTTGCTGTTTATTTCCACAGCTCTTAGGGCACCTCCTTGTGGTGGCCAAAAACGTGGCCAAGAGCGAAGGCCTGCAGCAGGGTTACCGAGTGGGTGAGTGGGACGGGACCTCAGTGCCATCCCAGTTTGTGCTGGTCTTGCCACACAAGAGCTTTAGCCCAAGATTAAGGCCTTTCAATGCGCAGGAGTGCCACTGACACAACCAAACTCCTCCTGATCTCGATTGTTCACTTGCTTCAAGCTTGGGTTCGGCCATATTTTCAATGTTTCTGTCCACCAGTCACAAATTGAGGAGTATTGAAGAGTATATCAGCCCAGGCTTCCAGTGAGTCCTGGAGCCAAGTCTATCCCATATAAAAGTGGAAGAAGCATTCCCAGAAGGTTTCATTAAAGCACCACATATCGACTCTGCAGATACCTAAAACAAATCTTGTCATATAAATTCTCCAAATGGCAAAAATGTTACTCAAGTGTCTCCCTGGTGTCAGAATGACTGGATTGCCAATGCTGATTCCATGCACTCAATCTACAAAGCTATACTTTGGTTCCAAGCACACTGAACCCCTGAGTACCAAAAAAGATTAATTGCATCTATCAAACACTAATTACACTAATGCATTGTTTTTAAAGCCATGATGCATGTTTGTCATTCTGGGTGTCACACTGAGTGACTAGTGAGCATTTTTGCATGCCTTGCCTTACAGTCATTAATGACGGGAAGCACGGTGCACAGTCAGTCTATCACCTGCACATCCACGTGCTGGGGGGGCGGCAGATGATGTGGCCCCCTGGGTAGTGGAGTTTGGATGTCCCTGCTCAAGTGTCTGTCTTCACTGGAGATCTACGCAGAATGAGTTCTCTCATGGTCAAGGACAGCCTGATGTATTTGATAAAATTCTTCCATGGAAAAATGTGCATTTCACAATAAAGTTTGATTCATCCCAAGAGTCTGTGTGTGTGTGTCTATAACAACTTGTTGCAAGATATGCTAGTGCCCTGTGTCATTATGTAGAATTATTATATAATCGAATAACATGTAGAATCTGGTATTTCGCAAAGGATGAAAACCACATTAATAACATTCTATAATATATTAATAGATTTATTCATAGTAGGTATGTTATGATCTGTCATAATCACTTAATACTGTTATTTGCATTTCTTTGTACTTGAACTTCTGTCTTGTGCAGTGCCAAGAAAGCTGAATCTTGATTAGCTGGGTGCAGCTTGAAAGGCCCCATCAGAATATCAATCCATCAGTTTTTCAACCATATATCCGTATATCCCCCTGGTTTCATGAGAATAATAAAATATGTAATTATACAACCTCTGTAGTGAAAGGAACTTTTGTTAATCATCTCATACATAGCAAGGGTTTATTTTTTAAGCTGATGGTTTTATCCAAATCAACATTTGAAAGTGCAGGTTCAGTCAGTGTCCCTGGAGCATTATGGGGTTAAGGGCCTTGCTCAGTGACATAAGGGGCCAACAGTGACATCATTCTGCCAGCCACAGAATTTCAACTGGCGACCTTCTGGTCACACACACATAGTCATAACCCGCAGAGCCAAATGCTGTTTAAGCTAAAATGACGTTAGTCACATACCCACAGGCTGTATTTTATCCTTAGAATACAATCAGCATGTACTGCTTCACAGAGGATTACTTAAATGACCATTGCACAATTCTGTGTCAAAGAACAGTGTCACAGGTTATTCAAAAAGATTCCAGGGGAGAAACGGCAAGTTTGCATATAGTGACGAATAATTAAAATTGGTAGAATGCTAATGGAATTAAAGATGAACTTCACATTACAAGTTTGCATATGATAATAAATAAATGGTCAATAAAATGTAAGTTTTCTGTCTATAATGAAATTCCAGCCATCTCCCCGTAGACTACAAAGAGACTTGCATTAACTTTTGAAATGATGCAGCAAAGGCAATAGGAAATTGCTGTATGAGAAATTGCTATGTACCTAGCCAAGGATCAGTGACAAAGTTAGAAGGGAAAACTTCCTTTTATCCTGTGACTAGTTTTAGATGTGCTGTCTTTCGGTGTGTGCTGGTTACTCGGTAACCAGATGCAGCGTCTATTCATGCTGTTGAACCTGATTTTTAAGGTAATCTTGAGGAGGTTTTATGTTCCTGTAATGTATGGTCAGCTATATTGCCACTGACAATTCATTTTCAAATGCCTCTCCAGTGAATCACAAAACATACTGTAAAAGCTTCACTTTGTACATCTACCCTTCTGACCTTTGACCATATATTGCACTTTTAATATAGGACAAAACAACTAAATTGGACATGGCATATTCTGCACATTTTTATTATACTTAAGTGGAAAGGTTATTTTATTACACAATGATTATTCTGGATAGGAATCACTCTGGGTAAAGGTTTAGCCATATCTGTATCTTGGAGATGATATGTTTTGCTACCAGCTATTTATGGTATCCACCTACAGTACCAGTCAAAAGTCTGGACACACCTACTGAAAATCATTTGTCTTTCAACAAGATAATGGCTCTAAGCACAGCTGAAGGTTACATAAGTACTGTATTATCTCATGAACAAGCAGAATGAGATGCAGGGCTGTGACAGATGACCTGGTTCCCGCAATCCCCTGACCTACACCCTACAGAGCTGCTTTGGGATGACTTGGATGGAAGAGTAAGAGCAAGGTAGCCAACTTGTGCCCTGAACGTGGGGAGACTGCTTCAGGACTATTAGAGAAGCATTCCAGGTGGCTACATCTGGAAGCTGGTTGAGAGAATGCCAAGAGTTTGTTAATGTTAGCATGCCCAGGGGTGTTGGGCAGCCAGTTGACCTTGGACCCCCAAAGGTTTTTTTTTCTCCCTGCTTGGGAGTTTTTGGTTCCTCTCCTCCGTTGTCAATTGGCTTTTTCTGTCTTTTCTTTTTTTCTGTTCTCTTATTCTTTCATTCTATATATCAATGTATTCTACACCCATGTACTGTAAAGTGCCCTGGGACAACCCTGTTGTGAAGGGTGCTATATAAAAATAAACTGAATTGAATTGAATTGAAGAGTTTGCAATGTTGTCATCAAGCAAAAGGGGGCTGTTTTGAAGAGTCTAAAATTTGAGAAAATTTCTAAATGTTGAACACTTGTCTTGGTCAGAGCAATATTTGACATGCATTACTTCACGACCTCTAGACCTTTGACTATAAGGTGATTAACAAATGTAAAACTAAGACAAATCCGTTAAAAGCAGATATGTCCGGACTTTTGACTTTGGTACACTTCCAGTGAAGGATAATGGGTACTACCCTGCACCCAGATATTCTGTATAACCGTCTGTTAAAAAGCAGACAGATAGATAGATTGATTGATAGATAGATAGAACAAAAACAGCAGTGCAATGGCATTCCTCACTCCTGTATTTGAATGTTGGCGCTTTACTTATTTTCCTTTCGTCTAAGCATATTATCTTTGTAGATTACCATGTTTACAATGTCTTAGTAGCAAACTGGTTAATCTAATTTGTTTCCAAAACTAAGATAACGCCCCTTTATTATGCATCAGATGGTTGCAGAGATTAATCCCCGGAAGTCGACTGATTGGTCAGGCTGCTCGTTAAGGTTGCCCACGCTGATTTGTGCAGCGGTAACAAGCCGGGTATAGCGGCTTTGAAAGCGCTAGCAGGTGCGGCGCAGACTTGGCTATAGCGGTGCGCACTGAAGCTTCTCCGCAGCCGCGCAGTCCACTCCGCTTCTCAGCCTTTCAGTATTGGGTTACCAAAGTCTCCTTAAAAGGTACGGTCCTTTTTAAAGTTGCCTCGACAGTGTAATTATATATTTTGACCATATAAGTATGCAACCCGTACACTGATTTAACACTAATAATTGTATTGTCAAGTTTTTTTTTTCCCTTCTTTCTGAGTTTTTCTGAATTTCCAGGAAATGTCTTTGGGGACTGTACTTGTGAATTTTTTTTCCTCTTTGAAATAAGTGTTGGGGTTTAAAGTTGTCGTAATTCTGCGGGTATCCAAACGGAAACTGGTCCCCGATGCCGCTGCAGCCCTTTCCCGTCTGGTTGAGGAGTAATTTGGCTACTAAGTGATTTCACCTGCTGTGTCGATTGCCAGATCCCTAAAATGCTTCAGATGCCGTGCTGATGGTCTTGTATTAATGTTATATCCCGCGTCTTGTCTCCTTACTCTGTTGCTTTCTCCCTATCACTTAATGATGACTGGCATTTAATAGTCCCTCTTTAAAATGTCAGTAGCCTGGCAAATTCAGTTTCATAACTGGAGTCCCTATTCTAAATGTATTGCTACAACAATCCGGGAGACGCTTGGCAATACCCCCTTAAAATGAACTGCATCTGTAAAGCAAACCCGGCCGCCACAAATCCGTTACACCGGAGACTGACATCCCTGGTGGCAACAGATCTATCGTACAGATGAATCGATCGAGTCTTTGTAAAGTTTCACCTAGAATGCTGTAGTCCGATCATTGTGGTGCTTCATGTCTCTAATAACGCAGGCAAGCTCCGTAATAGTTTCTGTAATAATGATGCATTGCTAAAGTGGCACAAACGAGGAAAGCCGCTATTCTACACTAAACGCAATGATTACTATTTACAGGCAATGCGCGCATTAATTTATAGGCTATTTATAACGACAGTGTCGCGCGATGTGTACCGGTATGTCGATCACTTAAGTCTCTGCACGGCATTACAATAAAAAATAGGGTTCGTTTAAAATGTTCGTATTTGCACATCAGGGCAGGCGTGTTGCCGAACTATCTGCTGTGCTGCTGGTAGGGGGGTCTGAGAACCCCCAAAGGATTTGCACTCGTTCCTAGAGAACCGTCAGATCCTTCAAAAAGCCGCCAGGTGAGGATCGTGCGCTGCGCCGCTTTGCGTAACCCTGCACATTAGTCCAGCAGCACACGTAAGCATAACCTGGTTTTGCAATGATCCTGAACTTTGCCTTCAGACACGCGATAGTTTTGGATTCTCTTTACCACGACCTCTATCCTTTAGACTTGGACAAGTTAACTTTAAGCTGCTCGCCTCCCCCAGGTTTTAAATTACTTTCGTGCCTCCTTCAGTGATAAATGCGGTGCTTGGCCACTAGGTGGCAGGCGAAGGCCGGTTTGAGTCATCGACTGTGAAGTAGGCTACAGTTTTGCTCTCCTACCACATGCACGCCACGGTAAAACACTGCTATCAATGAAGGTAAATGAGAACTTGACTAGCTTGTATTAATTCAAGTTATTTTTCAGTGACCAGAATTTCAATTTAATTACTAACGAGTCAAGTTATGAGTAACGCGAAATGCAATGATAACCAATTTGGTTATTGCCAAATTATATTTTTTGGTTATTTCCAATAAGTGTGGCGAGAGCAATGTTAACGTAAATAACTTAAGGCTCTGTCTACACTTTGCCCCCACCTCAGGGGTTGGCAGTCTTGCTGTTGACAGTCCCACACTTGCTCGGATGCTCCCCGGGGGCACCACAGGTGGTACTCCTCCATTCTAGGTGTCGGAGGCGAGCTGAATTCCTGCTGCTTATCTCTAAGCATGTGGGTGACATGCTTAGTTTTCCAGTGATGGGGCCGTGGGGCTGGGCTCTGCGCCAGTCACTTGCACTGGCTGTTCCTCATTTCCATCGGGGCCCCCAGTGAGGCAGGTGCCACAACGCAGCAGGCAGCACACGGTTTGTGTGATCTGGGCAGGGACCGTATTGCCTCTGTGACCTGGACAGGGATGCTATTGCCTATGCTCTCTACTTTCAAGCTCATGGGAGTTTTACTTCTGAGGGCAGAACTAAAAATGATCTCATAAAAGATTTCATTGGTTCAGAGAACCACTCAATGTCTTGGTCCTGCCTCTAGTTTGGACTAGAGCTGTGTAGTTCAACTGGTTGTTGGTCAGGCTGAGGAGGCTTGGAGCCCCCCCACCAACACTGTTGCTGCTACATACTCAGCCCTGAGACTTCACAAAACTTCAAAACAAAATTCTAAAATGCTGACATTTGCACAGTAGGAACATCTCCATACCAGCAGCACAGCAGACCCTCTACCTCTGAAGCCCGAGGGATGAATGCAAATCCTTAGAGAATCGTCAGATCAGGATCACTCTGTACTGCTTTGCGTAACCCTTCGTAGAAGTCCAGCTGTGCACGTAAGCATTTACGGATTTTGCAATGATACTGACCTTTGCCTTCAGACATGCCACTCTTTTTGGATTCTCTTCATCACAACATCAGGTCTAAAGGGATGGAGAAGTTAATGGCTGCTTACCTCCCCCAGGTTAAAGCTTCCTTTTTGGGGTTTTCCTCAAGAGGTAGCTATGTGGTACCTGAATGATTTTAATCAACCGCTAGGTGGCAGGCAAGGGCCAGTCAAAGGGCTTCTGCTTCATAATCCTAGAATTTCGTTTTATTGAAAGGTATGCATTTTCTGCACAATACCCTAAATTCTTTTTTGCCATTGGATACTATAGCATTTAGCCAAATTTCTAGGCATTTGCTGTGATTGTGCTTAATTGGTACACATAAGGACCTGACTGTTGGTAATCAGTATCTGACTTCCCCTGAAGCATTGCTCTTATGGTAAAACATGACCAATTGATTTTCTTCATTCTGAATAACTAAATGAATAGTGTTGCATGTAACTCATCGCTGAACTTGGCAGACTTCCCCTTACCTATTCTGCGGGTGCTGGGACTGGGCCTGTAGAACATCGGTCAACATTTTTTTTTAATTTAGAAACGTTAAGCTACTTTATACTGATGTAGGTTAAAGTGTAAGTGGCGAATGGCTCATGATGTTGCAGTTAAATTTTCACAATGAAGAGCAGTGGGTCAATATTGTGTATAAAGGTGAAAACACCTTTTACGGAGATGGTGGTGGTGGTGGTGGTGGTGTGGACTTTTGCTGACCCTGTGGTGGTGACCTGTATACCTACCATTACAATGGATGCCATGTCTCTTCCCCTACCCACCCATACTATGGGATGGACATATGTGAAGGGCTGCGTCTGACCTGTCCCCTTCTGAACCAACTGACCACAGCATTCAGCCTGGTTTCCTCACACTGCTGCATTTAGTGGCAGAGGGTGCTGAGTAATCCCCCCCCCCCCCACCAAAGCTGGCTGCTCACTAATGAGATGTTGTGAAATGGGCATATTGCTTTATAAAAAGGCCCTGATCAGACACCCCTCTAAAGAGGACAAAGCTTCAGGAGATCTGGGGCTGACTCAACTGGACACTGATGTGCTGAGGATTTTGTACCTAAGATTCATTACATTAGGTACTAATGTAAAATCCTAAGATTTTCTTTGGAGGACCCTTTCTATGAACAGCTGCTCTGCATAAATCTTTCTACAGTAACTATCAGCTGTAACACAAGTTAACAAGTAAAACTAGTCTGCTGTAACTACTGGAACTTGGCTATCTGAAACGCTATCCCTCTGCCAGTCTAGCAAAGGATTTAAAGGCTCTGGATTTTTAAAATCTCAATTCAGGGACCTCAAGATGTCTGTGAGCAGACCTGGGAAAACTGGAGAAGTACCTGATTATACTGGAGTTGTGGGAAAGGAGTCTGATGGGTATGTATCTATCTGAACCACCACCAGCCATTTGAAGTCTGGTAATGTCCAGCATGCCTCATCAGGCTTCTATAAGGGTGTTGATCTATAGAATTGGTACATGACTTATTAACTTGATGTCCAGATTTCTATTTATGCCTCTTCAATGTGTGGAGGACTGCAGTTTAATGGCTCTCTTGGCCTCCAGTTTTGTGCGTGCCATGAAGACGGATGCTCTACAGGAGTCTGGGACATTCCAGACGCAGAATGGTGGGGGTTGTAACCCTGTCATCAATGGAGCGCTTGGCTGTGATGCTGCGATTGGGCAGCGGTTGGGTCCCAAAGGCTCTGGGGCTGTCCTTCAGGTGGACCAGGAAAACAACCTTCTGCAAGATTTCAAACTTGGGAACAGAAAGCAAGAGCCTGGCGTCTGTGCGGAAGCCTTGTCCAAACTGTCTAGCTCACCAGGACTCAAAGGTAATAACTCTTAGAGTAAAGTATCCAATCTGCTTCTATATTGCTGGTGTACATATTTTCACCCCCTGAATGCCACTTTAAGCACTTGTACTCCAAGCTTAATTCCCTTTGTTTGTTTGTGGAGGGCATAAAATGCTGTTTGTTGATGGGGGGGGCTCAAGTAATCAATATTGCATACATCAAGGTGTGCTAAAAATCACTTCAAGTCCTTGGCGCCTCTCATAGGTCGGATTCCATGTAATCAGAACAAGTCTAACCTGATTTGGTAGGTGGAGGCATTCCATATGATACTGCAGTCACTTGATAGGTTCCCAATAAGCCATTATCAGGTGCTGCAGGTTCTTGGCCTGTCATTCTCCGGCTCTTTTATAGACTGTCCTGACCAGCCTGTCGGAACTTGAGTTTTGTTGCCGTCACTCATGCCGTGTGTGTGTTGCTCCCGCTGCGCCTCTCATGAAGAGCCAGGGCAGAGATTGCAGCTTGAACCCGACGTTTCCTTGGCCCCTGCCGAGCATCTATGGAGTACCGTCCGTGAAGAGCCCGTACAACTGCGCATGTCCACATCTGGCGTCGGTTCTGAACCCCCCATGACGGTCACGCAGATGTTTCAGGAGACTGTAGCCAACCATGGGCACCTGCCAGCACTGGTATCCAAGGAAGTGGGTCAATGGGTGACCCTGTCTTACATGGACTATTACCAGCAGTGCCGTGCAGCAGCAAAGAGCTTTCTCAAGGTCTGTGTTTTATTTATCAAATGCTAATTAATCAGTAATGGCCACCTGTATGTAGATGGCTTTACTGAAGTGGTTGGATTTGTGTTCTGTAAAGTGGATTGTTCAAGCAGTTTGAGTAGCCTGTTGGTTTTACACCTAATGCAACCCATCATGTGTATCCCTCCCTGTTGAGGAGGGGGGGGGGGTTGTTCTCGCTTACCTCCTGTGAACTTCCCAGTCTGGTTAATACTGACTTTTGTTCCCCTCCTCTAGTTGGGACTAGAGCGTTTCCATGGTGTTGGAATCCTTGGCTTTAATTCACCAGAGTGGTTCATTGCTGACATTGGGTGTATTATGGCCGGGTAATGCCTCTTTTTGTCACCTGTTCAGTAGACCCCCAAACTACACATGCACCGAAACACACGATGAATAAGTTTGTTCTATGTGCATTAGAGGCCTGGCAGTTGGGATCTACACCACCAACTCACCTGAAGCCTGTCACTATGTGGCAGATAACTGTGAGGCCAACATCCTGGTTGTTGAGAATCATAAACAACTTGTAAAAATTCTGAAGGTCAGGATTTTTTTTAAATAATTAATAAATGAACCCCATCCTCCCATAGTGTAATACATGGGTTTTCATTCTGGCTTTCATCTTAGGTTAAAGACCAGCTGCCACACTTGAAGGCCATTGTTCAATACAAAGATGAACTTGAGCAGAAGCTGCCAAATCTGTATACGGTAAGAGGTTTGAAGTGCAATTCCCTGGTAGCCAGTCGCAGCCCAGTCACCTGAGACGGCATTCTTTGGAAGTGTTGTGATGTGATTGGATGCTCTGTAAGTGTGCATGACTCTTAAACTGAGTACTTGCCTCTGAGGGATTTGTGCTAATATTCAGTCTCATTCTGCAGTGGAAGGAGTTCATGCTGCTTGGTGTGGATGAGTCTGATGATGCCCTGGACCAGATCATCCAAAGCCAGAAGGCCAATGAGTGCTGCTCCTTAATCTATACCTCTGGTACCACTGGAAGCCCCAAAGGTGCCATGCTGAGCCATGACAACGTGAGTCTGACGTACTGGCTTGAATTTTGATGCATCGCTATACTACTAGTGTGCCATCTAGAACCAGGTTTTTCATTTGGTACGTGTTAAGATTCCTAGTTTCAATTTAGTTAGGTCTTGGACTGAATAATACAGGTTGTTTATGGTGTTGCTGTAAACACTGGTCTCATGTGATGGACAGGTTAAACTAATCCCCAGTCCTCTGAAGGATCATGCTTTTGCCTTTGTAAATATTCACCATTGCCTTATGAAGATTCACCTAGACAAACCAGGCTAATAGTAAGTGTCTAGAATGTACTATAGCAAGGCAGTGTTGCTTGGAGACCTCTATGTTAAGGTATCAAATACACTATTGCATTATGAATGCAAGTAGCGATAGTTTGAATACTCTTCTTCCCTCACCCAACCCCCCCCCCCCCCCCCCCCCCCCCCCCCTCCCCCCCCCCCTCCCCCC
>JAODKM010000039.1:10083515-10094579 GCA_026780845.1 Petrocephalus sullivani
TCTATGTTAAGGTAACAAATACACTATTGCATTATGAACGCAAGGAGGGATTGTTTGAATTCTCTTCTTCCCCCCCCCCCCCCCCCCCCCCCCCCCCTTCCTCTGCTGGCAGATTACCTGGGTGGCCCATGCAGCTGGCACCATGACTGATCTGGCCAAAGGCACGGAGTCTGTTGTTAGCTACTTGCCTCTCAGCCACATTGCTGCGCAGGTCAATGACATGTGGGTCGGCATGCGTTTTGCGGCGACTGCATACTTTGCAGAACCAGATGCCCTGAAGGTGAGAATGGCCATGCAGCCAACACTAGGCATTGTGTAGATGGCAGAGATGTTCACGAGTCACAAAACTAGTCAGTCAAGTTTTCATTGTGGTTCCAATCTGACTAACAAATTTCATATTTTTTTTTTTTCTATTGGTAACTGATGCAGCTAAATGGGAATCGGCATTTGAACTGTCCAAAAACTGCCTGCCTCATAGTTCCTTATGCTTGCATACATTTTCAAAGTAATCACTATTCCAAATGCCTTTTGGGGCAATACAATTTTTGTAAACCTAAGCACGTTTCGACTGTACATTTTAAAAACTAATACTTTTTCAAATAAACGATATCTTGAGTAGAACAGAAATTTTGGTGTGAACAAACGTAGCCCAAAGAGGGTCTAATTTTGGCAACAACAATCAAGTTACACACACTTGGTTGCAGGAGAGCAGTATGTAAAACTGTTCAAACTTGTTGGCGTTATGTTTTTGCTTCATTGAACTGTTTAGTTGTCATGCATTTAAAATTTATTTTAGGCATAATGCTACATGCCATGCATAAGGCACAATGCAAAAGTGGGGGTACCTTTAAGCTAAGAATACAGCTTGACTTGGAAGGGTGCGTCAAATGAGAAGGGGTTTGGGGCACATCTGCTAAATTCAGATGGTAACGATAGATAGATTTTTTTTTTTTTTTAATGTAACACTTTTTTTTGCTTTTCTTGATGGGTTTACCAAGTTTTGGTGCCCCGTTACCACTGAACTAAAAACCATGTGCAAATGGTTACTACTTGACATGACGCGTCATGGTTCATTAATGAACAAACATTAGAATTTGGCTTATTCGTGGCTCTAGTTCCCATGGCACATCGTGATGTTTAACACCTATACAGTTGCCCACTCAATGCTTCACGTGTAGAAATTTCAACGGCGCCTTTGCAACCAAAGACCCAAACGTCTTTATCAAGTCAATTTTAAGTGACTCTAGGGCAACTCTAGTGTCCTCTGCTGGAGAGTGGGATGGTGCCAAGGGGGGGACCCAACACTGACAACTCAACATTCCATGTGCGAGTTATTGGATGAAATGCGAATTGGTCTACTTTCTGTCCTCACACTTAAACACTTGGCTACTGGTCATATAGTAACATTTGACATTCAGGCTGGCTTAAGTTGGAAGGCTATTGGCTTATAGCATATGGGAGCCACCTATGTTGCTTGACAATTGCTATTGTACTGTTCCATGTGTGCTCAGGGAACCCTGGTAAACACCCTGCGTGAAGTGCGTCCCACCACTTTCCTGGGTGTTCCCCGGGTGTGGGAAAAGATGCAGGAGAAAATGAAATCTGTAGGTGCGAAGTCCTCCACACTAAGGAAATGGGTTGCGGATTGGGCCAAGGCTATTGGGCTGCAGGCCAGCTACAATGCCATGAATGGGTAAGTAACTGGGTGGATTGATCTAGATGGTTTCAGGTGTCTGCTGTGCTGGTAATTAAGAAGAAACCCTGTTCTCTGGGCTCAGCAATCCCACAGTTCCCTGGGGCCACATGCTTGCAAATAACTTGGTTTTCAAGCGTGTGCGAGAAGCTCTGGGCCTGGACCGCTGCCACGCCTGCTTCACAGGTGCTGCACCCATCACCAAGGACACATTGGAATACTTCATGAGTCTAGGCATACCCATCTTTGAACTATATGGCATGAGTGAAAGTACTGGGCCTCACACCATCTCCTGGGAGGGTGGCTTCCGAATCATGAGGTGAGAGATGAATCTTCAGCTGCATGTTCAGCATCTGTGTTTATGGAATTTTCTTTTTGGGGAAAAATATATAGTTATTTTGGATTGGCTTTCAGCCTCCCCTCTACTGATTTTGAGGAAATACCAGTGATTAGTGCATCTGGGAAGTTTAAGAAATTGGGTGTTGGTAGAATGGAGAGCAGGGTTGGAATTTTGTTCAACACGTTGTATTGTATTGAGTTTCTCATGCTTGTCTACGTTCTGTAGCTGTGGCAAGGAACTCCCAGGTGCTCTTTCCAAACTGGATAAGCCTGATGCAGATGGGAATGGTGAGGTGTGCTTCTGGGGCCGCCACGTCTTTATGGGTTACCTGAATATGCCCGATAAGACTGCAGAGGCCCTGGACTCGGACGGCTGGCTTCACTCTGGAGACCTAGGCAGGCATGACGACGATGGCTTCCTGTACATCACTGGCCGGATAAAGGGTATGCACACCTGACTGCACGTGCCAAGGGTGTCAATTTGGGCATGCATAATAGTGAGACATCCTTACAAGATTGTGGGAGTGCAGTTTGTGTGTGGGCGGGGTGGGGCTGATTTTTGGTCCCTGCCAATGTTCAGACCAAACTTGCACCCTCAGCATGTGCCATGAATGCCATCTTCTATGGCATGGACTTTACACTACACTAGTCCTTGTCACGTCACGCTTGGGTTTCCTTTGTCAGAGCTGATAATCACAGCAGGTGGGGAGAACATCCCACCTGTGGCTATTGAGGACCGGGTGAAGGAAGAACTGCCCATTGTCAGCAATGTCATGCTGGTGGGGGACAAAAAGAAGTTTCTTTCAATGCTGTTGACCCTCAAGGTAAAACTCATGACCATGAATGCATGATGGCTTTGAGACATTTCCCAGTCTGGTCCTTGGATACCCATGGGCAGTCCGTTTTTTGCTTCCATCTGTGAGGAAATGCAAAATGGAGTAACTGCTGTCCCCGAGGACCGGGTTGGGAAGCGCTCGCTTCGGGAAATCCTAGCTATTAGTCATAACACCTTAATGGTCTGATCATTAAACTGCTGTGTTGCTGATATTTCTCTTCCAGTGTGTTGTAGATGAGTCTGGAGACCCAACAGATGAGCTGTCCCCAGAGATGGTGGACTTCTGTACATGCCATGGTGTGGCTACCACCCGCATATCAGATATCATAACCCAGAAGGAACCAGCAGTGTATCAGGCCATCCAAAAGGGTGTGGACAGAGTCAATGCAAAGGCCATATCTAACGCACAGAAGGTTCAGAAGTGGACCATTTTGCCTCGGGACTTCTCAATCTCAGGCGGGGAGCTTGGTAGGTATAGGCAGCTGTTAAATGGTTGAATGTGCTGCATCCATTAAAACTCGCCCTTTTGAGTTTTATAAAAATCACTAGCATTTAATGCTAAGAATTCCTTGTTTCTCTCCTCTAGGTCCTACAATGAAACTGAAGAGGCCAGTTGTTCACAAAATGTATAAAGAAGACATTGACAACTTTTATGGAGAATGACGTAAAGGGGGACCTGTGGAATGGGCAAAGCGTGACATGGGTTTTGCCTTTTGTACAAACCTGCCTTCTGGTTGCTGAAATGGTGGCGTTCCATGCTGTGTGCATTCTGGTCTTCAATCAGCACTTGGTCAAAACACTGCAATAAAAATTTTAACACCTCAGAGCTGGTTTGTTTAATATCAGGATTCTCAACAAAAGACCAGCGTGAACGCCAACCTTATCTGAAAAGGATGCCTGCCATTTCCATTTTGTTAATTCTGGTTTGAAGCTGAGCAATACAGTAGTCCTGGTTTTACACTGACAACTGAAACCCTGCTTTAAGAAATTATGCATGTGCTCCATTTTTAGAGCAGCTGAATTCGGAGGAACTTTCTGTAACTAATTCAGCAGAAGTTACCAGTTTACCATAAAGGCGCTGAAACAAATGTTGGTAACTTAATGCAACGTTTCCCGACCCAGTCCTTGGGGGGGGGGACTCCGGACAGTCCATGTTTTTGCTTCCCCCCCCAGCCAATCAGGAACACTGAATATCTGGTACAGATGTGCTAGGAGCTAAGAGGAAGCAAAAATATGGGTTGTCTGGGGTTCTCTGGGGACGGGGTTGGGAAGCAGACTTAATGGTCATGCATCAGTATTACCCATGCCTGTAAAGTGGAACCTGATCTTGGGGATTTGTGCAACTCTTGAGAATTTTGATGAGACCCAAAACTTATACGATCTACTACAATGGAACAGTTGCCATTGAGGGTCCGTTTAGGGCCATTTGAGTTATGGTCCTCAAGGGCTGAGCCCTGCTGCTTTTCCAGCTTGCCATTATCTGTGACCCAGGTGTGAAGCCTCCAGCCAATCAATCTGTAATCATTAAATGTCCTGGAAGAAGTGAAAACAAGACCTGGATTTGGAATTGAGGTCTAGATTTGAAGAGCTCTGGTTTAGGTGTTAATGTGCTCATTAATGGTTGAGGGACTGCAGGCCAGAGTCATCTTGTCCTAGTTATTGGGTCGTTCCATTCCTTACCTCATGGTGGAGAGTTGAACATTAGGGAGGGTGTTCCACAAAGTAAGATTTCTCAGCTCAGGTTAACTTGCGCTAAAAGTAAGTGGTTGTCCAGTAGGAATGCTCCTTCCTTAGATTCTTACTGAATAATCATAACTTCTAGCCCAACCAAGCTGAGAAATCTTGCTTTGTGGAATACCCCACCTGGTTTCTGGGTCATTGGGCTGGTTTAATTGACACCCTAAGGGACTTGACTTATTGGATGACGTAGATCAGTGGTGGCCAAGCTTATCCACAAAGGGCCAGTATGTATGCAGGTTTTTGGAAAAACTTTTAGGTCGGCTGTTCAATCTCAGCTGTGAGAAGCCAATCAGTCCTGTAATTAGTAGTCTAATTAGTGGCCCTTTCTGGATAAGATTGGCTACCCCTGATGTAGAGATTTGTGGACCAATGGCACCTCACACGTGCCATACAGTGTGAAGCCCCTCCCCCTTTGAAACTCATCATTAGCCATGGCCACCTCTGAGCAAAATTAACTTCCCTATTTTACCATGGGCTGCTCCTTTTGGCAGAGGCTTTTCCTCAGATGGTCCTCATGGCACATGGATCCCATTCCAGAGGCTGCTGCTTTCACCAGAGCTGTGGATATGACCTTATACAAGGAAGGCCCTGCCCAATAACCTTGGCTTTCAGCCATCGGCAATCTTAGGGGTGGCCGGAGGTGGCCCTAGTAAATGCGTGCCTACCCTTTTTGCTGCTCCACATTAAAATAAAAGCAAAATATGGTTTATTGTTGAACCACAGAAGAACCATGGCACCTCCCTGATAACAGTGAAGGGCTTGGAGTAATGAGTCGATTGTTATAATGACATACACTGTATGCATGTGAACTACTTGCATATGAAACATTGACCTTTTACTTGGTCCCTTTTGTGAAATAAACACCCCAAAATTATAGAAGTTCTTTGACATTCTACTTTTGAGCCTCAGAAAAGGAAAGGAATGTGGGTGGAGGGGTATTTTTTTCACTTAATTGCACTGAACATACATTTTTTTTGTTAAAGAATTATAAGCTTCTAACCTTACAACAAACTGGTTTGTTTGCATTACGTGTTTTAGGTCTCTTTGAAATAGGTGCTTCAGCTAATTCACTAAGTGGTGGGTTTCCAATGCGATCTTTGTGTGTAGATCCTGTTTCTGGGAATCAAATATATTTCCCACCAGGAAAGGCTGTAGATTGAGGTAATACAGCATTATCATTTCATAATTAGTCCTTTCAATTAAGTTCTCAGCCAAACCGAAAGATCTCACAGCAGATGGGGGTGTCTGGCCAGGCCTATGTACCCTTCCCAGTACTGCAGCCCCTATTACCTGCCTCTTACCTATTACCTTTGTCCAGCTACAGGCTGTCTATTGTCAATTGTGCAAAACACTTACTTTGCTTAAACAGTTGTAGCTTGAATGTTACTTTTGGAAGACAGATGTTTGAATGTGTTTAGAACTTGCCATGCAGTAGGACTGAAGTAGTAAGCATGTTTGTGGGCAAGAGACCAAACGGAGACCAGAAACCACTTTTTCAGAGAATTTCCTGAGAATGAGGAACTCTGCTGTACTACTGCTATATGACATATGACCATATGACACTTTCACCGACTTGTCAATAAATCGAGTTGCTTAATTACCTTGGATGATAGAATCTTTTCTGAGACTTATGTTTTTGGGGTCTGAGAGAATTATCAAGCAGCTTGCAAGTTTATCTTCATTTTCTTTTTCTTACCTTTCAACGCATGTCCCGTGTCCATGCATTTATAAACACTTGACCCCACTGTGGTGTTTCTGGGAGAGGTCAGGGGGGCTGTGGATCTGAAAGAAATGAATTGCCTATATCGCCGCTAGGGTGGGCTGGTCCTGACCTAAAGCAACCTGAGAATTTAGTTTTCAGCTGGCTCAAAGGTTAAGTGAATGCTGTTTCCTAATCACTTATGAGATGTTACAAAAAATGTAATGTAATGGGGTGAGTTTGGTCCACAAGTGGGGGTCTGGGGTTGCCTAATGGTCTAAGGCGAGTATGCCTTCTCAAAGGCTCCCTAATGATTTATATACCCCACATCACTTTTGACCTGTCTACATGGTATGATCGTGCATGACCTTTGACTCGCACTGGAAGCTGCCAATTGGATTTCACAACCATTGGCTTGTGTCTGGAGATTGAAACTGAGGGCAGAATCATGCCGTCTGTTTGCAGAAACGACTCTCTCTAGTGCTGCAATCAGGTAAACGGTTATGGCCTCTTCTCGCCGTGCAGCACATACACATCAAGCCCATTATGCTGTAGCTTTCTTCCCTCTTTATAGGCGGTGACTATACAGGAGCGGCACCTCTGCTAGCAGCTGTTCCGTTTCCTCTCGCCTCCAGGCTTGGAAATACATTGCAAGCCCTAGTGTCTGATCTATCTGATACTTGGTATCTGCTGCATGGCATAATGTGACTGAAGAGCTGCTCCAGGAAATGACAGGTATTATATGAGAAGCAATGTAAACCCCTGTAGGAGATGCTCTGCTGTAAGTTCCTCAGATGCCTTCAAAGACATAAACATGATCCATGCCTCCAAAACAGTGAATAATCGCTAGCTTAATTAATTTTGAGTATAATTTTGAATCTATATATCACATAGAGAAATATTACAGCATAATTTTCTAGTTTAGTCAAATGTGTGATTTTAGCATGGATACTTTGGCAAGGCACCAAAATTCAGTATGACAATAATGTCAGCCTGGACCCACTCAGCATAAGTGCCATATTCAAAGTTTCAATCGCCGTCACTTGAGGTGAGAAAAGCTGAATGTCTTTGGATTCTTCAGTAAAATCTCCCTCCATGGTTTCTCCAAAAGAATACAGTATAACGTGTGTGTGTGTTTGTGTGTGTGTGCGCGCACACTCACATACAGACATACATGATGCCGTTTCTGCCCTAGGCTTATCTAGGCTTTAGGTGCACAGACATACACATAATCGAAACGGCACTGAAGTCACCTTTCCCCCACATAGTGCACTCTCAGCCTTTGAAGCAGAAAGTGGCGATTTCCATGGTGATGCTGTGACCCTGTGCCCGAAATGAGGCCGTGAAACAAACACCGGAACACAGGTGGAAAGGTGTGATTTAAAAATTAAGGTGGGAGTTTTTAGCAGAAATAACTTAATCACTAATCGAATTAATTCATCAGTATGCTGTCCTTAGTGCATGTTTCATATTGGTTTATTGTAAACTGTTACGTTACCTATAATCACACGCTAAGGTGTGCAGTTAATTCCAGTTTGCAAAGAAAATGAAATTTTGGTTCAGGGTGAATTTTGAATGAGGTGAAATGAAAATGAGTTTGCTGCACTAAGGCCCCCTAGGGGTTAAGTCCAGTACTTTACACTTAAGTCAGAGCGCCTGAGCAGTAAAGCCACAAAAATTACTCAATGACCGGATATGAGGAGTACAGGAGCTCTACAGACATGTGAGAGAAGTGAATTGTATTGCACAGCAATGCCAATATTTAAAATAACCTTATAAGAAAGCTGGGTTAGATACAAAAAACAAGCCTGAATATGAAATTTAAATTGACATGAGGAAACAAAAAATGATTAATTTTTGATTTCGGGTAATAGTGTAAATATCAATGCAAATAAAGATTTATTGGTGCTTTCTACTATAAGAATTGTAACAATCATTTTTGTGTAAATAACTGAAAAGTAAGCTTATGATGAAAAGTTTACTGGTTTTATATATTAACGTTTTCCCCCAAACAACCGTAACATTTGTTGCGTGTTCTTTTCTGAAATCCACCTGCTGCCATTTCTCGTTTCTGTTCTTGCGTGTTGGTCACTTTGGGGGTTCAGCTGGGCGTTTGCTGGATTCACAGGGGAATCAGGAGCTTCCTGGGGACGGGGGATATTAAACCCTTCTGTGTTTTAACTGAATGTGATGACACCAGGCAAAGAAAGGACAATTCCAGGAACTCATTCTCCATGAAATGTGTTTATTTTTGCAGGACTGTTTCTGTGTCTTCTTTCTCACTCAAAAAGAAAAACTATGGTTCTCTTTGTATCCCTTTCAGGCAGCCAGGCCGCCCATTCTGGTGCGCTTCACCTTGAGGAGAACTCCAGGTAGTGCAGGCACCCGGCTAGTCACCTGCAGCAGCCCATGGGTCCTGCTCCCGCCTCCAGGCCGCTGTCGGTGTCAGACGCCAAGGTCTGGTCGGTGGATGTGGACGAGACGTCGTTAGCGGAGGTGGAGGGGGGTAGGCTCTCGCTGCCGTTCACGGCTGCACCTGTGCTAGGAGAATTGTCAAGGTTTGACGTTTCACTTTTTTTTTTGCGACTGACTAGAGTGGAATTCATACCTGATGTGGCATCAGATCTAAGAGTATGTATTTGTACACGGTACATTGGAATTAGTAGGTTTTCATGTATCCCATGTTTATTATCCACAAGAAACCATGTTTTGAGGTCACAGAGCAGTGTCAGCCAGCATGCAGCATGCCTGGAGCAGTTGGGGTTAGCAAGTTTGCTAAAGGGCCCAGTACTGATATGACTACTTCGGGATTTGAACCCACACATGCACAGAACCCTAAACCGCTTTTAATTCATTCAGCAGGCTTACACCTGTATTGAGATAATTTGTCTATCACTAAATACGACCCATTTGCTTAAATTTCTGCTAGAGTAAAGATGTGCTACTTATCCCTGCCCAACAAACGTATTTTTATTTCTTGTAATACTGATGATGACGTACAGGTGGCGACATTTCATACTCTGCATTCACAACACTAGGATGACATTTGTTTAAAATACATGAATATTTGAGTAACGTTCTAGTCAATGAGAAAAACGCATCTAGATTTCACCTGACAATTCAGAAAGAACACTGACAGGAATAGTATATATGAGGTACACCATTTGCTTTCAGTAATGTGAGCATAATAAAAAATATTGTAGCCATTACATTTTTAGACATAACTCTGAAATAAATTCTTACAATTTGCCCAAGGGAAGCCACATGGTACTAACAGATTACTGAACTCATTATTACTTTTTAATAACTCGTGTTAATGTGTGTTAAATATCCTTGTTTTGTAGCTTAAATGCTCTGTGTAGCTGCTTCCCGGGATTCTTTGCCAGATTTTTTAATATTAATGAATGAAATTCATGATTAATGGCTTCCTGTGTGATGCCTGAGGTCAGCTAGAGCCTGCTTGTCGTGTAGAGAGAGTGTTATTCACCCAAAGTACCTGAAGGGGGCGGCTGCCCATTCACTATGCCATCTTTACCTTTCTCATCGAAGTTCATAACCTCTTTGTAGATGAGCTCTAAAGATGAGAAAAAGGTACAATTTCAGATCAGTGCAGTCAGTTCTACTAGCCTTCCCTCTCCCCTACAAACACTACGGGGGACATAGATTTTAATTCCTTGAAATATCCTATGAAAGGCAAAGCTGGGCTGTTTTTTGGCTGGATACAAACATTCAGCAAGGTGATTGGCCACAAAGAGGCCACACACATCCACTGGTGATGGAGAAAAGTATGCCTATTGGCTGGGAAGACCTGGAAGCCCATTTCAGTGTAGTGGTGCGTGCCCATCGCCTGCAGAGAGCCGTATGTGCCTTTGTTTGAGAAATGTGCCCATTGCGTGTAAGGGCTAAATGGTCATGGACCAGAATAATCACAAGTCTGTGGCCAAGGAGGATATTACGCCTGTAAGGAATTGTGCTGATGCATCAGTACTTTGCCAAGCCCTAGACAAAGAGCTTTTTTTTTAGTGTACCTTATAATTGCAGAAAATTGTTACTATATATAAAGACAGCAGTGAGCCGCATTTTGGAGATTTCGATGATACTGAGGTGACCATATACCTTTCCACTCATCGATTGTGTGCTCCCTCTCATCCAACTGCTTGTCATAGATCTGTGGAGGTGGCTGTGCAGGAACGATGGGGAGAAAAATGCAGAGGCATGTTCACTCAGTGCCACTTACGTCAAACACCAACTACATGCTTACTACAAGTCAGTGAGTTATTTTACACTGCATACTCACATCCACAGTCATTATCTGTGAATGACCCTACCAGCCAGTTAATTATATATTTATTCAAAGTGAAAGAAAGAGAAAGAGTAAGAGAAAGAAAGAAAGAGAATCGTCACATACGTTTTGTACCGAGAGGTTTTACGGGGCTGACTAAATGTGTGGTATGTGCATCCTACTTACCGCCTCCACCTCGGATGGGTCGTACCACACATTAATGTAGGGATGCTGCAGAGCTTCATCCACAGACATGCGCTTGGCAGGGTCAATGATCAGCATTTTTGACAGCAAATCCCGAGCTTGGCTGGCTACAGAGGTCAGAGGTTAGAGGTCAAGGTGCAGGTCAGATTACAATGTTCACTCTGCCATATAATTTCTTAACGGCCATAACAAATATTTCGGTAACACTTTAGTTGAGGGGCCACAAATCATAGTAGTACCTCATTGACTACTGAAGTACTAATCATGAACAT
>JAODKM010000039.1:10109257-10122895 GCA_026780845.1 Petrocephalus sullivani
TTTTCCCTATGTAAGTTTTATGTCAGGAGCTGCCTCTATAGACAGGCAGGCTTCAGGGAATTAAATATATATTAATATAGACATGGCAGAACCCCCCCCCCATGAATTTTCATTTATTTATTTTTTACAAAACGAACAGAGATGTTGGCACCACTGTGTAGTCTGGAAACAGACAAGCTACTCCCCTGAATACAAATGAAGATGAAACCCTAGGTATTTACAGCTTTGGGCTTCCCCCCTTTCCGTGCCTGTGACCGTTCCCGCCATTTTTGTGGGTCTGACTGCCATTCCTGACACAGCGCCCTGCCTTCACTGAATTAAAGCACTGCTCTAGAGGTCTGACTGAAATGCTGAAATGCTCATTGAAATCTTTCACAGAATCAATCAGCTGTGGGAGTGCTGTGAATTGATTATGTGTGGTATACACAGTATGCTATAAATCCAGCGAAGCCTAGCCCACAGAGCTGGATAGGATGCTAGCTCAGCACCAGGCAGACAAGTGTACCTAAACTGCTTGTCTTTGAACTATACACGTGAACAAAGGGGAATATGCACATTCCACACACACAGAGCCAGGAATTGAACCCACATCCCTGAATGCATGAAGGGGATACTCACTGAGCGGTTGCGTAAACCTTATAGGTGATTGGTCAGGAAAGAAAACTGCTCATTTTTTGAGTGTTTGTGGGATGTTGTGTGGATGTGATTGGACCCCGGCCAGGTATACATTTTCTTCAACATTTAACCTGTACCTCTTCACTATTTGGGACTAGGGGTACCTCCCCAGTCTTGGGTCACAAAAATGATCAAGTAGACATCATAGTAGCAAGACCATGAAATGATTAAATGGGCCCATTTGAAAAAAAGTGGCCTGTTAACCTGCTGCAAGAAGGCTTTATCACCAAGCATCTCTAGGACATTAATATACCTTCAGGCACCCTGCCTCCTGTCATCTTATCAAGCAGCACTAAATCTCCCCAGGCAGGCCGAATATGACAACACGACGTTTACATCTACTCTTCCAATGAGGGCTCCAGCACCTCCTTCCGATAATACCTCAATTTACATTTTTTAAGATAAAAATGCGAGGGGAGGGTAATTGCTCGTGCAGTCTGGATTAAATTGTGTACTGGTCCAGATGATGGCTACGGATTGCCAGTTGAGTACCCCGGATCTACAACCTTGCAATATCCACTTGATATTGGGTGACGTGACCCATGACGTAAAACTGCTTCCGGAAACTATACAAACCACAATGGTGGAACCAGTAACATGATTCACCATCATATCTTTCCTGAGCAAGGCATTATTAAGGATGAAAATGAGGCTAAATAATTTTAGAATACGTTAAAATAGGGCAGCAAAATGGGGGGAAGGAGGCAAAATTTCTTTAATTCAAGCAAAGTGTTGGTGTTCTCCAAGGAGGAGTTATCGGTACATCGACACTTTATTTGAAACGAGTTAACACATTTCTTCACATGGGCGGAACTTAAATCCCTGAGTAGATACACAACGAGTACTTTACACAGCCATGCCCATTTATTTTTCTCGTTGCATGGAAAGCGGTATGAGGACATTTCCTTTTCTTGCTTCAGATTGATTAAAACACTAAGGCACACAAAACTCTGGCATATTGGCTTGTGCCCTGGTTGGGCCCAGGAACAGCACTGTTACATGATTCGAACATCATGACTTAACAAGCGGGTATATGGAGGATAGAGCTGCAGGCAGACAGATAGGACTCCAGTCTATTTCAGATTACTTAAGACTCCAAGGTACAGGGGAAATTCTTGTGCCTTTGTGTTTCAGTGTGGGGAGTACCTGAATGAAATTCATGCGAACATGGAGTTAGTGTGTAAATATTTCACTGCCATCAATGTCCATAACAATATAACTATATTCAACCATGCCAGTCTACAGCGGTGCAAACACATACTGGCATGACAACAAGGTAAACATTACAGCTGGTATGCCTGAAAAAAAAGTGGATGAATTCCTAATTATGACCCATAGCTTTAACTTAGTTCTTGTACTAATAGAAGTGGCAAATAAAGCTTAATTTCATATCATTATTGATAAGACCTGACTTTTTGACCCTAATCCCGCTGTAGCCATGTTGCTGCCATCATTTTTAAACCCCACGATAAATAAAACACGTTGTCTGGCAGCGAAGCTGGGTGATGATGCAAAGCCAAACAGAGCAATAGAAATCCATCTGCCATTCCATTCCATTTACTAATAGAGCACATTGTAAACTGCTGGGCTTGTGCATAGTATTACAAACCACCGTACCATTGGCCATGACAACCATGACTTGTATTAAAATGTCACGTTAAGCAGGAATATCATTTGTCCAGAATCAGCAATCAGAACATCACAGTGTCCGGCTCAGCACCATGACAAAAACCTCAAAGGTCATCTGTGAACATAGAATTAGGGTAAGTAGCATAAAGAGCAAACTTCCGTGTTCATCCACAAGATTAAGCCGTTTCTTTTGTTTACAACCCAGAATTATCTTCCCATCCTAACAGTCATGTAAACCAGCCTTTGTGCGACAAGACACTTAGCAAAAGGAAGGGTGACAGGGGAAGCATTTAGGGCTGTTGCCAATAAACTGCGAGCCCACATCCCAAATCCAAAATCTCACTAAACCATACAAGGAAGCAGCTCATGGACACAACATGAACAAACTGCCTTCACTGCATGAGTACATTTTCAGAATCACAAAACGATAACGTCCTGAAATTAAGTATTAAAATGACCTGAAAATTCAGAATGAGAGACTATAAATACCGTTTTGGAAGAATTTCATAAAAGTGAGCACACAGTCTAGGAAATGAAGGTGCCATATAAGAACGTGTATTACATACATAGCTCTCTTAAAAGAACAGATGTTCACCAGCTGGGGTGATCAAGCAGCAGATGACTGTCATTGGTTTTTAATACCTCTATGGGCATGGCTACTAAAACCTCTCAGTTGTAAGCAAGCATTCCTGTTTCTTTTCCTCCACATAGCAGCCATGCTCACAAATCCCTATGCCTGGTTATTAAGCAGGATTTCCTCGCTCTGTGTCAGAGAATCCTCTTACAGGAGGTTCCGTCCGAATCTCACTGCACCAGGTGACACAGGTCTGCTCATTCCTGGCCTCTGCAGCAGTGTAGATCTGAATCTGTTTCACACAAACGGACTGTTTCATGACTGTCAGAACAGCTATGTGTCAAGAACAAACCAGGATGCAAGCAGGGCTATAATACCATATCGATGCGCAAACTCTACGGTGGAGGCAGACAATGACAGTGCAGAACGGATGCCAGGGACAGCGTGCACGATCAATCCCAATGCGGTGCATGAGATTAACCAAATTTCACAACTCCATCCCTGTTTCCTCCTAAACTACCTTTTCAAAAGTGAGTGAAGGGTATCAGTGGAGCCATTGCAGAAGTTTTTGGGTGCCGCCATACACAAGAAAGCTTCTCAGTGCTAGTGTCTGTCAGAAATGTTACACTCAGACACCCGGCTGAATTAGTTCCAACCTAAAACACATCATTCATCAAGCCGGAACTATCCATTGGACTTCATATATACATCATGCTATGAGTAATTTAAATTTAATCCCCAATGGGACACAGAGTATTCAGTAAATCATTGTTTCCCTTTAACATACCCCGTCCATCTTCTTACACCTTATCTTGATCAGGGTTGTGCAACCTTTAAGATCATGCATCAAATATTTCACACTCTTTTACTGGTTACCCAATCAACAGCAAAATTAAAACAGTATTGACAAGGGCCCATTAGAATAAAAATGGGTTTAAAATCGCACAAATGTTTAAAAGACTACATTTTTATCGGTAAGTAAGTAAGGAATAAAGTCCAGGTGTTATGGTATTTATGGTGGATTCCCTTTTGCCTAGATGATTTTACTGTATTCACATTTGAGATTTCCCCACGTGAAACCAAACCAGCAGCCTCAACAAAAATGTGTTTGTTGAATTGGCCTTATGTATCCCTTTCTGCTACCTAGAAGTGCTGAAACTGTATAATAATAATAATAATAATAATAATCATTATCATTGTTGTTGTTAATAATAATAATAATAATAATAATCCAAACGTCCAAACGTCAATTGTCAGCACGAACAGGTCAGAAAGCACATAATAACACTGAAATTCACACATAACGCTTACTGGGCTGCGGACGCTTCATGTCTCGATCCACACCAATCTGTCGCACAATTGTGTGACATTACTAAGGCACAGTACTGTACGGTCTTCAAATTGCATGTATTCTAATTTCTAGCTATTCATTATGAAGTACAATGACACAGTTAAGGGCTCGAAAACACTAAAATCGCGCGATTCCATCTGCAAGAGTTGCGTTTCAAATTGTTCGTGGGGGGGCGGGTTAAACACGTTCATTAGCGCAATCATGCCGTGCAATTTCGCCAAAGATGCGCAGCTGCAAGCGCATAATTACAGCGGATCGTTCAAGTCGGACCGCCATCGTTTTATTCCGGCATTCTGCACATCCGTCACGAGGGAGATCAGTATTAATAAAACATGACTATAAGGTTTAGCTATTGTGTGGTTATGGCATCCCCCCCCCCCAAAAAAAAAAACATGCAGGCTGCCTGAACATTTACCTGACGGGATATGCATTTTAAAAGGAGCATTATTATCGTCGTCATTGTGCATCCTGGGACGGCTCCGAGGCACGGCGTCCGCTGTCCCGCATGAATCGATCTCTCACTATCAGGTTACCCCACCCTTCTGCGACCTCCCCGCCGCAGCACCTACCATTCCGCGCCGGACCGAGCGTGACGGCAGCCCTGCTCCGGTGCAAAGCGACGGTCCCCCCCTTCAGCACATGCCAACGCAGGACGGGCAGGGCATCGCGAGCGGGAGACGGGGGAGAGCGGCGCCGCCGAAAGCCCGCAGTGCGCCAGCGGACGCTTACAAGGCAAGCATGGGACGGAACGCCGAGACCCCTCCGCTCAGCGACGGGGACCCATTGTGGCGCAGGATGCTGGCCATACCACTGGCAATTTGGGGGTGAGGAGAGATAAAGGGGGGGGGCAGGCAAAATGGTTACTATGGAAACCGAGGGGGCGGAGGCAACATATGACGTCAGGGTCCGAAAACGGCAGCTGGGAGCGGAGGGGTCTCTGCGCCGAGATGCTCGCCGCCTCCGTGAGCCGCTCCCCGGCCGAGTAGAAATGCACGCCTCGGCCGAAGAGTCAAAGGAGCGCGATCCTCAGTGCTGCCCGGCCGCCACGGTGCTGCACCAACGCGGCTCCATGCGGAGGATGGGACCGCTGTGCCCTGAACGGCCCATGTACATTTTGCAAGTGACTTGAAAAGGCAGTACCTTAAATTGCTTGGTGTAGAATGCGCTGCTCCCGTCTGCCTTCTTATTAATGCTGAAGTGGCTCGGCTGCTCCCTGCCCCTTGCAGCACATCGCAGGGATTGCAGCGCTGCTGATCTTGTGTGCTAAAGGCTTCATCTCTAGGGAATAACGCCGCAACTGATTATTAACAAAGAAATTATAGAAATGGGGCATGTAAATGCCTAGCTGGCTATTTTTTTCTGATAATTCGTATTCTTCAGATATGTGGCAGATGGGTAGTGAAAAGGGAAATGGATTTTAATGACAAAGGTTAACGGAGTCTGTTGTTTGTGTAACATCCTGGTGAGATGAATACAAATATTTCGATTTTTGCGGCCAGGTACCTTTCCGCCTCTTTGGATGGAATCATCTGTAATCGTTGTAGTAAACTTCAACTCTAAAGAGAGACATAAGGGTATATGTTTTTATTTATTAAAACAATTAAATAAAATGTAATACATTTATAAATGTATTATAAACTTGTTTTAAACTATACACCCAGCCTTTTTGGTGGCATCATTCCAGGATTGTGACAGCTTTAAAGTATTTCATTATTATTTTTCCCACAATTACACCTGTGTTACATTTTGTGAATACTTTTCTCATAATTTCCTGTGTCAATTTAGTAATTGTGGTTTTAATTGTCTGTCCATCCAGCTTCCACCCACTTGTCCTGGTCAGAGTTATGGGTTAAGTTCAAATTGTACTTTAGTTTTGTTTCTTTTCTATGGAAGGAGCATTACATTTTTGGGTTAAACTGAAGAACAGAACAGCTGATGCAGTGAGAATATGCATAGGTCTCTGTTTTGTAAATATGTCTCATTATAGGCAGTTGTTTAAAACCATGTACGTAGGCTTCTGGTATTTATGATCAATGATTTAGAATAGTGATACTTTATTAACCCCTGTGGGGAAATTCTCTTTTTTCCACTATCTTGCTTTCCATGAGATGCATGTACAGGTGAGTAGGCCTGGGGGTTGCAGCAAACGGGCAGCCACCTTGCAGCACCCAGGGAGATTGGGGGGGGGTAAGGACCTTGCTGTGATAGGCCCACAGTCATGTGACTATTCTACTGAGGCCAGGCTCAAACTGGTGACCTTCAGATCACAGGCACAAAGGACAGAACCTAACTTGGTAAGCCCTTAACCATTTTAAGAGACAGTTTGCAAAATTTCATCCATCCATCTTCAAGCCCCTTGACGTGGTCAGGGTCACAAAGCAACCTGGATAATATCCAGGCAAGAGTGGGCACAAGGTTGTAGTAGATCCTGGACAGCATCCATGTCCATCTCATCCAGCACATACATTACAGGCAATTTAGAGACCCCAATTAACCAAACTGCATGCTTTTGGACAGTGGGAGGAAACTGAAATACCTGGAGGAAACCTACACGACATGAGGAAAACATGCAAACTCCTGAAGGCAATTTCCTGTCTATATTTTCCTACAGCTAAAATCATATTAGTAAACCATAAACAGCTCCAACATACTGCAGTATGGTTTGTAACATTTATAGTAGCTTCTGAATCAACTGAAATGAGGAAAGTGCTGTGGTTTCACACACATGCAAACAACCTGACCTGATAAAACAGCAAAGATCTTACAGCTCATGTGCCTGTTTTGTATGGCTCAGCTAGATGGTAGCTCGGTGTCTGACACTGTAGCCTCACACCTCTAACACAATGTTTTCCAAGCCGGTCCGCAGGGACCCACAGACAGTCTATGTTTTGCTCCCTTCCATGGAGCATAAATGTGGACCATCTGGTAGGGAGGTGGACAGGAGCAACAACACAGACTGTCTGTGGCCCCCCAAAGACCAGGTTGGACAACACTGCTCTACTGTGTAAATCCTACCAGGATTCCTCCAGGTACTCCAGCTTACTTCTTCAATGGAAAAACATACAATTAAATTGCATGGAGTGTGTGAGCATGTGCCTTGAAATGGACTGGCATCCTGTTCCGAGTGTCTCCGACCTCATGTCTAATGCATCCTGGCATCAGGCTTACCTTGTACCTTATCTTATACTGGATAAACAGTTATGCTAGATGCATGGAAATCTTACAGCTTACACTTCATAGCTAGAGAATGTGACGTTTATTTATGCATATAATGATGAAATACCTGTAAACAAAATAACAGTCTTATCCTGATTCCAGGCTATGCATGCACACCATATACAAAATTACTGGGTCCCAAGTAAATGTTATAAAGTGACTTTATTATGAACATTTTATAAACAACTTATAATTGCAGGGTTTGCAGTGATACTCAGTGATGAGACCGAAATCATTATTCAAATAATAATAAGCTGTAAATGTGTACTTTGGTCATTCTTTGAATTGTAACCTGAAAAAAAACATGGACTGAAAAAGCCTTTTCCTGCTTTGAAGCATGCAGCACATTCTCTTCTTATATTAACTCTGTTAGCTGTCAGTGGGTGTTTCATATCTTCCCAAAACAGGTAATTTAAAATGGGACTTCCAATGTGACTCTTGTGCATAGGTACAGCTTATCCAACATATGTGCAGTATTTGCTGTCACTTTGGTAGAGAGAGCGGTTTATTTTGTTGTGACAGCAACCCCTTTTTTCACCCAGGCATTGTTGTTGAGGAGAGACAGCATGAACCGGGCCACATCTCCCCTTGCCACTGAATTGCCAACAGGATTTCCACTAGCATCAGGAACAAAGTATTCCTCATGGGTCAGGAATTCTTTGGCTGGGAACACAGAACACCAAATGGAGTCACAAACAAACTGCTGTTTCATGTGCGTCTGACAGGTGTCCATAAGACGGCATTTGAGTAAAGAAGTGAGTGGATAAGCTGAGCTTATGCTATACTCCCAATCAATAGCATTCAGGTCCTTTGTGAGTCTTCGCAAGTAATTACCACCGCAGAACCCAGATCGCTGCCATGTGCTGCGACTTGGAGACCCCTAGTGGCAATAAAGTAATCTACATGCACCATAAAAGATACATAATATATTCAATGTAAATTCTATGTAAAGAGTTGCAATACTTCACTGTATAGGGAAAAATGTTCAGTAAAGACGCAACCATCGTAGTATATATAGAAAACATAATTATAAATAGGAAAAAATGAAATTCATCACTTAGTTCTGGAGGATTCAGAGTAGTGTGCGGCAGGGGGCAAATTCAAGTTCTGCTTTTTTTAACTATAATTTTTTTATTCTTTTGATCCACGGCTGATTGAATCAGCAGATGCGGAACCCACGGCTATGGAGGACCAACTGTATATACTGTATGAGGGACAGAATATGCAATTTTAGAAGAATAATTCTGAATTCAGTGAGGAATGTGGTAATTCGGGCAGATTATAGCGGATGGTATAGTAGCTAAATTAGCACTGCTGCCTCCCACAGCCATGGTTGGAGGTTTGAATCCCAACCCTGCTGTATGTGTGGAGTTCGCATATTCTTCCTATGGCACATGGCTTTCTTCTGGGTACTACTGACATACAGTTATGCTATATAGCTTCTCTAAGCAGCCATGAGACAGGCCATAGCACATGTCTCCTGTGGTGGACCAACATCCTATTCGTGGTGTCTCCTGCCTTATGCCCAGTGCTCTCTTGGTTCAGGCTCTAGCCCAGGGGTCTCCAAACTCCAGTCTTGGAGAGCTACTCTCTTGTAGCTTTTATATTCTACCTGGCTTCTGGTGGCTCATCAGATACAAAACCTACTGGACAGGAGCTCTCCAAGACCGGAGTTGGAGACCCCTGGGCTAGCGACTGCCCCCACAATCTTGGCCAGGATTGATAGGAATTTGAATTTTGTCTGCAAGGAGTTTAAAATGTGGAAATCAGCCAATCTTGCCGTCCTACCTGTGGCAGGCTCATTCCTCAGCCCAGGGGGTCGGACCACAGTCCAGATGATGTCCTCCGTTTTGTTCAGAAACTGCTCCATCTCATACATGTTGATCAAAACACTTCTAATTATAGGCAGCAGCAAGAATCGGATGAGGAAGGGTGACCTAGCGCCAGATTCCGCTTTTAAAACACAAGCACATGTATATGCACATTAATAAATCATTTGGTGTATGATATTAAATGAACTGATGACATGGCTTGCCCTTTGTTACTTACGGCAGGTGTACCAGGAAGTCATCGAAATGAGCCGATTCACCCTGACCTGCCGCATTGCACTGACTACTGCCTTCATGGATGTGGTGTAGCCGGTTACTCCATACCACCAGGACGGTGGAAAGCCCAAACAGGAAATAACAGCGTCCTGGTCTGTAAAGTGAGGCTTGAGACTGTCCTCTGAAAATATATCACCCTCTACCACCTGGTGATGTGTCAAAAAACTTAACATGTACCGTTTGTATCAAAGCAAACCTTCGGTCCTGTTTTCTTTTGGCTTCAGAGTTGATGCCATTTGACTGAGCATAAATGAACGGCAACATTTATATTTTAATTTCTCTCTCTAGGTCTATAAAACGTTTAATGATTTACTGATTACCTTGAGATTTTCGTGGGTGGTTGTCATTTTGCCAGGATTCCTTACGACGGCAGTTACCACGTGACCCTGCTGGAGCGCCTGGCTGACCAGGAACTGTCCAGTTTGCCCAGTTGCTCCCAGCACTGCGATCTTCATTTTAGACCGCTGCAAAGAATAAGACGAACCCCGAATTTCCCTAAACTCACCAGGTCCACATCGGGATAGGCACTACCACAATAAAATTCCCGAAACAACCCGTTGCAATTTGTTTCCAATTCCGATTCGCGCGGACCCAGAGAACGGGTAAACATTTCACGCAGTGTTATATTGTAGGGATACGGTTATATAATTTTACGTTCCCAGTAATTCCAGATCGCACACAAACATATGCACACGCATTTAAAGTAAGGGAAAAAACGGGAACTTACTTATTTAGTGCGGTCACGGCGAGTGGCGATTCCCTCCGACTACGGATTTAAGGAAGAAGGGGCTCTTTACGTAATAAAACCGCCCCTGCGGAGATAAACAGAGGCGTAGGCTTCGGCTTTCGTAACCTGCGCTCCGCACCGGGGCCAGATGCGGCGGCCCTGCCATGGTAGCGGGCTGCCGGGAGCTGGCCAAGCGCTGGATAAGCAGACCTGGCTGATAAGCCCATCTACTGTAGTATCTCCGGGAAAGTATTTTGGGGGCGTCACGGGCGGTAATGTGGTGCCTGCGCGTTATAGTGAAACAAATTTTTGTTAAGGGTAAATAAAAAAAAAGTTTAAAAATAGCATGCAATGTGGAGCTTCGGTGGAAGAAAACAGAACTGCATTTTCCAATTTAACAACTTTTAAAGCCAGATATGTTATATGAGCAATATATTAAGTGAATTCATTTTAGTACAACTGATTTGTGAAGTGCGCATTTCGGCCGAGGTCACGCCTCTCAACCACACACGACTGAATCTGTACTTGAAATATAAAATGTGGAGATTTTAAGCGGATTAATTGTACAGTGAATCATGTAGTCGTCGCTTCAAGTAGGATCTCCCTGTTGAAAAAGAATAATAAAAAAATTAACCGATTGTTTCCTATCTGAATGCGTATTTTCAGGGTTGCTAACTTTGGTCAGCTGGCTATAGAGTGAGATTTTCAGTTCGAAACAAGCCTGCACACACACATGCACATGCATGTAAATGGTTTTATTACCTTGTAAATAGTATGCAGGGTTTACAAACTACCCCATTTGTTTGATCTAACAAATTTTAGGTTTCTAATGGAATAATATATATTTGCTGTAAGATTTCCTGCGTGAGCGTGATTCAGAAAGCGTGAGTGTCTCGCCATATGCGTGAGAGCTGCCAACCCTGGTATTGGCAATTCATGTTTAATCAATGCTTTCAATAATTGAGTTTAATCGAGTTATCGTGGCAGCTCAACTTAAATTGGCATTCCATTGATTGTGTTACAGCATTAAGGGCAACGTAGGTTCTGTCTCAGCTCATTTGGTATCATTCAAATAGCCTAATAAGCACAATGAAGGTCTAAAGTGCTTTGTGCAATTCTATTTTAAGGAGCTACAAAGCACCCAGTCAGCAGGGGATGGAATCAGAGGAAGCCACTGCAGGGTCCTGGAAATGGATGAAGCTATGCCTTCACCCCCCACCCCCAAACACACACACACGTACACACAGACACTCCACTCCAGGGCTTCTGTAATGACCTCATCTGAATCTGAGGCAGATTCCTTTGAATCTGGAGCAGGAAGGGAACTAGAGAAATCACATTAAGAAACAAGCCCTACAAAATCAGCTAAAAGAAAAAGAGACCCTCTGTTCATAAATGTTTTTAAACTGGTTGCGGTTGTCTTATTGGTGCACATGTATAGGCCTAAGAAGACTTCCCAGAAATGACCAAATGAATTAACAGAAGCCTGTGTTGCCGTATCAGTGCGACTCCCCTTAACTAAATGTAAATCAAAATTATTGTTCAAAACGAAATAAAGCACCTTGGAACTTTGGGGCTTATTGATACAACAGTCTTTAATAATTTCGCCCGAGGCCCGTTTAATACCGGATACCGTAATAGCGCAATAGTAAGTGAGTGAGCCATTTAAAGCACACCCCGTGTGTGGACTTGAGAGGGCTGATTAAAGCAGTAATTCATGAAAGGCATCCAGTTCCTACAGTTGATGGCATTCTGCAGTGCAAGTTGTGTAAGAGGTAAGGGTATTTACAAAATTAGATGCCTGAAAGCAGGTAGATTTAGCAGAAGGGTTGGTGAGATTCTCAGCCTTTATCACACACCAGGTATACGGTTATTTTTCTGAGGCTCCACTTGGATTATCTAGCGCATCTGAAGCTATGGGTCCCCTATTATGTGACCTGCCAAGTGTGGTACGGTATAGATAGATAGATAGATAGATAGATAGTACTTTATTAATCCCTCGGGAAGGTTCCTCCGGGAAATTCAGTATGTGGGGGATGTAGTGGTTTTTGCCCTGAGTAAATATGACTCGGAAAAAAGAGGACACAAACTGAACAGTGACAAGTTCATCACTGGCCTACAAGCAAGTCGAGGTCTTTGGTCATTTAGTCACATTGGAAGTATCAAGCCAATATAAATACAATTGGTATGAGAAGTGTTTCAAATTTAGTTATTTAATTGTGAGCTTAAACTGATAATAAATTATTTAAAATTGAATTAAAAATCATGTGTTTAAAAATATAATTGTCCTCTACATAGTTGTGTGCATTTAATGTCAATAAAATTACTATGTATTTGTTAAACTTACATTTTCAGACGCCTGTACATTATTTCACCAGTGGGTGGCGAAAGACATAGCTCGATCCCGATGGATCCTGGCCAAACAAGTTTCTTACCATAAGTACGATCTTCGCGTCTTGGTACCGATAAACACCCACACGTGGGCGGCGTGATCTAATACGTGAGGTCACGTGGTCTTAAAGGGAAAGTATCGTTACTTTTAAAGGGGAAGTGACTTTTCCGCACTGGTGTCCCGCTGGTGTCCGTGTGCGCCGCTACCTGCCGGCTTGCGCCGTAATGACACCATGAAGCGCTCTCTCGCTTTAATCCCCCTGACGCTGGCTGCGTGCTGTTGTGCAGACTTTGCGCCACCGGTTGTTAATATCAGTTTGGACGTGCCGCCGAAAGAGAGATGGACGCCGCTGATGAAAGTGATCGACGTGAGCTACTTTAGAAAGATCGCGCCTCTCATTATCGAGTAAGTTCGCCGGTTCCACGGCGAGAACTGCCGCAGTGTTCGGTGTGTTTATACTGCGCGGAAAACGGCGACTTGGTGTGACCTTATCGTTCCATGCGTTCCATTATCCTCGGAGGTCGGAGCGCGGAACTCAGAATAACGTCACATCCGCTAAAAACTCGGGGAAAACCGAGTCGGATGCATTCCACTTGCCGAACAAGATGGAAGCCTCCAAGAAAGTGGCACTTGCGCTAGCTCTTTCGGAGTACGAACGGCTCCAAGTGTATGTCATTCACCGTAGCAACACATCTATCGACTACAATAACGCTGTACGGTGTACACAACTTACGAAGTTGACTGAAACAGCACTAAAGTGCTTAAAAATGTAGAATATCACAGCACCACCTACAGTCTTTGCACTGGGCAGCAATCTTGAATCCGAAACTCGGGGCACTCTGGGCTGCCCCAAGAGCGCCTGGCTGCAGACACTGTAGGTGTGGAGCTCCATACTAAGCGGAAACACGTGACCTCCACAGTAGGCGGAAACACGTCACCGCCACAGCAGGCAGAGACACGTGATCTGCA
>JAODKM010000039.1:10123182-10136780 GCA_026780845.1 Petrocephalus sullivani
GGTTGGGGTTAGGGTTAAGGTTAGGGTTACCTAACCCTAACGTGTTTCCGCCTACTGTGGAGATCACGTGTTTCCGCTTACTGCGGAGCTCCACAGTGGCTGCAGCTTCTCGGCTGCCCGAGCTTTTGTTTCGGATTTTCGAGAGACGGGAGCGCGCATGTCGTCACTTCCGGCCTCGAGACTCGGAATCTGGCTTGCATTCCGACCTCCCGAGGATAATGGAACGCACGATAAAGCCTTGCGCAATTTGCTCACATGGCTACTTTACAGTCTTCGTCTTAATCCAGTTTTAGGTAGATAGATAGATAGATAGATAGATAGATAGATAGATACTTTATTTATTCCTTGGGAAATTTAGGATAGTTTTACTAATTTACAACTAAATGCGCATTAATATGGTACGATGGTGTAGCTGTGCACGGGGGGGTTCACCGACGAATATTATTTGCTGGGGACACGGGGGTCACGATAACACGATAAATAATATCGGTTTATATCAGGACCGCATTTTATTCAACAATAACGGGCGGTCCCCTAACATATCGGGGCGGGTTGCAACTCTAGGTTTAAAATGGTATTAAACGAGGTCGGCTGGAGCAGCCTTTTGCCGGAGCCCTGAATATAACGTATATGAACTGACTGAGAACTTTCTTGGGAGATTCTCCAGGCACCCCACTGTTGGATAAGTGGCTGTAAGATAAGGATTTATTTTATGGCGATTAATTCATAGAGTAAAACCTTGCACCCTGTATTTTTTAATTCCTATTGTAGCTCAATTGTGCCAAAATGGGTACATGAAGACATCAAACCTGTGGTAGAAGCCTTGGAAGATTACATACCACAGCACTATGCAGGAGAGATCCAGGGACTGGCCTCCCTCTCGGGAGTTGACGTCACTGACATCATCCTCCTGAACTTTGCCTACGAAATCACAGCGTATGTACTCCGTGCAGAACCACTGCTTTTTTTGGACAGGGCAGGCGACAGTTTTCAAGTGTGTATGCTCTAAGCCACTCAACACAACAGCTGAGCCTAAGATTGCAACCTCTTCCATACCTCAGGTTTTGCACGAGTATTGTAGCACAGGACACAAATGGCCATATCTACCATGGGAGGAACATGGACTACCCATTTGTAGAGATTCTGAGAAATATTACAGTGGATATTCTGTTTATCAGAGATGGACAGGTATGTGGCCCGATGGCCAATTCTAGGGTTGAATGACTTTGCTTTTGTTGTTGTTATTCTTTGGTTTACTTTGATGTTATTTTATTTTTTGGGAGATTAGTAACTTATATAATCTTGTAGAACATTCTTACAGAACAAAATCACATGTATGTACTTACTCGATGTAATTTGTATTTTTAGGTGGCCTATAGAGGAACCTCGTTTGCTGGCTATGTTGGCCTGTGGACAGGACAAAGTGCAAATAATTTCACCATCTCTGGAGATGAACGTGGTACGTCTGACTTTTGATGGAGGGCCATGGATCACCTGCCATGTGGTTGCCGGTAGCGTGGTCTGACGACTCTTTGTTCACAGATGCTGGGTTTTGGTGGGAGAATGTCATCTCAGCCTTCATCCTGCGAAGCACGCCCGCTAGCTGGCTCATGAGAGAAGTGGGTATTCTCATACTTTATTTATCCGTTTGGTCATTTCTTTAGCAGGTGCTTTAAGTAATACAACTAATACTCACCTAAATCTGATACATTTTTTATATAGCACCTTTCAAAACACATTTGCCCCAAGAGTTTGTGGCAGTGCATTATTGAATCATATTTATACAGAGTGGTGCATGAAATGGGGAAAATGGAAAGAATGAATGCCAAAACATAACAGGAACTGAAAAAAATTTAAAATAAATCCTGTGTGTTTAAGGTCGGCTGACTGGCCAACACCCTAGGCATGCCAGCTTTATAGAATACAATGCAAATTAGTTTGCTTTCATAAATGTAGGGTGTAAATTATGCTCATAGTCATATACAATGTGCTGTGTTTCAAGGTATGTGTGAGCAAGACTAATGTAATAGGCCTTCAGCTGAGATATAATACCTCACACCAATTCCACATCCCATACACGTACTGCAAACTGTTCCATAATATAGCGGCCCTGTGGCCAAAGGCTGTAGTGCCAGCTGTTTACATGTGGTATACTTTATATGTGGAGTAACAAGCAGACCTGGGGTGGGGGAGTGTTCCACAAAGCAACATTTCTTAGCTAGGTTAACTTAAGCTTGATGTCATGATTGTCCAGTAGGACTCTTCTTTATTTAAATTCTTATTGGATAATTATAACTTATAGCTTAAATGAACCCAACTAACTGAGAAATCTTGCTTGGTGGAACCCCCCCCCCCCCCTTGCATTCTGAGGTATGGCCTTTAAACATGTATGGTAGGCAGTTGCTTGTTGCTGTTGGTAGGCAGTTTCTTGTCCTTTCAGTGCCTTTGATGTATGTAGAAGAACCTAGAAAATGGAGTGAGCACTGAGGACAGGAGATGTTTGTTCATACTTTCTGTTCCTAGTGACAGTTCTGCCAGCTGCGTCTTGAATAGTCTGTAAGTTATCTACATGTGTTTTTAATATATTACCTAATAGCAGTTCACAGAGCAAATAACAGAGGTCCAAAAACTGTGAGCACTCCAAATTTGACCACTGACATTACGTGCTGTTATTAGCCCCTTGAGCATGATACTAGTTAATTAATTAAGACTTAAAAAATATCAACACCATTTCACACAAGCAACATCAAATTCAAGTCTACGTAATAGAATGGAATGATCAACAGTGTCAAAAGCTGCATTACGGTCAAGAACCATGAGCACAGTCACATTGCCAGAATCATTTTCCCTTGTTACATACTTTATGACTCTAATTAAAGCAGTTTTAGTGCTGCGTCCTTAACTGAAGCCAGACTGGAATTTAACAAGCGTGTTGTGTGTGTCCAAATACAGCTGAAGTGGATAATATTTGTGGGTAGTACAGGTTAAGCCTTATTTGTTAGATAAGATGCTTTAAATAGGTAGCAAGGGTTATTTCTATTGCGATTAAGAAGGCTATAGTAATAGGCTGAACAAGCTCCATATAGGGCTATATATCGTTGCAGGCTGTCGGATCATGCCAGCTTGAACACCTCTAATCCCGTAGACTTCTGTTTGCCCTCGATTATGTAGCACTCCTGTTTATGAGAATGTGTATAATCATTAAATTATGGGGAATGTCTGGTGGTTCTAATTACTTTATTTTTTCAAAGGAGCTGTTTCGTCCAACTAACCACTGTGGTGAAGTTGCTTGTGAATTTAACATTTGTACTTGAAATTAAGTTTGATTTACTTATCACATTCTTAAATTTTACCAAATTATTCCAAGTTGGGTGCCATATCATAATTATCTTTTCCATCACAGTCATAGATGGAGGCTCAATTATAAATGTGATTAGAAAATGGTCAGAATAGGACAGATACATACTGTAATGAATATGAACTCCATGAGTGATAATCAAGTCAATTGTACGACTGTGCATTGGTCCTGTTATGTACGACTAATGACCAGCAGAGTCAAGTAGAGATAATGGTCTGTTCCTGGAGGCATTGATCCCTACTCTATATCCATATGTACATTAAAGCCACCAAGTATTATAATAATATCTAAATGAATGACTAAGTCAGTGACCAGTTCAACTTGTTAACAAATTCAGTTAGGAATGATGCATACAATGTGGTCTAGTCAGTTTGTATATTATAAAAATGTAGATGGGCCAGTCAGATCCCATTTGAAGTAGCATCGCTTTGAATGCTGTGAAATTTTTGGTTCAGTTTTTAAGAGACTTAAAAATGTCTGTAAAATGTGGTTTCTGTTAATAATCACAGGTCTGATTCAGTGTCAAGCACCATATCGTTAACAGAAGTGATTTGATTCCAAGAGAGCGAACATTCAATAATGAGCTTTTCATGTCACGTTTCTAGTGTGTTTCTGGTGTTTACCAGTGGAATCTATATTAAGTTATCTGCCCAGGGGCCCCTAGTGGAATGTTTAGGTTCATGTTTCTGAATAGGTGTTTTATTTAGGAGATGCCAAGTTGTAGAGAGTACAATGACCATTGTAACATAACAGGCGTGCTGTAGAATTGCTTGTGTTTGACAGACTGGGAGCAAGTGCACAGGGGATGGGGATACCTTAACTGAAAGCCCCAGTTATATGAATAGATGCATGCCCCAGTGAGGACACCTTGGTTAATTCCTCAGTGTTTTTTTCTGCACCTCCAAAACCCATGATCCATTGTGGGGCACCCCTAGGAAGGGCTAACACCTTCGACCTCAGCATTTTTAAAATCCCGACTATGGCCCGGAATAGAAGTTACCCTTCATTGACAGGTGGAGGGAGAGCATCTTTGACATGAGCCTGTTTTGTGTACCGGACAGACCCTGGGTGAGGCGGCAAACTTCCAGGACGCCGTGATGCGCTTATCCAAGGTGCCCATTATCAGCACCGTCTACTACATCGTGGCCGGTGTGCAGCCAGGGGAGGGTGCTGTGGTGACCAGGGACCGCATGGGAGCACTAGATGTGTGGAGCCTTGATCCTCTCCATGGACAGTGAGTGGCCTGCTGCCTTCCTTAGACACATAGCAGTTAAGGTTTCATCCTGTACAGGTAAGAGTGTTTTTGAGTGGGCTTGGTCTATTCAGACAACAGCTTTATGGCTTTATGGGTTAGGTACTTTGCATCTTTATGGGCAAGGTACAAATACCTTCTGATAAAAAAATTGTACAAACCAAATTATATACAGTACTGAGCAAAATCTTGGATAGTAAGGCAGTAAGTGTATGGTTAATGTATATTTGCTTAGAAAAAACATTAGAACATATGCAAATTGACATTAACAATACAAAATAAATCTCTTATGTTCTCCAAAAACTTTCTGGATAGCTGGAAGCTTGCTGGGTAGCTAGATGGATGCTCCTTTGATTCCCAGACCTCTCCTCAACAGCACCTCTACCATTCCACATATTCTGTAAATTTAACCACCAGCTCAATTAAGTAACATAATTAGTAAAGTGAAGTAAAAAAAATACATGGGTGTATTGGACATTTGCTGCAAATGCCGGGGAGTTAGGAAAGGTTTTGAAATGGTTAAGCTGACATACGGTATGCCATGACAGACATGCTGTCATACTTTTACACCAGTCAGAAGATAATTTAAACACCATTTTCTCTGACTGAGACATATTGGAATGTCCCCACATACTGGTTCCGTGAATATTTCTAGAAATGATTGTAAGTTACAGCAGTTGTTCTTCTGTACTGTAGTCATTCTTTGTACAGCCTTATATGGAGAACAAAACGTAACATAATCATAAGTAAATAAATCAGTAGGAAAAATAAATGTATTTTTTTATTCCAAAGATTTTTTTATTTCACCTGTATGTAAATGAGGTGGGCAGCCCTAACCCTTTTCTAAAGCACTGTTGGTCGGGGGGACTTTGCCAATCTGTGCTCCATTACCTTGGCCTTGCTTGCATGTGCAGAAACGGTAGCTTGCGTTCATGTTGGTAAGTGGCGACTAACAGCGACACGCGTTAGGAATCCTCGCTTCTGACAGGTCATTGGCTGATGAGGTTGAAAACGGGCCACCAAACGATTATGTTCAGTTTTGTTTGGACGGGGTCATAGATTCTTTGACACAAATAAATCCAACGTTAGATATGGAAATAAACCCAGAAGTGTTCTATATTCTTCAAGAGGTTGCCCACCACCTTCACATCCTCTCCGATGCAGAGGAAGCAACTTTGGGAAGGCCTTCTTCCGTCTTGCATCCAGGTGTAACTGAAACTCACCCACTTTGGGGATACACCACTAAGGATATAACACATTTCTTTGGAGTTTCTGAACGAACAGTTCGTTGGCGAATGACACAATATGGAATACGGTAAAGGCGCTTTCAGACCGAACGCGGCATGCGCTCCGAAGGCCATTGTTTCCTGTGGCATGCGCAGCGCAAGGAGTGTTTTGCGCTACGCTGAGGGAAGCGCAAGCACAGCGATAGCGCAGCATTGAGCGCAAAGCGCTGTGGATCGGAAGGTTGCGCAAACCTCGGTCTGAAAAGGGCTTAACAACAGACCCTCTGGTAACCCCTTGTGTAAAATTAACGTTAATTCAAAGGGGGTTTCCTTTTGTAGCAAACTTGGTTATTTTTATTATACTGTTAGTGATGAACAACGTGTCTGCGCAACGTCTGTTGCTAGTTCAGCAAGCATGTCTGTCGATTAAAATCCGAATTTTACCGCACCAATAACTACATTATTTAGGCCCACGTTATACCAAACCAATAAGTATGCAAACGTACAGTGTTCAAGCTGCTCAGCCACCTCCCTGAGCACTGCCACTAGTGAGTTCCTTGTAGAAGCCATGTGCATCGTGTCACTGACTAGTACGGATGAGACACGCTAAGAGAACAAGCCGATCTGACTCTGTTGCTTCTGCCTTGTTTGGCCGTCTGGCCACTAGTGCTTTAGAAAAAGGGCTAGGGCTGCCCACCTCATTTACATACAGATGAATAAAACAAAAAAAATCGTGAATAAAAAAAAAACAAAAAATATATCTGTGGAATAAAAACTGTTAAAAAATGTGTAATAGAAAATAAATTATCTATAAATTCTTGAAATGGAAAATTTAAATACATTTATTTTTCTACTGATTTTATTTATTTATGATTGTTAGATTTCATCCTCCATACACTTATTGCACTGCAGTCTCACATACCATGAGAGTGACACATGATTTGTTCTGCCTCAGGTGGTTCAGGGTAGAGACCAACTACGACCACTGGAAGCCCCCACCACACGGAGACGACCGAAGGTGAGCCCAGTTCTCAAAACACTCCATCATGCAAAACACTCCGTCATGCTGTCATTTAAAACAATTGTCGCTGCAAGTTTCTTTAACAAGGAATATTTTACTTTTTTCCCTCAGAACACCAACCATCAAGGCGTTAAATGCTACTGGTCAAGAGAATATTAATTTGGATTCGCTTTTTAGGGTAGGTAGACTAATCTTTGTGTATCCTCAGTGAGCTTGTGCTTGGCAGTCCTGTCATATACCTCCTGAAGGTAGGGTCCTGAAAGCCAAAAAAATGGTGAAACCTATTTAACTTGACTGGGAAAAATGCTTCGGTTCAGCAGCTGAGATTTATTGTTTTGACAGGTGCTGTCAGCAAAACCAACATGCAATGGGTAAGCAGAAAAATGTTTTCTCCTCTTTGTGAATTATTTCTATATGTTACCATGGAGAGCAGCACAGTCTTTCATATACTGTGTCAAGTATGACGGTGCAGCTTGGAAACAATACCTGAAAGTCACAGAGAATGGCGCGGCCTGTTACTGTGTATTGTCCGTTTTCCAGGATCACGATTTACACGACCGTGATGAGCGCTGGCTCTCCAGAGAAATACCGTACCGTAATGAGAGAGGTAAGGAAGCCTATTTGAGCTTTTTTCAGAACGAACACCCAAGTGCCTCGAATATACTGCGTGTCCTTAAGTCCAGAATTTTTGCTTCCAGTTTCAGTAGTTAATTTAGAATCTTGATAGTACATTGTTCTTAGTATTACTATGTTTATTTTGGGAGGTAACTAACAAACAGGGAGGGATTTATCAAGGTATCATTTTCTTTCATATTAGTATAGACGTATGAATGTTACTTATACTTAACATAATTTCTTGCCATTGAAAATTTAACCTAAGTACTCTTTAATTTTGAAAATCAAATATTTCTGTTGGAACACAACCATAATATATGTTTGATCAACTGTTTCCTTTTTCATTTTTAGAAATGCAACTAGCAGTGGATTGCTGGCCCATGACCATAAATACTCAGGACGCTGTCAGTGTTTGCATAGGAATGATGTGCTTGTGTGCAATGAATTAATTCCCAGTTTACTAATCAGTATGCCTGACTCTTTTTTCTTTCATTTTTTTTCATGCAGAATTTGTAATAGATTAAAATTGTGACCTTTTAAATGTTCTTAAATGATAAAAATCTGCTTTTTAAATTTTGTAAATAACTTGTTGATTACACTCAAAATGCATATAAAAATTATTTTATATTAATAAAATTGATATCACATGTACTTACACAATGTCCTGTGTGTAATCTGCTTTTTTGTTAATGAGTTCTTATGTAGTGCCTTGGCAGGAAGCCTTCAAAGCCCTGGCACTTACTCACCATCTATTGTTGAGCAAGAGCTCTGAATAGACAATAGTAATGATGTCAGGCAAAAGCAGTGTCTTGTGACTGTTTTTCTTTTGCACTGACGCAAACGTGCATCTCTGCTCAAAAACAGAGCAGCTCACCAAAAGTCCTCCAGCTGGAACTTGCTTTGCTCTGGCTACAAACCATTAAAGACAAAAAGGAAAAACTCACTGAACTTTAAGCTTGTGTCTACAGTTGTTACAAGTAGTCCTGTTGTAGAACCTAAATGACCTTTTGGAAAGAAGCTGTTAGAAGGGCTGGCTGTTTAAGGTGTGCAGTTACCTGATTAGATCCAGGGAACAGTCCTTTTTTCTGGCAGGTTTCTAAATGCTCTTTAGCCAAAGCCAAATGTATAGAAGTTTGGAGAATTAACTGTGTGTGTGTGTGTGTGTGTGTGTGTGTAATATATATTATGATATGGACCAGTGATATGATTAAGATTCTGTATGTAGAATCATTTGGGTAAGTACACCATTTGTGTTGTTTAATATTAATGAATATAGTAGAATGATGTTGAATGCAATATTAAGTGGGAGTTTTGGTTGTTTCACTATCCTGCTTCATCAAAAATTTCTCCAGTAAAAATCATATCTACTAAGGCAAAATCTATGATAAATGATAAAATACTTTTTATTTGGAAATACAAATAGTTTTTTTCACAATAGACTGGTACAGTATTTGAAAAGGCTAAAAAGGCACATAAAATGGACAGAAACTTGGCAAGGTACGGTTATTGCTTTCCTAATAGTAAACTGTGCCAAAAAGGTTTACACTCTAACACCTGTACTCTGGTACTTTCTCATTCTATACATTCAGTAGCACCTACATGTGGCGAGTATAAAATAGTAATTTTACCATTTAAGCCGTATTTACTGAAGATTCTGCCATTAGAGAAAGTATATGCTCTGTCAAATATATTATTATATCTGTATAACATATAAGTGATGTCATAGTCTGTAAAAGGAATAATCTGATTGGACAGTTTTAAAATGTAATGTACCAATTAAATGTACCAATTAATTTAATTAAATTAGCTCTCTTCGTCAAGTCACCATAGTATCTTCTCATGGTGGTTCTCTGTAACCCACACAGTGTTCATGAGTTTTCCTAATGCTTCTGCGAGCACGAAGCGCTTTGTACGCTTTCTGTGGCTCTTATATAAATTGAAGGTGGTAATATACTATTGATATTTAGTATAATAATTAATGTAATGTATAGATACATTTCTCACAGAATATCTACTATGTACATAATATTTGAATGCCATATATTTTCTATTGTTACTTCCTTCAATACATTTTTGATGCATGTTGACAAATGACTAGGCCGTAATAAAAGGATCCTTTGCAGTCATTGTCCAGTGAGCCTCTTGTTACCTGTACATGAGCGAGTCAGGTAGCATGAGCAGCCTGTAGGCTAAGCGGGAGGCGACCGCTGCCGCACCCATGTCGTCACCATGAACGGCGGGCACCTCAAGTCCCTTCCCAGAGTGCTTAGCGGCGGATCCGTCTCCACACAGAAGGCAGAGCGGGTCCCGCGTAGGCTGGCAAAGGGGCCGGTGACGTCGAAGCGCAGGCCGCACGCGTCGCTGACTGCCGAGGGGCCGTCGTGCGGGCTCAGGGTCTCCCGCGTCATGGGCTTAGTTGGCCGCAGCCCCGGTGGCCCCCGCCTCACGTGCCGCAGAGGCAGCACCACATAGGCCCGCTGCAGCCGCTCCCCCAGGCCGCGCGGCACCTGCGCAGACCAGCAGTGCTGGCCAGGCTCACCTGCGGAGCAGACATAGTCTGGGTCTCAGTGGGCACTGGCTGATCTGTACGTACCGTTTCCAAAGCCAAGATAAATAAGAATGAAAGAGAAAACCTTAGGTTTCTAATTTAGGGACAGCAGAAACACTTTTTATGGGATGCACCCTTTGCATATTCAGTCCTTCACACCTGGAGGTTTGAACATTTCCACCAGGTATGCCAGACAGTCCAGAATATACAGTGAGGCAAACTGGTAAGGCAGGGACGGGCCTGTGTGTGCCCAGTAGTGGACTGGCATTCCCACCAGCGTGTTTGATTGGGCTCTGTGCTTCCTTGGATAGTATCCAGGTTCACTGTGACCCTGGACTGGATAAGTGGAAGAATGGATATCTAAAACAAATTGTCTGTGATTAGGACATGCAAATCGCTGCAAAATTAACCATCCATCTATCCTAATTTCCTTAATGCTTCATGCAGTACAGGGTTGTGATGAGTCAGGAGCTCATCCCAGGAAACAGGGCAGGGTAAACTTTGGGTAAAATGCCAATATATCAAAGCACGTGACACACTATGAGCATTTTAGGGACACCACCTCAAGTTACTGCATCCTAATGGATTGCCAGATAAATCACGGACATAACAGGCGCATTTCTCATGCACATTGTGACATTATTGTCACAAACAGCCACAACGCCTGGACTGAGCAACTGGCAAGATACATCTACTGAGTTATTTTTTCTGTTTCCTGCCAATTACTGCTTTCTATTTACAAGGTAATCATAAGTATCACTAGGCGGGTGCCTGTCCGTCCCTGTCCTACGTGTCTTGTCTCTTTATACTGTGCTGCTCCATTGATCATCACCTTTCTCCCGGCCCACCGTAACAGATTTACTGGCTGATGGCCGATTGCTAGAGGCTAACAAACAGGACAGCCTGCAAGAACTGCTGGCCAAAGGGGGAGAAGACACACAGGATGGGGTCCAATGCGCATCCTCCCTGACAGTCACCTACAATAGAAATGACCTTATAAGGTATATAGCTTCATTTACTGAATCTTTTGTAATATGCCATTACTTGGGATGTACAATATCATAGTACTAACATAAACGTGACACATTTATAATTATTCACACTCAAAGACACAAAACTTTTATACTATATATACAGTACTGTGCAAAAGTCTTAGGCAGGCAAAGGAAATGTTTAAGGTTATTCATCAGGGCAATTAGTGTACATATGCTCAGAGCAAAAACACAATTTAACATTAGAACATATGCAAGTTAAGTGTAATGATAAAAACAGGGATTTCTTCTGTTCTCTGAAAGTCATGAATCATTTTTTGGATAGCTGAACAGCGCTTCACTTCCCAGAACTTTCTTAGGGTCACCTTTTTCATCACAAGCTCACTTAATTAATTAATTTGATTAGTTTAAAAATCAATGGGGTATTGATTAGCCATAGAAGGTGTGCTAGTGGTCGAGTGGTCAACGAAAATACTGAGGTGACTTTGAGAGAGATATTAAAATTAACACATATTATTGCTGGCAGACATATCAAGTGGTGCAGTAGCTGCCACATGGGTTACAAGCAGAGGACACGTTTCGTTGGTGCGTCAACAATGACGCTTAATCACCTTCGCTCATAGGTCTGCACCCACATGAAGATGATTTGACAGCTTAAGCCTTTCGCACAATTCTGTATAGAAATTCATATTCAGCTGACATTTTGATACATTAAGATATTAAAGTGTACTCAAATAACCTTTACTTTTTGAGTGAGATTAAATCTTTAAAAAACATACTATAAATACGATAATGTGAGGCAGGCTTATACAAAACGGCCAATTACGCTGGAATCAATTATTTACGTTGAACAAACACAGAAACATCCATAGAACTACTTCTGTTCGGAGGATACGAAATGCACATGGTTTACCAGCACTTTCGTGCTCCTCTCTAACCTGCGGCTGCGGGTCTGAACCGAACCGTCCGCCCGTCTCCGCTGCCCGCCATCCGACTGTAGGTCTGCGAAGTACAGCTCAGGATACAGGCAGATGGTGCGCTGGCATCTCCGATCAACTGGCGCTCCATCCCGCTGTCATCCCTGCCATCATCCAGGGCGGAGGCCAGTGCTAACAGGACTGGCAGGATCCAGTAAAGGGGCATGCTGACCCAGAGCAATGCCGGGACGGGACTTCAACCGGCGGTTTCCTAGCGCCGAAGGGTGGGGGGACACTGCGTACATACTAAAAGGGGCGTGTTTCAGCCAGTTTGCCAAACGCAGCTTAATTAGAAACTCAGAAGTCAATAATACACAGTTCAAAGTATTGTGCTATAAATGTGACGCCCCCCTTAATATTTGCGTCTCACTTTTAGGAAGTTCATACGTCGGGATAGTGATAACCAGGGTGTATATTAACTAGCCGTGAGTGACCATACACAGACGATAATAAGAGTTTGTAACAGAGCTTTTATTTAGTTCAAATGAAGCATACATACAAACGCATACAGTGGAGCATTTTATATATATATATAGAATGTGACATAATTTACGAATATAATGTATAATTTATTGCCCTCTTTAAAGATTACTGTTTAGTTGGATACATTTTAGCAAAAGAACATGCATTTGTATATCCATAAACTCCACAGCTGGCGTGCCGACGACAGTAGCTAGGAACCTGCTGATAACACTCGTGATCAGCTTGTTTCTGTATTTTTAAAATGTTTCTAACAAATCTGGAACACCATTTTCTAAAATCTAAGCAGGCTAAATGTGCTACTTAATTGCAAAGGAGATACTAAGTCTTATATTTTAACAAACGCTGACCATTTTTAAACGTAAGTATTAAGTGGCAGCGAAGCCGTAATTACGGTTTGCAATTCTCCTATTTGTTTAGGAGAAGGCATGTTGTTAAATTATATTGAATATTAGGAATAACATAAACGTGACTTATTTATAATTATTGACACTCAAAGTTCTGATTTCACACAAGGAAAAACGTATACGCCCTTGAATTAAAGTTAAGTTAATCGAAGTAGTAGACCTTGGATAATAGTATAAAACGATTCGTTCAGCAGCGGGCTATGCCAGTAAATTCATGGAAAATCACTGGGGAGCGGCAGCCTGGGAAGGTCAAACGATATAAACCCAATATTTTCTGAAAAATGTAGTACTTGGAATGAAATGATCCACGTTCAGGCTGCCGCTTTGAGGTATGTGATAGCACAACAACAAATCCCTAAGACTTTTTTAAAGATTTGGCAAGAAAAGAGTTTACATTCTTATTGGGAACATTGGGAACCACTTTTTATGGCATTTGACAAGAGCCTCTGATATAGCCACTACTCTCCATGAAAATATTTTCCATTTACAGACAAAAAGTCATACACATGAAGTAGGTTCAGTAGTCTGTAAGTTTGATTCAGGTTTTCTGTTCCAGTGCAATAGAAAATCATATCAGACTACTGAGTTACTAAGTTTTTAATGGTTAAAATCTGCAGTGGTTTTGTTAAAGTTGTTAAAGTTATAACTCAGAGAGTCATGCGGGTCCCTTACAGACGGGCGCCCTGGCCTGCAGGCAGCAGTTAGGGCAGGTTGTGGGCTGT